>NW_021024551.1:240357-279923 GCF_004153795.1 Camellia sinensis
TTTTTTTTTTTTTTTTTTTGGCAAACACGGCATACACATATTTAGAATATTCTAACAGCATATTCAAAGGATAAAGCTCCATTTTTTTTCTATTTAAGGAAAGGGCAAAACCCTATTCTGTAGCTAACCAACTTTTTGCATAGCCGCCACACTCACTTCTCAGTCTACTCTCTCTCTAGATCGAGAGGCCATCCGTCTTCTTCAACAAACCAGCACCGCTGCCATCTGCACAGACCTCCATAGCAACTTCTAGCCCCGTCGTCGCCGTCGTCACTGAAGACCCAGCTCTGACTGTTACAGATGCCACAGACTCGTCACTGACTTGTCCTAGAATCGCAACCCAGCCATCAGCCTGTCCCAATTTCGACCAAGCTCCTATTTTGTCTGTCCAGCGTCATTTTGCACACCATCAGCGGCTACAGCCTCGGCTACCATCGGTGTCGTGACAACGTTGTCAAGCCAACACCAGACTCTTCTGTGGTCCTACTGCCATTGCCTTCCTCAACTGACCAGCACCAATGCCGTTGCTTGCTCCAGTGCCAACCACACACGTCGCCCTTTCAACGCATCGTGTGTGGTCACCAACTCCGCTGCGACATCACCGTTGGTTCTGGCCTCGCTCGTCCACAGCTCGTGCACGCGGCTTGTGAACCCATCATGTTGTCTTGACTTGCGGCCTACACTATTTGATGCTTCTTACTTCTTTCAGCTTTACACCTTATCCATCGGCACTTCAGATCTGTGGGTAAACTCTTGGGAAACCTCAGTATGTTTTTTTATTATTATTATATATATTTTTTGTTATTATTATTATTTAATATTAATATTAATAATTTTTTTCCCAAAAAAATACAGAACAAATTATTTTCTAAGTATATTTAGATTAAGTAAATCTAAATCTAAAAGTAAAATTAAAAAATAAAAAAATATTAAATTAAGTGAATCTAAAAAGAAAATAAAATGATTATTAAAAAAACAGTGTTAAAGAAACACACACGAAAAAAAAAAAAAAATGAAAACCAAAAAATTCAAGACAAAATTTGAAAATCCAAACCAAACCAAACACTATAAACTTGTCTTTTTAAAAATCTTTCTTCACTAATCTCTAATTTTACACAAATTATTCACAAATTTCTTTCAATTTTTATGTGAAATTAATAATCTAATTAAAAAATGGTGTATACATACAAAAATATAACAATAAACATCTACATTATGACAAATTATTTAATTATGAATAATTTAACTTCTCATTATTTTCTATATTATACTGTTACAAAAGATTTCACATATTATTTTTGTGATATCTTATATATGTCAATGTCTACATATATAAATATATATAAAAAAAATATATATGTAAATTTATATATGTTACTGTATTCATACATTGTCTATAATACTATATTACCATCGAATACTTTAATTTTCTAACATGTATTGCTTTAATAGTATCGTTATATTTATTAGGAAAAAACTATGGAATTATGTATTGTTCTTCTATCAACTTATGTTCAATATATATATATATACATGTCATACAAATGAATGTCTACAATAAACACTTTCAATAACAAACTAAGACTTTACAAAACACCTCAATCACAACAATAATTATATTTTTTTCCCCTCACAAAAAATTGCATTATTGAGTGAAAATGAATTTTTAAATTCATAACAATATGTTATCGCTTTAAACTCTTACTCATGAGTTATAATGATGAGTAAGAAGAAAAACATGAAGATGGTGAAACAAAAACTATAAAAGATCTATTGCAACATGCTCTCCAAGCAATGTTAGACGAATTAAAGTAAGAATTATCTTATCTATTGCGAAATTCAAGAAAAATAATATCATGCACACATATTAATCAAATTACAAGAAAAAAATCAACTGGTACCCAAACATTATCGCAGCAACTCAATGATGTAGAAAGTAAGTACATCAAATAAAAAAGTTTTGATCAATCTTTGTTATATGTTGATTATTTACAAATGCCATAATAAATTATGTAACTTGACAGTTTCATAAAAGTGGTTCTGCAAACACTTATAAGCATAAATCTATAAATATCGTGAAAATAATTATGAAATTTTATATCGATCGAAATATTAAATTACAATATCATTCAATTTTCTTAAGAAAACTATTCTATATTTTTTACATAAATGAAAACTATTCTATATTTTTCATACTAATGATTAATGTTATATTTTTCATTATACAATATATTCGTGGCACGGAAAAATGAAACTCAATAACTCTTAATATAAAAATATATTATATATTGATATTAACGCATTTTTACATCAAATAGTAGGCAAGTAATATGTAATTGTGGGGTCAATGGATTTTGTATTATGAGATAAATTATTAAATTAAATTGTGTAATTAATTTCATACCTTCAATTATATTATAGGTATGGATTATGAAAAATTAAAATAGGAAGTTAATAGAAAAAATTTTATATAATACTATATATTTGAAGGAAAATGAGTGGGAGTACTAATTAGTGTTACCACTAATGATGTGGCAGTGAGCCCCACCATGAATGATTTGATGTTTGGCCTTGGTGTTGTATTTTTTTCTTTTTTTATTGAGTGTCATGTCATTAGTGATCTTTTTAGAGTTTCAAAATTAGTGATCTCTATCATTGTTGATATTTAAAGGACCTACTTATTATTTATTATTTAAAATAAACTTGTGACCTCAACAATCTAACTATAAATTAATATTTATATTTATCAAAATTTTCATTTATTATTTAAATTCTTCAACTGAATATGTATTCATTTTTTTTTTAATTCTATTTTGAATACAAATCAATTTATTCATAGAAATCTCTATATTTTACACACATATTACATATAAATTTAATGGACACACTTAGCCTCCGTTTAGGAAGTGGATTGACTTTTTGGCTTTTTGATTTTTTTGACTATTTTAGCCTGGGCTAAAAAGTTTGGTTTGGGAAGGACTTTTTGACTTTTTTAACTTTTTTTATGAGAGAATAATATAATGATTATAAATTAGATGTGATATTTTATTTGTTATGACTAAAAAAATCTATTTTATTTTTTTAACTATTTTAACTTTAAAATCACTTGCCAAACAACACATTAATTATAATACTAACAGTTGATAAAAATTGATGTGCGACGTGTATCGCAGTTGCCGAACTATCAAGGTTTAAAAAAAGTTGAAAAAAAACATAAGGGAAAAAGTAAAGCGACGTCGTCCGTAGTGACGCAGGCACTGATAATAATAAATACTAGCCTCCTCCTCTGTTCCAGAATGGGCCGCCGTTTGAGGAACAGTTGGGGAAAATGGGGAAGAAGACGAAGAAACCCGGCAAAGGCAAAGAAAAAACTGAGAGAAAAACTGCGAAAGCTGAGGAAAAAAGATCTCGCAGAGAGACCAAAAAGCTCTCTTCCGAAGACGACATCGATGCCATCTTGGTACTCTTCCCTATTCCTATGTCGTTTAATTTTATTTTCCCGACTGAGAAAAACTGTAGTAGTTTCCCCGAAATATATAAGTATATATAGCTTTTGCTTTCCACCAAGACAAACTGAGATGGAAGGAAGGAAATTAAAAAGAAAAAAAAAAAGGCCCACCCATGTTTATAGAGTAATGGTATCGACCCATAAAGTTTTACCAATTTTTTTATCAAATGTCTCTCACATGACCCACATTTGATAACAATTTAGTAGCATTTTTCATGTTTATATGAGGAGACTTGAAATTGTGTTGTGATGTTGTTGTTGTTTTTGTTTTTGTTTTGTTTTGTTTTTTTATTCCACACACAGTTGAGTATACAGAAGGAGGAAGCCAAGAAGAAAGAAATCCACATTGAAGAAAATGTCCCAGCACCGTCTCCCCGATCGAATTGCTCGGTATTACAATTGTTCAGTTCAGTGTTTTTGGGTTTTAATTTTTAGTGTATAATGTGTTGTGAATTCAGAGTTTAGTTTGTTGATTCTGTAGTTGAACATTAATCCATTGAAAGAGACTGAATTGATTCTTTATGGGGGTGAATTCTACAATGGTACCAAGGTTAGGCCTTTTATATTTGTCAACTATTTAATTGTTTTTGTTTTTTCCATAATATATGTATATATGTATATACTTGCTCCACACTGAGAGTCTATGGAATTGGTTTGATGCAGACATTTGTATATGGTGATCTTTATCGGTATGATGTGGAAAAGCAGGAGTGGAAGCTGATTTCAAGCCCAAATAGTCCACCACCTCGCAGTGCACATCAGGCAGTTGCCTGGAAGAACTATCTTTATATTTTTGGTAATGTGGCAGCATTTGTGTCCACAAACACATAATAACAGCACACACACACACACTAACTCACTCACTCACACAATAAAGATCTACTGCATTGTGTTTGTAATGAGAGAATCGTTGTTGTGTACTACTACTAGGTGGGGAGTTCACGTCTCCAAATTTAAGTCATTGACTATAATACTTTCTTTTTTCTTCTTTTTTTTTTTTTTTTGAAGAAGCCATGGCTGATGAATAAATTGCACATGCACACACGCATATATATTTGTTAAATAAGTCCCTAAGGTTAGAATGTTGCCATTTGAATTTGTTGTTTTAGGACTTTTGGGTGTTGGACTTGAAAACAAATCAATGGGAACAACTAAATTATAAAGGGTGTCCAAGTCCACGATCAGGTCATCGGATGGTAAGTTTAGATTTATTTGGATTTATAGAATTAATGATCTACAGTGGTTTGTTTCTAACTTTTGTGTATTTGTTTGAATATATACACACTCCCATACGGAGCTCAAACTTGTTTACGTATGTGCTATTAATGCTTATAAGTTCATGTTGAAATGATTTCTTCTAGTTCTTTGTCTATATTATTATATATGTGAGCACCTACTTTGGTGTCTTGAAACTTTTTTTCTCTTTATACCAAGTGTCCAATTTTCTATTCATAAAAAGGAAAAAAAGAAATAGAGAAGAGGGTGTGTCATGACCCTAACCCGCTCCTAGAGGTTAGGGACATGACCGGCTAGTAATCATAGATTACCTACGGTCTCTTAATCAAAATACAAAATATTTATTAATTAACGGGGTCTGAAGTGGAAGCAAATCAGAAATTAAACAAGTCCATTGAGCTGTGTTTATATGATAAACCACAAACATTCATACTAAGTCCAAAAATAATGACTTGACAAAACAAAGCTTGACAAAAGCTTGGTCCAAAACAAACTCCAAAACAAATGCCTCGACATAGAGACACTCCACCATTGGCAATGGTGGACTCCCAAGGCATATTCTAAGGTTGATCTTCCAAATGCTCACCTACATACATATAGGGGAAGTAGGTGAGCTAAATCCCAATGAATAACATCAATATAAAGTGGTTAACGAATGAAGTCCAATCACATTACAAAACATAACTTGTATTCTCAAAACAAATCATGTATCGAATTCATAACAAAGCTTTTGCTTATAAACGAAATTCATTATCGAAGCGTGATACGTGGTAACATCCAATAGAGCAAAACAAAGGGGTCACTCAGCCAATGTCAAAAGGACTACTTGGGTCCATTTCAAAGGGACCATTTAGGTCAATACAAAGGGACCATTCCAGTCTAACGAAGGGACCACTCGGGTCAAACATCAGACATCTCTGTAAATCGAATAATCAAAGGGCCATGGTATTATATCCACCAAGGTAGGGCCTCACCAGAGGATGCGACAAATACGTTTAACAAAAGGGACATTCATTCATACGAAATAAGATTTCATAAAACATTGTTCTCGAAGCATTTTCAAAATATACTTTCAAACATAACTTTACAAAGACGTTACTCACAGTGGGCTGATGCAAACGCTAGTTCTCGGGTGTCCAACCTACACAGCACACATAAACATATACACATTAAAACACACTGTTCAAATAAACACGTCTTTATCTAATCCATTTCCTTATGTTGGTTTCTAGCTTATTATCTATTTAATGAGGGTTAATTCATGACTAAGAATGCTCAAAAGAACATAGAAACAAAAATATGCACATGAAAGTGTTTTTCAAAACATGTTGAAAATAGGATGTCGGCTCAAGTAGTCCTGTCACTGCTTGAGCGGTGAATGCAATCTCCCAGTACTTTGGTCTGCAAAAGGAGATTTTGGATGGTTCAAATGTAGGGTTGAGCGGTAACTAGACCACTCGAGCAGTCTGCAAAAATATTGATTGGTCTCAATGTGCGCTCGAGCGAAAACTAGACCGCTTGAGTAGTCTGTGCAAATTCTGTTTTTCAAAAGCTGAAGAAATTAGTTCCACACTCAATTTCATGGTTTGAGGGCTTGCATGGCTTATTCAAAAACATGGAAATACTTTAGAAAACATGAAATCATGACCAATTTTGAAACCATTAACTTAAAACATCATCAATTGGCAAAATTGAAGTTAAAAACTTTATGCATGTAAATATTTTCAACTCTTCACTAAGGGACATGAAAATGTAATGAAGAGCAAACTTTATGGAGATTTTTTGGAAATATGCAAAGTTTAAACTCACATGCATGCTAGAATTACAAATCTCAAAGCAAAAATGATGAAACATGACATGTTCAACCATGAGCATGTACTTAGCTTGATTTCATCCTTTTCTTAACAATTCCTTACAAATTTCATGCAATTAATCCTAATTACTTTATGAATTCAACTCTTAGGTAGATTAACTACAAGACTTTAGCTTAAATTCCATACCTTTTACTTGAATTCTAGTAATTTTGATGATTTCCTCCCTTAATTCTTCTAGCTTTCCTTCAATTCTTCAAATCTCTCTCTCTCTCTCTCTCTCTAGAGTTTGTTCTCTCCCTCTCTTTAAAATTCTCAGCACAAAGATAATAATGAATTCAACTTCTCTTCTTCTTGTGTTATATATATAAATAGAATTAGTTTAGGTTAATTAAGCACTAATTAATCAAATCTTATGGCTAATTAATCATAAAAATGCCTAATTTGATCATTCCTAATTTTATTTGAATCCATCTAACCTTAATTCTATTCCCTTTTAATTTTAATCAAATCCTATTAGGCTGTACACAATAAGTTGATTCAAATTATAGTCTTCTGACAAATAATACACACACGAATTTCATATAATTAAATTAAAAATCCCTACCATTAAATGAATGCAAAATGATATTCATGGTGTGGTTATCACAGTGTGACTCGAACGTAAGATCACAAATTTGATAAACAAGGCTCTTATCATTTGAGTTGCATACAGCATATAGCAAATATTTTGTTTATTTATTTATGGGGATTTGGTGATAGACCCTTCAATGTCTAACTTGTCCTTCAAAAGGATAAGAATTATATAGATCCTTTCAAAATCCCCTACTATTTTAAAACTTGTTTCTTTTACTATAATACCCTCATACATATACATATATGTGTGTGTGTATCAGATTGCAATCACGCTCTCTTATCTCAATCTCTCCTCTCTATCTTGCTCTTATCATTGTTGCTCTCCATCAACGCTATCATTGCTCTCCGTCGGCGCCACCGCCGCTCACTATAAAACTCTTTCTCTACCGTCTTCATCACCACCTCCACTCGTCACATCCACAATCTCACAATCTCAGATCTAAGATCATTCATAGTTGTCGGAAATGATAGTTCCTGATGGTTCACAAACCTGAGAGCTGAGATCCTTCACTCTCTTTCTCTGGTTCGGATGGTTCATGTTCTCTCGCTTTCTCTCTCTCTCTCTCTCTCTCTGTCTTTCTTCTTCTTCTTCTTCTTCTCATGATCTTTTGTTTTCGAACTCTGTCTCCCTATTTCTCTTTCTTCTTCTCATGATGCTACACTCTCTTGTAAAGCCATCCTCCAAGCTTGTTTCAGAGTAAAATTTTACTCTGTAATTAAAAAACAAAAAAGAGTAAAATTTTACTATTTAGAGTAAAATTTACTATAATTTAAAGTAAAATTTTACTGTTGTTAAGCAGATCAACATGCTGTTAATCAGAGTAAAATTTTACTGTTGTTAAGCAGATCAACATGCTGTTAATCAGAGTAAAATTTTACTGTTACAAAAAATAGAGTACATACTAAATGAACGAACTAGAGTTAAATTTCAATTTTAGATTGTACGGGGAGCAAATATTCGTCGCCTTCCGTACTCCTCGTGTCCAAGCGTCGTTTCTTTTCGAGTGACCTAAGAACACAAAGACGGTGAGCTACCCGGTGGTGTGCTGCCGGAAAAACTTTTCGACGGTCAAGTTAGCACACTTAGAGAGAAGCAGAGAGAGAGAGAGAGAGAGAGAGAGATGGGGTAGGTCGCTCTGATAACCAGATGTTCCAAACCTGTTGTATGGAGGCGCCGTATAGTTTAAATAGCTTCTGCGGTCACCACTTTGCTCGTCCTTTTCTGGATGCGTTGTTGTACTGCCCTCTTTATTCCTTACACGTGTATGCGTCAATATTACCCAACAACATTTGGCCAAACTGCCAAACAGTATTGACGCGCAACTACTGGCAGGTTAATCTCCTCGCACTCCAATTGGGCCACGTAGCGACTTCTACCGTGCTATCCATAACCAGGCACAAGGCCGTTTACCAACTTCCATTAATCGGCTCAACTCCGAGTTGCTCAACCGGTCAACCACGGCTCGGCGAAATATTGCTCGGTCTATACAAAGGACGGTGTCATTAGCTCGAACTATCCTTAGGTCGGCCATTCCATATGTAGTTTGGTCCTTTGTTTGGTGTAATTCCCTCAATTGCATACATAGCTCGGCCCATTCTGCTCATTGGATTTTCCCCTCTCAATTGCCCCTTAATCCCATTGGTTGCAACCTGATTGGGATTACTTTATTCTTGTATAATCTTCATTTCAGCTCGGTTTGTCATCTAACTTCATGATAGCTCGGTCAAGTTTTGTCGCTTGTTTTCGGGGCCCGCGCTGCACTGCTACACAAATCTTTATAGCTTAAATTTTTCAAAACGTTCTTCGATTTTCGTGTTAACCACTTAACCAGCTTAGCTCGGTGATTTACTTCTCAGTGAGCGAAATCAACGCAACTCTTTGGTAAGCAAAATAAACTTAGCTCGACGATTTATTTCTTGGCGAGCAAAATCGGCTTGGTAACTTCCTTGGCGAGCAAAATCAGCTCGACAAGGAACTCCAAAGTTGGCGAGTAAGGTTAGTTCGGCAACTTGCATCTTAGCGAGTAAAATCAGCTTGGCAAGGAACTTCAAGGTTGGCGAGCAAGGTCAGCTCGGCAACTTGCATCTCGGCGAGCAAAATCAGCTCGGCAAGGCACTCCAAGGTTGGCGAGCAAGGCTAGCTCGGCCACTTACTTCTTGGCGAACAAAATCAGCTCGGTAAGAAACTCCAAAGTTGGCGAGCAAGGTCAGCTCGACAGCTTACTTTTTGACGAGCAAAAATTAGCTCGGCAATGAACTTCAAGGTTGGCGAGCAACGTCAGCTCGGCAACTTATTTCTTGGTGAGCAAAATTAGCTTGGCAAGGAACTCCAAGGTCAACGAGTAAGGTCAGCTCTGCCACATGCTTCTTGGCGAACAAAATCAGCTCGGTAAGGAACTCTAAGGTTGGCGAGCAAGGTTAGTTCAGCCACTTGTTTCTTGGCGAGCAAAATCTGCTCGGCAAGGAACTTCAAAGTTGAAGAGGAAGGTCAGCTCGGCAACTTGCTTCTTGGAGAGCAAAAATCAGTTCAGTAAGGAACTTCAAAGTTGGCGAGCAAGGTCAGCTCGGCAACTTGCTTCTTGGCGAGCAAAATCCGCTCGGCAAGGAACTTCAAAATTGGCGAGTAAGGTCAGCATGGCAACTTGCTTCTTGACGAGCAAAATTCGCTCGGCAAGGAACTTCAAAGTTGGCAAGTAAGGTCAGCTCGGCAACTTGCTTCTTGGCGAGCAAAATTCGCTCGGCAAGGAATTTCAAAGTTGGCGAGCAAAGTCAGCTCAACAACTTACTTCTTGGCGAGCAAAAATAAGCTCGGCAAGGAACTCTAAAGTGGGTGAGCAAGGTCAGCTCGACAACTTGCTTTTTCGCGAGCAAAATCAGCTTAGTAAGGAACTTCAAGGTTGGTGAGCAAAGTCAGCTCGGCAACTTACTTCTTGGCAAGCAAAAATCAGCTCAGCGAGGAACTCCAAAATTGGCGAGTAAGGTCAGCTCGACAATTTGCTTCTTGGCGAGCAAAAGCAGCTCAGTAAGGAACTCTAAAGTTGGCGAGCAATGTCAGCTCAGCAACTTGTTTCTTGGCGAGTAAAATCAGCTCGGCAAGTAACTCCAAGGTCAGCGAGCGAGGTCAGCTCGGCCACTTGCTTTTTGGCGAGCAAAATTCGCTCGGTAAGGAACTATGAAGTTGGCAAGCAACATTAGCTCGACAACTTGCTTCTTGGCGAGCAAAATCCGCTCGGCAAGGATCTCCAAGGTCTACGAGCAAGGTTAGCTCGACCACTTGCTTCTTGGCGAGCAAAATCCGCTCGGTAAGGAACTTCAAAGTTGGCAAGCAACAACAGCTTGGGAAACTTGCTTCTTGGCGAGCAAAATCTGTTCAGCAAGGAAATTCAAAGTTGGCGAGCAAGGTCAGCTCGGCAACTTGCTTCTTGGCGAGCAAAATCAGCTCGGCAAGGAACTCTAAAGGTGGCGAGCGAGGTCACCTCGGTAACTTGCTTCTTGACGAGTAAAATCCGTTCACCAAGGAATTCTAAAGTTGATCAAAACCATCAACAAATCTCTTGCCGAGCAAAATCCATTCAGTAAGGAATTCCAAAGTTGAACAAAACCATCAACAAACATTTTGTTGAGCAAAATCCGCTCGGCGAGGAATTTCAAAGTTGAATACAACACCAACTTTCGTCTTGCTGTGCAAAATCAGCTCAACAAGGAATTCTGATCTTTCTGTCAAAATGATTGTCAATTGCCCCTAGACCGTGCTAAATCTGCTTGGCGAGGCGAAAATACAATAATTTTCAAGAAAACAATCAACTTGTTTCATTACATCAATAGTAGAATGGGTTACAAAAGTAGAACTAAGAATAAAACTTCAGATTGACAGTGTTCCACGTTCTGGGAATAGATCGGCCATTTATATCCTGTGAATTTTATGCCCCTTTTCCTAGGCCTTCTTATTGACTAATTCCAAAATTGAACTCCCTAGATCTCTTCTATGGTTGTTTGCCCCGGCCATCCTCTTGTCCGACTGCTTGAATTTTCCTGCTACTCTCTTGTCCTCTATTACTGGACTTGCCTTCACGATAGCTGCGGCTGCATCATCTTCAACTCAAATGTGCTCATTAATGTGTTGCATGAGCAGTTCCATGGCCAACGGTTGATTTATTGTAAGCGAGTCTCTCAGTCTATGTCCGACGGGAAGACCGCGCTTGTACTGAGTGATTGCTAGGTTCATCGGGCAATCAAGAACCTCATTGAATGTCTCCCAATACTTGGCATTATACGCCGTCTGTGAGTCGCTCAGTTCCATCTTAATTTCTAGAAGGTGGTCGACTTCCTTGGGGGTTTTGGTGTTGGTTTTGAATCGAGGCACGAACGCCTCCTCCAACTGCTGCCATCTCTCGATACTCTCCTCCGACAGCCTCTCGAACCATTTCAGGCCCAATTCACCCAAACTCGATGGGAAAATAAGGCACATGAGTGCATCGTTACGCCTATGCCCTGCCATAACTTGCTGGAAATGGCTTACGTGCATGTATGGGTCAGTTTTTCCGTTATAAAGCGTGAACTTTGGCTGATGGAACCTGGGGGAGGAGCAGTGTGCTCTTGATCTCTATGGAAAAAGGGGTGGCGCTCAGCCTTGCCAATTCTCTGTCCGGTGGCGCTGGTCTCGCCAAGCATGGTGGTGGCATGGTGACCTCTTCACTGGCTCGCCCTCTAGGGACCAGTTGCTGTAATGCAGGCAACCTTTGCGCTTCCCGCCAGCGAGCGTGCTCCTCCAACACATCTCTTAGGTCTTTTGAACGGTCAGAACGAGAATATCTCAACGTCGTCGTCGGATGTGAGGGGTGGTAACTGCTGTCTTGCGTGCGAGATGTCGTCGCCAACGCGACGTAGTCTCCAGCTCTGAAGCTTCTCGTGACGGAGAGTGAAGGGGTGCCGCATTTATTCTGACTGTCGGAACGACAGGAATGGGCGTGCTCACTGTGGTTTTTCACTCTAATGACGCCCTTTTCCTTCATCTGGTATCTCATGGCCTCCATCTCCATCGCCATTTTCTTGATGATGGTATCTTGGTTTCTCAACTTATCTTCCAGGTGCTGAGTGTGTGAATCTCGTCGTCGACAACGCTCTTTTGGACTGACAGAGCGCCTAGAACTCCTTGCGTGCTTGTCTCGCGCATCTCTAGGAAGTCCTCGCGCGGAGGTCTCCAAACTAGCCATCGTCGGAATGGCGGGTAGACCATCTTTGCACTGAACGGACTTTAGAGTGATGCCGTTGTAGACAGCGCCCGCGTGGGCCTCATGCTACAGTTCGGACTCGATTTATGTCATGGTTCTTAATCTGAACCAAAGAGTCCAAATCTGGCAAATCGTTTTGAGAAACAGATTTTTGAAAAAGTAGTGCCAAACATGGACTGCTTTGCCAGATACAGAGTCGCCACCTAAATATTTTTAAAATGGGAAAATTTAGGAAACCCTGACTCAGTGCTTTAGAGTGATGCCGTCGGAGTGATGCCGTCGATGGCGGACAGCGTAATGTTGTTGTTGTTCACCATAAAAGATGACCGGAAAAGCTTGGATGACAAGGTTTTGTTTGCCCTCTCTATTCCTTACACATGTATGCGTCAATACTGCTCAACAACATTTGGCCAAACCGCCAAACAGTATTGACGCGCAACTATTGGCGGGTTTTTCTCCTCGCACTCCAATTGGGCCACGTAGCGACTCCTGTCGTGTTACCCATAACCTGACAAAAGGCCATTTACCAACTTCCATCAATCAGCTCAGCTCTGAGTTGCCTAACCGGTCAACCGCGGCTTGGCCAAATATTGCTCGGTCTATACAGAGGACAGTGTCATTAGCTCGGACTATCCTTAGGTCGGCCCATTCCACATGTAGTCCGATCCTTTGTTCGGTGTAAATCCCCTCAATTGCATACATAGCTTGGCCCACACTTCTCCACTGAGCACATGCATAGCTCGGCCCATTCTGCTCATTGAATTTTCCTCTCTCATAGATCTATGAACAAGCAAATAAAAAAACTCTTGATTTTTCATTGTAATATCTTGATTTCTCATTTTTTTAATATTATCAAATCTAAGTTTTCTTTTATTTTTTATTTTTTATTTTTTATCTCAGATCTAAAGTTATTGATCTCAAATATGAGTTCGTAGGTATCAAATCTGAGATGCTGGTGGTTTGACGGTAAAAATGGTGGTTGCTGGCCGACTATAAGGATGCGTCAGTGGACGATGAAAGATGGTGGAGATGGTGAACCATGGAGTTGGTGAAGAGAGTGTGTTGTAAAAGAAAAAGGAGAAAGAGAGGGTATAATGGTCAAATAAAATATTCAAATAGTAAATTTTGTCCTTCATACAAGACTTTATAATTATAAGGGGGTTTTGAACGTACTAATTGTTTTTTTGTCCTTTTAACAAGAAAAGGAAGCTAGGAGGGGTTTATGGCCAAATTTTCCTTTATTTATTTATTTGACTTGCACACGCATTGGGTGTTCCTACCACTAGTATATCATATACTTATAGGGAAGAGAAGTTAATTAAAAAATTTATGATTTGGGACTAAATTGCATCTTTTGTACTGAATTACGAAAATAAAACAATAAAATACAGGCCATTATTCAGTGATGGTACTGCCAATGCAGAGGACTTGGTGTAGTCCTAACCTCATTGTCTTCATGCTTGACTGCCTGAGTTACCATCACCAAGCTATAACAATGTGACACTGAATATTTTCTGGAACTAAATTTGTAACAGTAGGTAACATTCCTATTAGGGTTTAGTTTAGTCCAATATAAAAGTTTACAAAAGTTATATTCACGCCATTGATCAAGTTATATAGTTTTCTTTTATTTTCTTTTCTTTATGAGTTGATGATTTGAAGATATTTTTCATGTCCCGATTTTTAAAAGATTAATTAGGCGGAAACTAATTAACCTAAACATGATTATTTAACGGGTGATACAATACGTAATAGTTGATACTTAAAATCACGCCATTTTTTAATTTCAACAGTAATCAATAACATGCTGTCCAAAAATCACATTTGTCCCAGTTTATTTGTACCTTACTATTTTTTCATTTTTATCAAAGTGAGCCAAAAATTTTACCACATTCATATCAAAATGCTCCAGATATCCTCCAGAGTACACTTTTTAGGGTTTTAAAGCCTAATATTCATTTTCTTATATAAATAACCATTTTGAATATGTAAACCCTAATATGCTCTTACTATTATTTTCAAGCCAGATTATCAAGAAGGCTATAAATCATGATAAAATATGAAGAAAATGGAAAAACAAGAACTAGACATGGATCCATCATCTTTAACCATAAATAACACAAAATGTATGTAAAGGAAGCCCTAACATGCTCTCATATACAAAAAGAAGTAAAGAATTCCTTACCAAGTATGAAGATCAAGTAATGCGGAAAAGATTTGAGGATAAGATCCAAGGTCTCGAGTACGACTCCCCCAAGGGGCCACTGGAGATTTGCCCGGTTGTTAACTTCAAAGTCTCCAGAGATTAGTTCTCAGCTATCCAGGTATGAGGTAATTTGGGTCTAATTGTGCAAGGTTAGGTGGGAGATACACTAGATTTTTTGAAAAAAAGAATAAAAAAAAGAAAAAAAGAAAAAGAAAAAGAAAAATGAAAAAGTATGAAGATCAGGCAAGAAATGATGAGAGAGGAAGAGGAGAGAGCTCCAAGCTTCAACCAAAGCTCCAAAAGCTTCAAGTGTGCCAACAATGGCCACTCAAATTTTGAAGGCTCACTCTCAAGGCACTCTATGTACTCTTTCAACTTCACTAGACAAGCTAAGCTCTATGTCTTATTGAGGAAGATCAAGGCAAGACCTTTAAGCTCTCAAAAATGACAGCTAGAAGAGAAGAACCAAGAGAGTGGGGGAGGGAGGCACCCATGGATTTGGGTTCAACCAAAAAGAGAGAGAAAGTGTGTATTGATCCCCCAAAGATGACCTAACCCTCTTATAAAACATCTACCTTCATTGCCATTAATTCTTAATTAATCCAATAATCCAAAATGACCAACACATGTTCAAATCAATTCTAGCCACATAATACTATCATCTTTTGTATAATCACCATTATACATTTATAAACCTATTTGGCACAAAGTTTAGGAGAAAATATTACCCAAAAGAGGTTAAGCCCAAAATGTTAGGAAAAGGTGTAAGAGAAAGTAAAGGTGTGTAGGCCCCCAAAATGGAAAGTCAAGCATGGGGAAGAGGAAAGAGAGTGAGCCGGTTGGGGGTGAGAGTGGGGCTAGGTGGACTTTATGAAAATTATACATTGACCTAAATTTGAATTCTAAAAATATCTCAAGTTTTTGTTTTTGTTTTTTTTTTTTTTCGTTTCAAATTTTCAACTTTATGACCCTAATGTGCAATTAATTAAAGTAATCTCAGATTAACGATAATAATATTAATCTTAACATAGAAAAGTTATCTACTGGCCCAAAGAGTCTGTCTCTCCAATCTTAAATCGGAACAGAAAGCCGTTCGTGTGTACCGGTTAACTCTCGCATGAGAAATTTAATTGAGGGAACTAATTGAGATTAAATAAATAATCAGCGCCCCAAATATAATTAAATGAAAGTTTAAATTTGTCCAGTCATTACATTATTATTGGAAGGTACAAAAAGAAGGGGAGCAGCCAGTGTGCAAGAATCATAGAAAACAAAACTATAGGCCTCTATGGAAGACTTGAGAGATATCAGATCTTATTATGTTTAGTGGGTGTGAAGATTATTCCCACGGAGAAGTGATTTAGGGAAGCGTATGGAATGAATGAAAAACGAAAGGAAAATAACAATATAGAACAGAGAAAACTTTCTCTAAATTTTATTACTCAATCAATGACTCCCTAGCCTCAAAGGTTTACAATCCAAGTTATAGTGAATGTTGCTTGGTGATCAACAATTCACGCCTCAAATCAAGCCACAATAGCAAAAAATCAAAAATTTACCAAAATGGCAAATTTGACTTGAGGTAAAATTTGGAAACTATAATAAAAAAGAAGAGTATATTTATTTAAAAAGAGAAGAGAAATACAAGAGAGGACAAGATGTCCCCTGAGAAAAACCAAAAAGCACTAATCCAAACAAGCTTGGAAAAAAAAAACCAAGAAGAAAAACTATAAATCACACATGACCTTCCAATCTTTGGATAAAAAAAAAAAAACGGAATCCCTTGGACTGGAGGAGGCACCGAAACCCAAAAAGATGCCAAACTTCAAATTTTGTCCTATAAAGAGTCCACATTCCCAAATTTGTCTTAAAATATTCTTGCGTTCCTCTTTCCACCCATAAGACCCAAAAATAGCTCCAACCACACAAATCCACAATGCTTTTGCTTTCTTTTGATTTCTAAACCCTCTTAATTCAATAGAGAGCATTTGAATACAATCCATAGGAACCACCCGTGACAAATCCACCAAACAAAAGAGCCGATGCTACAAACTCAAAGCAATGGGACCATGTAAAAAAAATGCTTCAAAGATTCCTCACATCTCTTGCACATTACACACCATTGAGGACAAAGAGCACAATTATGTCTCCTCTATTGAAAGGTATCATTGGTTAGAATGCCTCCACGATTCAATGACCATCAAAAACTTTATCTTATGCAGCACAAAAGATCTCCAAATATTCTTATGAAGGCGAAAAGAAGGTGCATTCAATTGATCAATACTTAAGTCAAAAAAAGATTTGCAAGTAAACTCCCTTGAAGGGTGAGAAAGCCATACCATCTTATCCCTCAAATTTGGAATCAAGGAAATATGATCAATCTTATAAATTTAAGAAACCAAATCACTAGTTTCTCTATCATTAAGATTTCTAGCAAAGCAAGAATTCCAAGAGATAGGTGTGTCATTAGAACATGCCAAAGAAGAGATGGTTGAATTATGAGACTGAGCGACCCTATCAAGGCAAGGAAAAGCATGCTCAAAGGAAGAATAATACACCCACACATCTTTCCCAAAACTGGACATCAACCCCATTTCCCACCCTTAGAGCAAGAGACCTGGGCCAAAGCGTCAAAATGTGAGATACAAATTTCCAAGGAGATCGACCTTATCCCCTATTCACAACTTGAGGGTCTCTACCAGTAACATGAACCCCATATTTGTTCTTAACCATAGATTGCCATAGTGACTCACCTTCATTGGAAAATCTCCATAACCACTTGCCAAGGCAATATTCCTAGCCACAATATTCCCAATTGTTAGAACCCTTTTCTCTTAGAAAGTGAAACAATTTCCCATCTAACCAAATGATCCTACCTACCCTCGTCCTTTCTTTCACAAAGGGAATCCCTGATCAATTTTTTAAATTTTCTTTGCAATTCTAACCGAGATTGTGAAAAGAGGCAAAAAAAATAGACCTGAATCCCACTTAGGACTGCTTGGACCAAAGTAAATCTACCCCCTTTTGACAACATAGCTCTCCCATATCCCTCTAATCTTTTCTTAGTCTTTTCAATGACCATAGGCCAAAAAGAATGACTCCTCGGATTACCCCTAACGGCAACCCCAAGTACTTAAATGGTAAACTTTTAGTGGAACAGCCCAAATCTTCTGCTACCCATTGAACCATATCTTGTTGCATGTAATTCCCACTACATTACTCTTCTCAAGTTGACCTTGAGCCTTGAAATCATTTCAAAGATTCTTTTTTTTTTTTTTTTTTTTGATCAGCTAAATCATTTCAAAGATTCTTAGTAAAGAAAGAAGGCTACGAACCTTGTTCATCTCTTCAGAAAAAGAAAATAGTGTCATTTGCAAGCAAACCAGAGATGGGATACACAAATCCCCTCCCTATTACAAAACCATAACTCCACCTCCCTAGCCTTATCGACCAACTTCCCCAACACATCAACAAGAAGTAAACATAGAAACGGCGACAGTGGATCACACTGCCTCAATCCCCTTGAAGCCCTAACAAATTTCTCGGTTTACCATTAACGATAATGGACATATTGCATGGCAGAAGACACCCCCTTATCCACCTGCTCCATCTCAACTCATATGCTTTTCTTTTTCCAAGACAGTCCAAAAATTGTCAATCAACATGGCCATGTGCCTTTTCAAACTTAAAGATGAGAACCTCCTTTTTCTTACTCCAATAACCACTTTATTTGTCCCTAGAGAACCATTAAGAATTTGGCGACCCTTCACAAATGGTCCTTGAACCCAAGAGATAGTAGAATTCAAAGATCTTAGTCTCTTTGATAAAACATTTCCAAGAATCTTGTAAAGAGATGTGACCAAACTAATGGGCTTGAAATCTTTAATCTTAACAGAGTTATCTTTTTTTGGAACCAGACAAATAAAAGGATTTGTGCACAAATTAATCACTCCTTTCTCAAAAAATTCATCAAAGACTTTAACCAAATGCCCCTTCACCACTTCCCCAACAGACCTAGAAAACAGCCATAGAAAAACCATCCGGATTTGGAGCTTTGCCTTTATTGCAATAAAAAACCGCATCTCTAATCTCCAATTTGTCAAATGGTCTCTCAAGCTATCTCTATCCTCCTCAATAAGCATCCCTCAATGCCTTCAACCCCTAGTTTGACAACTCCCTCATCTGAATAATGATCCGAGCAAACAATAAAAACTGCAATAAAATCCTTGATAAAAATATTATTTTTGAAAAATTACGTCTGCGGGGTCTAAGGCTTCTTCTAAGTTGGCATTTTTTGTTTGGTCTACGACTAATGGAAAGATCCTTACCCTTGATAATCTCATTAGTCATTAGGAGGAGGTAGATTTATGTGAATTGGTGTTTTATGTACAATAAAAAAGGGGAATCAATCAATCAACTTCTTATTTAATGCATGGTGGCTAGGACTTTTGGTCCCTTGATTTTAGGAGTGTTTGGTTTGGTTTTGGTGTTCCCTAGGAAATTGTTAGAGTTGTTGCACACTTGGAGTTGGAGGGAAACTAGAGTGTCAAAGTGAAGGAAGAAGGCTTGAATTTTGGTGCTTTTGGTTTTGGTGTGGTCCATTTGGGGAGAGCATGATGAGACTACTTTTGAAGGCTCGGAAGACCCCATTATTATATTAAGGAGCAATTTTTTTTTTCCTATTTTTTGTAGTTGGTTTTGTGGTGTAGTTTGAATCTGTTTGAAGGAACTCCACCACCAATTGACGGTCCCATCCATGCATGATGAAACATATCCCTACTGCATCAAATGCAAGATAGATTGGAAGTAAAACCTAATTTTCCATTATAATCCCACATAAGAAGGTGAAAGATTCTCGTAAGATGACATCCCCACAACAACCTATTATTTTGAAACACTTCCCATCTCCAAAACAGAGTGAGCAAAACACCCACTCCATATGAAGTACACTGATTTCAAATGCATTTCCTCCCAACAACATATTTATCCAAACTTTTGCCATTAGGATTTATTGCTAAAATTGGCTGGATGATGATGCATTGAATATAGAGTCGTCCTAAACATATTAATTATGTATTACAAACAATATGATATTCAACATGCTCAAGTTAGAAAATAAAGTCTATAAACATGATTAATAACCAAAAAAAAAAATAAAATTGTGAAATCATGAGAGTACTGGACGTAAACTTCAAAACATAGGAAATCGTAGTTGAACAATTAAGCCACAAATACAAGTAATGAAACTTTAATGCATTCAATTCCAGAAAATTCAAGTAATAAAATTTTCATGTATTCTATCTCCACATTGAAATAAACAATGACCTTTACTGCTTAAAGAACCCTTCTAGAACACCTTGGAAGCCCTTAGGGTTGTGCGATCATCTATGTTACATGGACTTGGGTATGGGTGTCGGGTGTGGGGATGTATCTAAAGGTCGGATTCATCAAACCATAAATTTAAGGGTACACGGACTCGCTAAAAAATTGTCATATTTTTATATTTTTAATTAATAATCATGTATGTGAGATAAAATGGTACTATATGTAACTTACAGTGTCAAAAAGACATTTAGAGTAATTATACAACAATATGTACTTATAATAATTGTATTATATACAATTATATAATAAGTGTCCATTGAAAAATATCCGACACATATCCCATACCCTTGTTCGAGTATCGGGTGTCCAACACGGGTATTTGATTTATTTTGAAGAGTCCGTGTAACAGAGACTCTAGGTTTTGGCTAGTTGGTAATTTGGAATGTAATGACTATGTTATACTCTTTATTTATGATGATTCCTTCAATAGATCATATTTCTAATATTTACTTCCATGTTGTGATCTACTCCTAAGAGTTCCTATCTCTCTCTTTCTAATACCCTCTTCTCCCCCCTTCACCCGTTCACACATTGAACATACATTTTTGTATTCTTTTCTGACTTATGAGTTTCATATGCTCTCTTAAGCTTTATATGCAGTTTCTGGTCTTGCAGTATTTTTCTAGTTTGAGTTTCTTTTAACCTTGACTTATGTACCATTTATGAAGATCTTTTTATGTGCCGATTTCTTGGATGTGTTGCAGGTTTTATATAAGCACAAGATTATTGTTTTTGGTGGTTTCTATGACACTCTCAGAGAAGTGAGGTTGTTGTTTCGGTCCTCATCAAACAATTTTAGGATTATTATGAACTCTTTTTCCTTTGTTAATTGTATATGGGTTGTTGAATATTTCATGTTCTGTCCTAAACATATACAAGGGGTTTAATCCCATTATTTATTTTGGTTGCTTTTGTGTGGTATAATTGTATGTTTTCTTTTTTCAAAATTTATATATATTTTACCTTTAAGTGCTTCTGGCCTGTGTACTTGTTTAAGGTCTTGATGATTGCATGAGATATGTTTTTACTTAAACAAGCACATTCAAATGTTGAGCTAGAAAGTTTGCCTATTCCAAATCAGTGCTTGGTTGAGCAAGATACTAATTCTTGACGTTTTAGAGGGTTCAGCAAGTTGGATCAACACATTCTTGGACAATGATTCAGGATTGAGCAGGGTAAGATATATCTGCTGAGCCCATCTTCAAATCAAAAACTTCGTCTAGGGAGATGGTCTCAACTCCATTGTGGAGTTGATTAGATGATACATATGAGAAATAGTAGTCACTAAATATAGGTGTTTTGAGGAAGGAGACTTCCTCTCCACTTTCTTATTCTTTCAAATAAATTCTCTACTACTTATTTCAGGAAAGACATTAAGTACTTAATTAATAACAATTAATCTTTTTTTTTTACACCAATGATCTACTTATAAAAAATTGATTATTTGTGACCTATAATACTTAAATAAACTAAAGATTGAAACTGCACAAATGAAATTGATAATCTTGCTGGTTTGATTGTACACAGGAAAATTTACATGATTTCAACAGTTTTGCATTAGAATTTTCTGTAGCTCAATGAGGCCTGAATAATGAAAACTGAACCAGATGTGAACCTTGTTTATAGTGGTTCATTTACTTTTCATGGAATCAAATAATTCAACTCTAGACCAGATCCGAACCTTGTTCATAGTGGTTTATTTACTTGTCATGGAATCAAATAGTTAAACTCTATTGGTGTGATTGTATTTAGATTTTGGCTTTGCTGCAACATGTAATATTTGAAGGTTTCCATATGTGCAGGTATTTCAATGATTTGCATGTATTTGACCTGGATCAGTTTAAGGTGAACAGATTGGTCCCTCACTATTCTATAAGTCTAAAATTATGAAGTTGATAGTGTAAGGTTCATACTAATCTACTAAAATTAATGCAATGCGGAATTGTAGTGGCAAGAGATAAAACCCTCGCCTGGATGTATGTGGCCGAGTGCTCGGAGTGGTTTTCAGCTTTTTGTTCACCAAGATGAGGTGGGTAAACTGGAGTCAAGCATGGGTTTTACTCCTGTCTTAATATAAATTATTTTTGGTGTTTGTGGAAGCTAAATTCCACTAGCAGCATCCTGGTTGTATGATTATGAATTACGAATTCTTCAATTCTGCCAAAAGATTTCGTTAATGTTAAACTGAATGTGTGGTACCTAAGGAAAATTTCTTTAATGTTACACATGCCAAAAGATCCCAGCCAAGTGGAACAAATTTAATCTCATCGCATGTGAGATATGATGCTTCAGGTATTGGTGTTGATGTTCTAATGTACAAATATATTGAACTGTTCAGTTTTGTCATGCATGAAATGGGCAAAAACACTAACTGAAACTTGCTTAAATTCAAAGATGAGGGCTGAATATGGCAGTTCAGTTGGGAATGCCAAAATATAGATCCATATACGATCTCGAATTTGAATTTTATATCCTTCTCTGTGTTGTTGTATTTTTTCCCCCAAACTGAAGTATCCTGAGGTGAAGAAATGTGATATCCGCTCGTCACTTTTCATATTGCAGATATTTTTATACGGTGGCTATTCCAAAGAAGTTTCGTGTGATAAAAATGGCTCTGAGAAGGGAATTGTTCATTCAGACATGTGGTCCCTTGACCCTAGGAGTTGGGAATGGAACAAGGTTTGTATGCTTTCTTACCTGCAGACCCCCATCTCCTGCTTGGGAGTTGGGGATGGGGCTAAATAATGATATACATGTCAACAAGTAGAGAATTGGTGCATGGTTTTTGTGATTTTAAGCTTCCTTTATATGTTTCATGTTGCTCTGTTTTGGGTAAATGACTATGTTTTTTTTGTTTTTTGGTTTTTGTTTTTGCTGCGCATGCTTAATGTAACTTGACTTAATCCCAGCTATTTAAGGGTAGTTGCATTACATTGGCCTGTTCTGTATTCATGTATGACCCAATGAAATTAATGTGGTGCCTCTTTTGAGAAATGTTTCTCACAGACACAGGCAGAGAGTACAGACTATCTGATGGTGAAATACTTAGCTTATTGTATCATCTTGCTGATGTATACTAGGGGTGCAACTTGGGTGGACTCAACCCGAGCCCAGCCCGAATTTTTTTAGAGTTTGGATAAGATATTTTTACATTTGGTACGGACTTAAGCAAAAATTCAGAAGCCCGAATTAGATTTGGATGGGCTTGGACAAAGATATCAAACAACCCCGAGCAACCCGAAACTTGAATTATACATATATAGATATATAAAAATATTAAACATACATATAAAATATTAGCCATTACATGATATTAATGTAATTTAGATTATTAAATCATAATGAATATATATTATATATACAAATACCACAAAATCTTACATTTTTTATTCTCACTCATCAATTGTAAAGACTACTATAGCGGCATCTCTCTTACATTATATAAATTATTTGTTTTGATGTTATTAATGATTTTCTTAAAAAAAAATGTAACTAAATTCTAATTTTAATAATTTAATAATTTCGCTGCCAAAAAAAAAAAAAACTAAAACTTATTTACAATTCGGGCAATTCAGGTTTTAATCGGGTCGGGCTTGGGCAGACAATCTCGAGTTACAATTCGGACTTGGGCAGGCTTAGGCAGGTCTCAGCACAACTTGGCTGGGCTTGGATAATCTCCGAACCTGCCTGAGTTGCACCCCTATGTAAAACACATAAACATTTCAACAATGCCTTTGAATTGTTTTGTTTTAAAATTTAAAATTATTGTCGCTTACTGTGAGAAGTACACAAATCAGATCAGACAGATTTGAGCCTGCTCCGCGAGGCATACAAGGCTCCAGACTTATATCTCTTATTTATTTATTTATTTATTGTGTTTGATTTATTATTATTATTTTTTTAATTATTGTTTTTAATAAAGAAAATTAAATTATAGAACTACACATTATGTGAGACCACTGCTTGTTATCTGCTCACATATTGTGTTTATATGTGGACTAAGTTGAAGAAACAAATTACAAGCTTCTGTTCAATCGATACTTCCGATTGATTTTTGTATACAAAGTTCTTTTTCTAAGCATGAATTTTGTACTTTGAATTTCTTATTTTATTTATTTTCTGTAGAAAGAATGGATGCAATTTGTTGGCAGTTTTTTCCCTGGTTGTCACCTAAAAATATATCTTATATGTAGACACCCTTTCTTTCACTACTTCCAATGATTCTGCAGTCTGCACCATATTTGTGCGTTGATCATGCAGTTTACTATCCTCACATTTATTAAGCAAGCCTAGTTCTCATGTAGCTAGTGGTTCTTGAAATTCAACTAAAGAGATTTTCAAAAAATAAGTTGCTTTTCAAATATTCCTTTCCTAGTTCCATACCATTCTGTTCATAATGATTCAGTTTTCCAGGTATAAGGGACTTGTATCCTACATTGGCTTTCCTTTTGTTTGGAAACTTCCCTTTATTCAATGCTTTTTACTTTATTTATATTCCTTTGTAATTATTCCCCCAAAAAAAAAAAAAAAAAATTCCTTTGTAATAGGTAAAGAAAAGTGGGATGCCGCCTGGGCCTCGTGCTGGTTTTTCTGTGTGTGTCCATAAAAAGCGGGCTCTACTTTTTGGGGGTGTGGTGGACATGGAAGTTGAAGGTTAGTTTCTTTTTATGTAGAGGCATTCATATTTGTTTCTCTATTCTCTATTATCAAATTATCCAAATTAGTCTTTGTTTTCAAAGTACCTTATGCATTTCTTTTTTGTCATTTCATCTCATCACTAAACAAAGGTGAACTCAATTAGTATTAGACAAGTCTCAGGCCCATGGAGCTGTGCATGTTGTCTGATCCCTCAGCTAGTGACAAATGACAAGTATTAGTGTTTTTCTCATCATGACAAGTCAATATGTACACTTAGGTTGTATTTGGATTAGAATTTTGGGTAGGAATTTTGAGAGGGGGAAAGAGAAAAGGTGAGTGAAGAAATGTGAATGAAATATAAGCTGAGATTTCTAAATCCCTATCCAAATCTATGATCCAAACACAATGTTAATTTTATCTCCAATGTAGGCCAATCCCACTGACATATTGACTGGAATTTCTATTTATGCCTGGGAGATATTCTTGTTGCTGTTTAGATATATTTGACCAACTTAGAAGGTAGCATTAGTAGATGACAAGTGAAACTCCAAAGAAACTATTTTATTGTATAGGTTCATTATTGTAAGGGTGAGAGAGGATGGTGAAAGGATAAATGGGGTGGGACATTTGTCTGTATTGATACTATCTGAAATTTTAAGATGATGATGACTGCCATTGTAGTGCAAGCTGTTGGAAAGTCAAGGAACTCTGTACTCGCAAAAAATGAGCATAGCTGAAGTAGGGATGTTAAAGATTGATGTGGGCAGAACTGGATCCACTTTTTAACTATTTTTTGTAAAGTGTACTGGGATAATATATATTTTTAACCATTAGTAGTTGCACCAATAGCAAACAATGTAGAGAAACTGGTTTCAGCGTATGTGCTCAAGATCAGATGCAGTGAAAGCCAATGATTGCAGACCTTGGGAAATAATATTTCTTAATTCAAGGTGTTGCAAGGATGAATGAAAGATGAAAAACTGATGCAAGTTAAGTTAGTGATGAAGGAGATGTTTTCCCCTGATAAAATAGGCCCCCCAGATTGAACATGTTAGTGATACAGGATTTATTACACTTCAGTTAGCTCAAAAAAGGGTTTTTTTTGGTAGTGTTGAATTACGTTGGAGCCTTTTCTTGTCCCTTCTTTGTTTTATCGTTGGTGCCATTCATTAGTGATTTTTTCATGCAGGTGGATGTATAGCATATGGGCTTGGGCCTTTTGAGTGTACAGGGTTTTCCCTTTTTGATGCTGTTGTTAATATAACTTTGATGACTTGACTTATCAAAAAAAAAAAGATAGAGATTTGCCTTGACTGTGTTCAATCATTCTTTTCACTGAATGTGTGCTTTCTATCTCAAGAAAATCTGACTTTGTAACTGTATTTTTCTGTGCAGGTGATGTAATAATGAGTTTGTTCTTGAATGAGCTTTATGGATTTCAGTTAGACAGCCGTCGCTGGTAATCCATCTCATGTTATGTTAACATTATCTGGTTTAGCTTAATTTTGTAATATTCCTATTTCATAAAATTTTACAAGATTCAGGCGTTTTGGAGATGTGTTGTTTGTGTGGTTCTTTGGGTTTTATGACTACGAAGAAATGTTAGCATTTTTGAGGAGAAAACTCACGAAGTTGAGATCATTTCAGGTAAAATTTGTTATTTGGCTTAGGGTTGTTCATAGGAACTGTGGACCTACCCAAACGTCCGACCCGGCTCAATCCAAGAAGAAATGGACGGTTTTGAACTATTGAACGATCGGCTGCGGTTTTGCTACTTCGAATTTTACAGATTCATGGTCAGAAGCGGGTAGATCACATACATACACCTGTCTAACCCAACCTGTCCAAATAAAATACTTTTTATACTTTCAAATCTTCAAGGTGTTGAATAGTTTTGGACTTTGGATTTAATACCTTCTCTGACTGAGAGCTTGTATTCCACTAACGCCAATTTTCAAAACCTTTTCTCGCTCTCATACTTTCTAATTCCAGCTTCCAAGAGTATATTTCAAATCCTAAAGTACTGATTGCCTCTCATCATCTCTCTGTTTCGTTTTTCTCTTCATACCACCACACCAACACCAATTTCCAGAACCTCTCTAGCTCTCTCTCTCTCTCTCTCTCTCTCTCTCTCAATTCCAACTTCCAACAGTAAATTTCAAACCCTAGAAGACAGATGGTCTCCCTTATTATCACTCTCTGTCTCGTTTTTCTCTCTAAGACTTAAAAGAAAAACGTTTCATCTTTCAATCTTTCTCATCTCTTTGATCTTTCATTTTTCTTGTTCTGTTGGTAGCCAACAATATCCCCTTTCTGTTGGTGGTGCACAATGTTGGCTACTGACGGAGGCAGCGCCAATAAACGATGGTGGCGATGTTGATGAGCAATTGCAGTGACGGTGGCATAATGAGTCTCCCCTTTCTCCTCATTTTATTTTCTCCATCTTCTTCTCTTACAAAATGTATGTATGTATGCATGTAGGACTTTTATTTATTTGTTTTAAACTTTGAATCTAATTTTTTCCTCCACCCTCTTATCTTTAACAAATTTTTGAAATCGACTGAACTGACCGTCAAATTGGATATTTTGAATCAGTCGATTTCGAATTGTAAGTTAGTTGATAACGGTTGAGTGATTCCTAAACTGATGATGTCGGTTCTGCTAACGGGCCAAGGGTAATCTGATCCGAGCCAACCTGTGAACACCCCTAATAGGACTCCTTTTTGGGTTTTAGGGGTCCTTTATTTTAAGGGGATTCCATTATTTTTAATTTTTAAAGATTGGACTGCTTTTTTTAGAGTGTGAGGTATTATTTTTTTTTTCTTCTCTCTTGATTTTGGTGGACTTTTTTTTCCCCCGCTTTCTTATACTTGCTACCTTTTTTAATAATTTTTTTTTTTTTTGATTGCGAATAAAAAGAAAAATATCTTATTTGGCACTTCTAGGGAGCTTGTGCTATGAAGATTTGTTAATTACTAAAAAACGTACACTGAGCAAAATTTAACATTTTTTGAGTACACTCGTAAACATGCATTGAAATTCTTTTAGATCTTTCCATTCCTTCAATTATCAAAAAAAAAAAAAAAAAGATGATTTTTTTGATCCCTTCTTTATTTTTCCATCTCCTCTTAATCTGCAATATAGGTACCCGTTGGAGCTTCGGAAGGCAAAGTCAACAAAAAATAAGGTATTCTTGTCAAGAAATTTGTAGCATGAATGTATGTGATTATTTTGTCTTTTTTTTACGCAAATCATGAATCGTATCGTGAATTGAAATCCTAATGTTATGAATCCTGAATCGAATTGACAATCATTAAGAGTCGATACAAATTATGAAAAAGATCTTAAATAAACGCATATATGAAAAAGAATGAAACAAATTGGTTGACATATCATATACAATATTTCTTATATAGGAACATCATTACACCGTCTAATTGGGAAAAACATGGCTTTATATCGAGAGATGTTGGTCTAAATCTCACAAACTATAAAATTATTCAATAACTATAATATAATCTCTCTTGGCATACAAAAAATGGACCTAAGAACCCTATATAAAAGGTAATAAGAAGAAAGAATTAAGTAAAAAACAGTTATTTTAAAATCTAAAATACTTTAAAAGTGGCGTATGATTATTGCTCAAAAAAAGATTTTTTTTTTTAAATTTAAAATTTTTGTTTTTGGTGGAATCATGGGTTTGACTAACCTGACCCATGTAGTATTGAACCGTATTTATTTTACTAAAATAGCAATAGATAATTTACGGGTGTAAGTTACTTTAACCTTAAGCATCTTTAGAAGATACATTATGACATTTTGGAAGGGGGAAAAAAAGAAGAAATAAAGATTAGAAACATGTTAGATCTGATGGGATGCTATTAAAAACTCTATGATCACTAAAATAACAACAAATCATATAAAAGTATTGATTATTTTCGCACTAAATACTCGTAGAAGTTGTATCATGTTATTTTCACTAAAAAAGAGCTAAAAAAAAGGGTCAAAATTCATCAGACATAATAGTTTCAAGAATTGCATGAATCATAAAAAGTGAATCGAATCATAAATCAATTGTGTATTGATTTTTGATAAATCACAAATCGAATTCGTGAATCGAATCGTAATTCGTATGATTCTGATAAAGAGGTTTGTAGTAGTACCTATGTTATTTTTATTTTAACGAATGTCGCTGTTGTATGTGTCATTCTATATACATATATATTTTTAATTTTTTTTTTCTTTTTGTTTGAATATATAATTTGTTGCCTTGTCCAACTTGAATTAAACTTCAATTTTTTTTTTTTTTTTAAATTATTCTTTTTCTTTTCAAAATTTTGAACAGATTAGTAGTAAGTCGTTAATGCAAGAAATAAAATAATATTATATGGTTGCATGTTGGATTGTTTTTACAGTCGAAAAAGAGTTCAGACGAGAAACCTAACACTGCTGCTGTTGATGATAAAATAAGTCCAATGGAGCTGGATAAGTGTGAAAATGACAAAGATGAGGATTTGGAGTACAATGAAGAAGTGGATGTGGAAAGCAACATTGATGATATTTCTCTTGATCTAGAAAGAACCATGACTGTTGATGATGAGAGGGTGGCTACTACATCTGATGGAAAGCCTTCTGAATCTAGTTCCAAATATTCTTTGCAAAGCTCTGTTTCATCGGAGGTTTGTTATATTGGATGGAAATGATTATCTTGGGATTTTCATTCAATCATTCATTTTTAATGTTGTGTCACTTGCAGGTAGTGAAGCCATGTGGACGTATCAATTCCTGCATGGCTGTGGGAAGAGATACTCTTTTTATTTATGGGGGCATGATGGAAGTAAAGGATCGAGAAATTACGCTTGATGATTTGTATACACTTAATCTCAGCAAACTTGATGAATGGAAGTGCATCATACCGGTTTGTCCAATTGTTTCTCTCATAAAGCATAGTTGCTTGTGTTTTGCTAGATCAAAAAGTACTTAGGTTGATTATCCTTGTATGTTGTACTCTATGAAGTGGATGATTCACTGGATTTATTTCAGGTCATTCTTTCCTGTATATAGGCACACATAAAAACAATGAAACAACTTATATTTCACTGCTATGCATATTTGAAGAATTAAAAACTCATTGATTTGTCTGTACATACAACAGTTCAAGATAATGTGTGATGATCCATAATATCACTTTAAACCACTTACCATATTCACACTTGTTCAAAAACATTTTGCTTCACGGGCCATCTTTGGATTGGACACCTTAAGAATTCTCTGTGGATCTGATAATCTTTTGCTCTGATTTCAATCAAGTCACTTTATTTTTGCTGCTTTATGAGGATGCTTATCCTAATCTGGACCTTAATCATTCTCTTTTCCACTGGTAAATGATCGGCAAAACTGATGCCTTTAATGTTAAATTCTTATTGTTTTGAGTAGACAGGCTAAACAAAATTTCATTAGAGGGTTGAGTGCCCTGATGTTCAGCATTACTAATTTTTACTCGATCGTTGCATGCAAGGTTTTTGAATCACTATTTCGTTCCTGTACGGTTTTGAAATCAATTGGATGTAATGTATGGTTGTATCTATCTAATTAGTGTTCGTTCCTATTAGATTTTTGAACTTGTGATGGGAACATTTTTCATTTGGTAAAGAGTGGTGAGCTCATCATTGCAGACTGTTGGCTGAGGCAGACTCTTAACTTGCACCTTAACATTGAACCTAAGTAGCATAGATAATGGACACAGCGACATGTTGATTTTCAAAAAATACAAGACACGACATGCGTGGAACATGTTAATTTTTTTGTATTTTTACCAATTTATTATACATCATATAAATGAATAATTTTTTCAAGGTTAAATTACACTTATCTTCCATAAGGTTTGAAGCAAATACATAAATGCCCACAGTTTTGGCATAGTTATATTGACCTGCCTTTTAGTAAGGCTAAAGAGACTGAAACTAATGCAGATGTTGTGAAGAGACAAAGATAAATAAGGTAAAATATATATATTTAGTGTAAATGAGATGACACCATTTTTCTATTTATAGGACAAACGATTTTCAAATGAAAAAGGGGCCAAGTGTTATGTGAATTAAAATCTTCAGGGACCCAATGTAATTATGCCAAACTTGCGAGGCTTCTTACTGTATGTTTTCCAAACCTCAGGGTAGGTTAGTGTAATTTGACCTTTGTTCAATTACATTAAAAAGTTTTATATTCCATAACTTAAATATCAAGAAGTCATTCATATGACAATTACATTCTAAAGAACAAAATAATTATAAAGTATTGTAATACACATGATGTATCCATTTTATAAATGCTCCAAACTATATTTACAGTGCATAAATTGTGTTATGAGGAATGTAAAACATTGTTATTATAAAGGGATTCATCATATAGGACATGTTCGAAGAGTTCAAGAAGTGTTTGTGAAGTGACGGTGAAATGCTTGATATTATGAATTTTATTTTTTAATTAAGGCACATTGAAGGAGTGCTGGAGACACTTTTAAGAGTGTCAGTGTCCGATACACACTTCCTCTGCAGAAGAGTCTATGCTTCTCAGCACTGAACTGTTCATGAAGATTCAAGATCCATCTATAACTTTCTGGTGCATGCATATGAGTTCATACCTGGGGCCAATGACCTCCTGGCAGCACTATTGACATAGTTTCAGACTTTGCACAAATTGACTTTTTGTAGTTTTAAATTTAGGTACTATGCTGATTGGTCTATAAATTTCATAATAAGACTTAGGTTTTTTTGTTTTGTTTTTTTTCAGAGTGCAATAGAGGCAGTAACTAACCTATATGCATTTTTTTTTAAGTACTATTTATTTTTTGTGGGAAGTGGGGAGAGGGTTGTTAAAGTCACTAGACCTTGTGAAGCATATAAAACTTATTCATGTTTCCCAAATACAAGGTCAATTGAAACTGAAATTACACTGCTGAAATGCCATGTTCTTTTGAATTTACATTACTGTTCAGGTTTCCACAATGTAGACTTTGCTAATTTTGTACATTGAATATGTTTCATGTCGTCCAAATTAAAAGTTGTTGCAAACATCATCTTATTCATGGTACATATACCTACTTAAATTTTGGCCTCGTTTGGGAAGTGGCTGTTTTAGTAGGCTATTTTAGTTTTTGGCTATTTTAAGTAGGCTAAAATTTGTGTGTTTGGGAAGATGATTGGATTTTTTTGTGGTTGGATGTGATGTTTGTGAGAGAAAAAGTGAAATGATTATGGGTTTGATGTGATATTTTGTCTTATTAGCTATTTTAGCCTATTTTGTCTTTTTGTGATTTTTAGCCTAAATTTGGCTATTTTTTTTCTTCCAAAACACCCCATTTGTATCCCTGAAGATAAATTCTCTCTTGTTATTAACACAGGCATCTGAATCTGAATGGATAGAAGCCTCAGAGGGTGAAGATGAGGATGAAGACGAAGACGAAAGTGAAGATGAACAATCTGGTTGTGAAGATGACAGTGATGAGACTGATGATGATGATGATGATGATGATGTGAGTGTTTTTTTAGTTCCAAGTTTCCACAAGAATACATGCCTTAGTTAACTTGACATTCTCTCTCTGTTGCGTGGTGGGTGGGGTGGAGGTGTTTGTGTCAAAACTTATATTTAAAACCAACAATACTACACACTCAGAAAAATTACCCAGAAAAGTACCAGATTAGTACATCTAGGGATCACAATCATTCTAGGTGTGACCCACATCTCACCAACTTTAAACCTACACCATCCGCCTCATTTTCGGGGTAACTTTCGGGGCAAACTTTTATGGTACATAGCATTTTTTCATTTAAAACTGGACATGCAGCTGACTTATATTAAAATTTGCCTTTCCCATTTTGTCAATTTGTTCAATTTGGTTAAGAACATCCTGCATGTCCTACATGACTGTCATTGATAGTCAAGTGGGTTAACCTTTTTGTGTCATCTTTGGGATGTGATGATCATCTTTATAGGTGCCAATAGCAAACTAACTTGGTGAGTTGATACACCGATAGGAATTGATGCTTCTTATGATGGTGATATTCCTATAAGAACCAATGCAAAATAAGTGGGACTCTTATTCTATGTTGATTTTATGTAACACACCCACACAAAAATGGAGAGAGAGAGAGAGAGAGACGCTGATGTACATGTTTTTTTTCTTTTATTTTATTTTAGAATAATCATGAAGTTCTCTTAGTTTTTTATTTTTTTTAATATTCTGTTCTGAACTTGTCTATGTGAAGGCTAAGAATAGTGTTCCTGGATCACTTGAATTGGGAGATGCTGTGGCTATACTTAAGGGTGGGGGAAAAAGTGTTCGGAGGAAAGAGAAGCGGGCCAGGATAGAGCAGATCAGAGCCAATCTTGGGCTCTCCGATTCACAGAGGACACCAATGGTACTCCGTTTATTCTTTGTAGATATGACTCTAAAATAAAAGAATCTTCACTTTCCAATTCTTGAAACTTGAGTGAGTGTATATATGTCAGGAACTCTTTGGACAAGGGATTGGAATCTTATTTGCGCTTTGCAGAATTTAGCTACTCTGCATTTGTACCTAAATATAGCTTTAGTCTTCTTTTTGAATCATGTTTCTTTTTATCACCCTTTGAATTGATTGCTTGTGTTGTACCTTTTTTTTTTTTTTTTGAAGCCTGGAGAATCCTTGAAGGACTTCTACAAGCGCACAAATTTGTACTGGCAAATGGCAGCGTATGAACACACTCAACATACTGGGAAGGTTTGTTCTCTTTCATAACAGTAACTGGATATTTCCATAGCTGTGGACTAATCTGCTTCTCTCTCTCTCTCTCTCTCAATTCTTAACATCTTGGTAAAATAGCAAATCTGTGTCAGCCAGTTTGGCTATCTAGTCTAAGATTTTGTTGTTCGGCTCCCAGAGTTGGGCTGATTGAATTGGTTGCTTGTTCGGTTAGTTCCCAGTTGATGTGAATCTCAGCCCACATAAATGGAAAACATTCCTGGAGAACGTGAAAAAATGAAAAATGGACAACGTTATTTAAGATTTTACCTTTTCCTCAGAGAATTCTTGACTAATCCAAACGCTTGAAATGCTTCAAGTAGGAATCTTATTGCTGGCTACGGGATTCCTGATAATGGGCATCCCACCCTTTCTCTTTCATTGCTGCCATTGCCTAAAAGTAGATATTCAAAATGCTAAACTAGTTTGTTTAGTGGGTCCAGAAACGTGTCCTGAATCTTTTAAATTTACAATCAGGTTGTGTTTAATCTTCCTAATGCATTTCTTAGCACAGCGTACTGAACCTACCTATTTCGGAATATCCCACCTCCAGTATACTTGAATCCAATGCTTACTATTAAAAAAGAAAAAAAAATAATCTTAATCCTATGAATATTTAATGTTAATCCTGTTCAAACCAAATTGAGCTCAACCCGCATGCAGTGTATAATCCTCTTTCCATTTGGGCACCAAATGATGCTCTTGTGGATAGCAGTGGCTGGGGTGGCCTTTCCGGAAAATGGTAGGTACTGATATGGCTACCAAATAGGGAGATGGTGAGAGATTAGACAACCTTAGAATAGAGGGGAGGGTAGTGGAGAGGTCATGCCATAGGCCGGAGATGGAGAAGGTGATGATACCTTATAGAGGGTAACTGAACCATGGAGGGCAGCTTACCTTTGCACAGGTGGCTTAGCCAATGGAGGTATCCTAACTTTTATTCATCCTAGACCTTGGAGTTTGTATCATGGGTGCTACAGAGATATTATTATGCTATCTCAGGGTTGTATCATGGAGGGTCTCTCCAATGTTGGCTATGATACGATCTCCGTCTAGGGTTGGTCAAGGTGCAGATCCCCTCCAGAGAGGCATTCTGACAGATCCGTAGCATATGTTGAATTAGGACACAAAATTTGAAAAAATTGGCTTTAAGCTTCATCAAGACTATGCATGACTTGTTATGGCTTGTTGAAAGCAATTGTAGAACCCTATGTATCAAATTTTTATTAATTTCTGTTGAAATAATAGTATCTGTTAGAATTTCCCATCTTTACCTTCACCTACTGTCACGACCCAAACCCGGCCCTATGGGTTTAGCACCGTAACCGGCCAGTAATCCGAGATTACCGAAGGCCTGCAGAACAGTAATACAGTAAAACAGAGTACAGGGCCTGGCGGAAGCCAATACAGTAATTAAACAATGTCCAACGAGCTGTGACAGTTTGTATGCAAAAGATTTTTCATGCATTCATACATAAACAGTACAGAACAGTATGTACAATATTCACATCCATTCAAACTAGGGACTCAACCCTACATAACAGTACAGAAAACGTTCCAAAAAGTCAAAGGCTCATTTCCATTCATTCTACTTTTTACACATATTTTCATTAAAAAAATATTAAAAAAAATCCCAAACATACTTTATTTGGTTTGGAATTTTCAAAAAATAGTTTTATAAGTTTTATTCCTATTTTTTTATTTTTAAAAATATTTTAATCAATTGTTTTAACTTTTTAGATCCACTTAATCATGATATAGTTAAAAATTATAAAATTTGTACAAAAAAATTCTTTAAATATAACAAAATACAAAAATATATTGAACTTTTATATTGTAGTATTTATTACACTTTATACCTCTAAACTATCGTCAAATTGTCTACTTAGTTCCTAAAATATTGATTCAGTCTACTAAGTCCCTAAAGTATATAAATCAAAATCTATTTAGTCTCTAAACTATCAATTGGATTTATTAAGTCCCTAAAACATGTAATCAAACCAATTTAGTCCTTGAAAGAATTAAAAAAATAAAATATAAATCCATAAGTATTTTAAATTAATAAAAAGACCCCTACTTACAGAGGTGTTCGCGGATCGGTTTTGTGCGGTTTGCGGTTTGGTTTTGACCGCCCGCATCTATGCGGTTTGAGAAAAAGCCAACCCGCAACCGCCCGCAGTGCGGTTTGTGGTTTATGCGGATAGGGTTTGCAAATGTGCAGGCGGTTGCGGGCGGTTTACACTTTTTTCTTTAAGAATTAATTTTTGAGTTTTTTTTTTTTCCATTGAATGTAAGCATCAGATTCATTTTATATATTTGTGATCATTTGACAACAAATTTCTGATGAGTTTACAAATAAAAATTGAATATCAATACATTAAATGAAAGTATCCAAAATAAAGAGACCCTACACTAACATTTTTTCCATGAAAAAAATGTATATCAATGCGTTAAAGGTTGTACTCAATTAGAATTGTCAGTTCAGTAATCAATAATCAAACTAGAAATTCCATCGACCACCAGAAGGAAAATTTTATTAGGAAAAAGTGGATGAATCACCAATGAAAATCATATAAAAATCAAATTTAGGACTTGATAATTTTACAGTATTAAGAAAGTTGAGAAATACTTAAAAATAAGGATCCCAGTGTCATAGAAAACATAATGGTGCTCTTGTTAAAGTTACAAAGTTACAAAGTTGGTATATAAAAAGAAAAATAATAATAATAATTAAAGTGCGGGCGGTTTTGCGGGTCTAATCCACGACCCGCCCGCAACCCGCAAATTTGTCATATTTCAAACCGCATCCGCCCACATTATGTTTGCGAAACCGCCCATTTATATGCGGGTTGGATGGTTTGAACGGTTCGGATAAACCGTTGCCCACCCCTACCTACTTAGTTAAGATTTAATTCAAAAAAAAAAATTTCTTAAATTTTTACTTTGTCCTAAAAGTTTTTTGTTTTGCTTTGTGTTTAAATTAACATCAGAACTTGGTTTTTTGGCCTTATCAATAAAATTATACGAGTATTAGATATATTGAAGAAGTAGAATTAAATAATTTAAGTAATAACACTTCGCTACAAATAATAATAGAACAAACTAATACATTATTTAAGTTATAAATAGAATTTAACGAAAAACTTAAAGACAATCAATTAGAAATTGTAAACAAAATTCGGCATATAATACTAGATAAAGGCAATCTAGTAGCCATTGTAGAAGATAGAATAAAATTTTAAGGTTTTTTTTAAATAAAATTTTCACTAGGTAGGGTCTTTTACTAATTTGTAATACTTATCGATTTATATTTTATGTTTGTAATTCTTTCATGGGCTAAATAGATTTGAATTAAAAAATTTAGGGACTTCATAGATTCAATCGATAGTTTAGGGACTAAGTAGACTTTGATTTATATACTTCAGAGGTTTAATAGACTCAATCGATAGTTTAGGAACTAAACAGATAATTCGGCAATAATTCAGGGGTAGAAAGTGTAATAAACCCTATATAAAATTCTTCTTTATTTGTGGTTTAAGAAGTTTAGATTTGGAGATTAGTTTAGGAACTAAACAGATAATTCGGCGATAATTCAGGGGTAGAAAGTGTAATAAACCCTATATAAAATTCTTCTTTATTTGTGGTTTAAGAAGTTTAGATTTGGAGATTTATTGAACGTGGGTGATATATATTGACCAGTGTGATTTCTTTTCCATAAAATCTAATCAAGTTTTTGAATGACTGACTTGACCAATATATTTAGAACTGCAGTTGGTTTAAGAAATGTTCTCACCCTGCTAGCTACCCTCTGTAATCCTCTACGATCTTCTTATTCTCTAATTTCAAAAGATGAATTTAAGTATTGCCTTATAAGTGTATCCTACCTACTGTTTGTAATATTTTTGTTGTGGGCCAACACAGGAGCTACGTAAAGATGGTTTTGACCTTGCCGTTGCTCGATACAAGGAGCTGAAACCAATCCTTGATGAGGTAAAACCTTTGCGTTTAAGCCCTGAGGGCTTTTCAGCTGCTGAAAAAGAATCAAAACATATTAAGATTTTACATTGAGATATATCTTTTTGTTTGTGCGTGTTTACGCACGTACTGCAGTTGGCCATTTTAGAGGCGGAGCAGAAGGCTGAAGAGGAAGAAGGGCCTGAAAGTAGTAGTCTGAGAAAGAGAGGCAACAAGAAAAACAAACATTTAGCATCAAAGTAGTTTTAAGAGCTTTTTAAACGTTTGCCATCAATAGAGATGTAAAGTAATTCAGTTGGTTTAGTTGTAATATTAAGTTAATAATTATTATTTAAATGGATAAACACAAACACAAAGAAGTGCACACGCTCGCATACACGCGCGCTCACAAACACTCGAATGCTTCACTTTTTCGTTTCTTTTTCTGAGCCATTGCTGTGCTTTAAACTCTCCAGCCAATTTGCTCGTTCTGATTTTGTTTAAAATTTGAATTTAGGTCTTTTTCTGTTTTTGTTTTTGTGAAGTATAAGAACATCAAATATTCCTGATTGCATGTGCCATTCAACAGCATTGTTTCATTTCAGCCCTAATATGGATTTAATACGTCAAGAGCTTTGATTTTCTATCAAGTTTGTCTGAAAGAGGTTTTCGCAAATAAAAATTTGTTGCAAAGCTTGGTACTTTTGGGGAAACACAAAGTAGGAGGAATAATTTTGGTTTGTGGGTCACATTTGATAGGGAAGGCTTGGCAGTTCAAATTTACAAGTATACTCGTATATTTTCGTTTCCCCAACTTGATGGAGTTTGAGAAGGGTAGATTGAATACGGATTTAACCTTTGGCATAATTTGCCCAAGTTACCGCTCTTAGGTTTGTACCCATAACTTTAAAGTTGATCGGTCAAATTTTTACAGACTTCAAAGTTCATAGGTCAAAATTTTAACCACTGAACCAGTAGTCTCTCACACATATTGGAGAAAAATACAAATATGTAAAGACTTTTTAGTGACTTCTTCCATGAATTTCAATCCTTTTTTCAGCTTCTTGTTTGCCAACTACTTGTTAATCTCAGCTATTCATGCATATCTAGTTGATATCTAAATGTAAGCTACACTCCCAAGTGAGCCTTTTGTTATTTGAGCCGTGCTTCTGGGAGGACCCCAAGTGAGGGTCGCATCCTAGTGATGTGGCAGCATGGGGTTGGTGGAAAACATTAAAAAAAAAAAAAAAAAAAATTTTTTTTTTGGACCAATCACATGCGACCCCCAGTACCCCCACTGGGTCCGAAGCTTTTTCCAAATAATAAATCATACAACACTCTGAACCAAAAAATTTGAAGACAAGTATTTTCAAGTTTAAGCATTCTGATAATCTTTTCATTATGATTCCCTGAAACTAAAAAAAAAATATAGAGCTAATGATGTATAACTGATATGATTAGTTGATAATTAGAGAAGACATGAGAGATAGTGTTATTTTTAATATTCTAATTTATTGCCACCTCATTAGGCTTAAAAATTGCGTCTAATTTTTTGTCTTGAATAACAATACCCATTTTTGTTTAATATCATAAAACTAGCAATGTTGCATGAGATTCTGCCTCTAAATCTCTCTGTTCTAATGTCCCACTCTATTTCCATCAGTGAATCATATCTCAATATTTGTTTGCACTAAAATATAAACATAATTAAATGGTTGAGAATACATAAATTTGGAAATAGAGAATCCTAAGCATTTATATCCTATTTTTGTTTGTAAAATTAGTTAAAATATGTTCACGTCTACTAATATAAATTTTACTTTATAGATAGTTTTAGGACATTTGATAAAAATATGTGAATATAATAGGAAGATCCCTTAATATTTAAGTTATATCAGTCACACCCCTTTTACAAATCCCCGTTAATTTTTCCAATTAAAAGACTATTTTACTCTTTAAAATCACAAACACTCCTTGACATTTAGTAAAAATATATGGATATCCCCTAACATTTTAATATACCAATGAAACTCATTGACTTTAAAAAGTTATAATATTTGCACCCCACCATCGACATTAATCTTTCCAACAAAATTACTCTCACATTTTTTTTTTTTTTTTTTGATAACTCAGGTATCCCCACAGCCGAAGCATGGGACCACTCTCATTACAATCCACTTT
>NW_021024551.1:284242-322846 GCF_004153795.1 Camellia sinensis
ACCCTTATGAGAAGCATCACTAAATACAGTATAACCATCCGTACCTGAAGGTAGGGTAAGAACTGGTGCAGTCACTAATCGAGTTTTCAACTCCTGGAAGGCAGATTCCTACCATAAAATCACATTAATTACGAGGGTCACAGAACACTAATCGGTTTCAGATTCGGCCGCCGATAAGGCCTTCAATTAGCAGTTTAAACATATGAACATGAACAGATAATCATACAGTCAAACAGATATAATGCAATTTAACTCACATATACTCAATCAATTCGGTTTCCAGTTTCAGTCAGTCAGTTCAGTACTTTCAATCAGTTCAATTATCAGTCAGTTATCAGTCATTATCCGTTTCGTTTAACAGTAACCGGTGATTGTCGGTAATCGATCAGTCATAAATCAGTAAACAGTATGAGAGTTGTTACACCTACTCCACTACACACTCCACTTCACCTACCTCCACTTCACCACACACTCCACTTCACCTAACCCACTATCACCTCCACTACACCTACTACCACATTTTCTTCTATATATAGATTGTATAGGAATTGTAATAAATGAATCTTGTAATACATCAAAACATCAATCTATATCAATATATCAGTAAATAAATACATCAATTTATATAAAAGGGTTTATTACACTTTTTACCCTTGAACTGTCGTCAAATTGTCTACTTAGTTCCTAAAATATTGATTCAGTCTACTAAGTCCCTAAAGTATATAAATCAAAATCTATTTAGTCTCTAAACTATCAATTGGATTTATTAAGTCCCTAAAACATGTAATCAAACCAATTTAGTCCTTGAAAGAATTAAAAAAATAAAAAATAAATCCATAAGTATTTTAAATTAATAAAAAGACCCCTACTTATAGAGGTGTTTGCGGATCGGTTTTGTGTGGTTTGCGGTTCGGTTTTGACCCGCCCGCATCTATGCGGTTTGGAAAAAAGCCAACCCGCAACCGCCCGCAGTGCGGTTTGTGGTTTGTGCAGATAGGGTTTGCATATGTGTAGGCGGTTGCGGGCGGTTTACACTTTTTTCTTTAAGAATTAATTTTTGAGTTTTTTTTTTCCCATCGAATTTAAGCATCAGATTCATTCTATATATTTGTGATCATTTGACAACAAATTTCTGATGAGTTTACAAATAAAAATTGAATATCAATACATTAAATGAAAGTATCCAAAACAAAGAGACCCTACACTAACATTTTTTCTATGAAAAAAATGTATATCAATGCATTAAAGGTTGTACTCAATTAGAATTGCCAGTTCAGTAATCAATAATCAAACTAGAAATTCCATCGACCACCAGAAGGAAAATTTTATTTGGAAAAAGTGGATGAATCACCAATGAAAATCATATAAGAACCAAGTTTAGGACTTGATAATTTTACAGCATTAAGAAAGTTGAGAAATACTTAAAAATAAGGATCCTAGTGTCATAGAGAACATAATGGTGCTCTTGTTAAAGTTACAAAGTTGGTATATAAAAAAAAAAAATAATAATAATAATAATTAAAGTGCGGGCGGTTTTGCGGGTTGCGGGTTTAACCCGTGACCCGCCCGCAACCCGCAAATTTGTCATATTTCAAACCGCATCCGCCCGCATTATGTTTGCGAAACTGCCCATTTATATGCGTGTTGGGCGGGTTCGATGGTTTGAACGGTTCGGATAAACCGTTGCCCACCCCTACCTACTTAGTTAAGATTTTATTCAAAAAAAAAAAATCTTAAATTTTTACTTTGTCCTAAAAGTTTTTTGTTTTGCTTTGTGTTTAAATTAACATCAGAACTTGGTTTTTTGGCCTTACCAATAAAATTATACGAGTATTAGATATATTGAAGAAGTAGAATTAAATAATTTAAGTAATAACACTTCGCTACAAATAATAATAGAACAAACTAATACATTATTTAAGTTATAAATAGAATTTAACAAAAAACTTAAAGACAATCAATTAGAAATTGTAAACAAAATTTGGCATATAATACTAGATAAAGGCAATCTAGTAGCCATTGTAGAAGATAAAATAAAATTTTAAGGTTTTTTTTAAATAAAATTTTCACTAGGTAGGGTTTTTTACTAATTTGTAATACTTATCGGTTTATATTTTATTTTTGTAATTCTTTCATGGACTAAATAGATTTGAATTAAAAAATTTAGGGACTTCATAGATTCAATTGATAGTTTAGGGACTAAGTAGACTTTGATTTATATACTTCAGAGGTTTAATAGACTCAATCGATAATTTAGGAACTAAACAATAATTTGGCGATAATTCAGGGGTAGAAAGTGTAATAAGCCCTATATAAAATTGTTCTTTATTTGTGGTTTAAGAAGTTTAGATATGGAGATTTATTGAACGTGGGTGATATATATTGACCAGTGTGATTCTTTTCCATAAAATCTAATATAGTTTTTGAATGACTGACTTGACCAATATATTTAGAACTGCAGTTGGTTTAAGAAACACCCTGCTAGCTACCCTCTGTAATCCTCTACGATCTTCTTATTCTCTAATTTCAAACGATGAATTTAAGTATTGCCTTATAAGTGTATCCTACCTACTGTTTGTAATATTTTTGTTGTGGGCCAACACAGGAGCTACGTAAAGATGGTTTTGACCTTGCCGTTGCTCGATACAAGGAGCTGAAACCAATCCTTGATGAGGTAAAACCTTTGCGTTTAAGCCCTGAGGGCTTTTCAGCTGCTGAAAAAGAATCAAAACATATTAAGATTTTACATTGAGATATATCTTTTTGTTTGTGCGTGTTTACGCACGTACTGCAGTTGGCCATTTTAGAGGCGGAGCAGAAGGCTGAAGAGGAAGAAGGGCCTGAAAGTAGTAGTCTGAGAAAGAGAGGCAACAAGAAAAACAAACATTTAGCATCAAAGTAGTTTTAAGAGCTTTTTAAACGTTTGCCATCAATAGAGATGTAAAGTAATTCAGTTGGTTTAGTTGTAATATTAAGTTAATAATTATTATTTAAATGGATAAACACAAACGCAAAGAAGTGCACACGCGCGCATACACGCGCGCTCACAAACACTCGAATGCTTCACTTTTTCGTTTCTTTTTCTGAGCCATTGCTGTGCTTTAAACTCTCCAGCCAATTTGCTCGTTCTGATTTTGTTTAAAATTTGAATTTAGGTCTTTTTCTGTTTTTGTTTTTGTGAAGTATAAGAGCATCAAATATTCCTGATTGCATGTGCTATTCAACAGCATTGTTTCATTTCAGCCCTAATATGGATTTAATACGTCAAGAGCTTTGATTTTCTATCAAGTTTGTCTGAAAGAGGTTTTCGCAAATAAAAATTTGTTGCAAAGCTTGGTACTTTTGGGGAAACACAAAGTAGGAGGAATAATTTTGGTTTGTGGGTCACATTTGATAGGGAAGGCTTGGCAGTTCAAATTTACAAGTATACTCGTATATTTTCGTTTCCCCAACTTGGAGTTTGAGAAGGGTAGATTGAATACGGATTTAACCTTTGGCATAATTTGCCCAAGTTACCGCTCTTAGGTTTGTACCCATAACTTTAAAGTTGATCGGTCAAATTTTTACAGACTTCAAAGTTCATAGGTCAAAATTTTAACCACTGAACTAGTAGTCTCTCACACATATTGGAGAAAAATACAAATATGTAAAGACTTTTTAGTGACTTCTTTCATGAATTTCAATCCTTTTTTTCAGCTTCTTGTTTCCCAACTACTTACTTGTTAATCTCATTTATTCATGCATGTTTAGTTGATATCTAAATGTAAGCTACACTCGCAAGTGAGCCTTTTGTTATTTGAGCCGTGCTTCGGACCCCAGTTGGGGTCGCACCCCCAGTGATGTGGCAGCATGGGGTTGGTGAAAAACATTAAAAAAAAAAAAAAAAAAAAAATTTTTTTTTTTTTGGACCGATCACACGCGACCCCCAGTACCCCACTGGGTTCCGAAGCTTTTTCCTTGTTATTTGAACTCTGTCTCTAAATGCGGACTTAATTACTAGGATTGCTAGCTATAACAGCTGAACAGAATGGAGAAACTCAATAGTTTGATCAACTTGAAAAGAATATCCAAACCTAAAAACAGTGCTGAAAGATAAACCACAGATTTTTTTCACTGCAAATTATGGTATTTCCACATCAGTAAAGCTATATACATAGAATCTATGCCACAAAGGTAACCCGAGAGATATAAAATATGATTGAGATTCCACTCTTGTTTGGTAAAAATAATATTTTAAATCAATTTGAACCATGTATTAAAATAAGGTATTTTTCTGTCAGTATAATATTGTCTTTGCAAGTATGGTTAGCATGCCAAGAAAGCAATTACTGCATCAGATAATGCATAAAAAAAAAATCTTAAAAAGTGCAAACTACTGGGGTTAGCTTATGGTAGGGGCAGAGCTCTAGATTTCATTAGAAAAACTCTATTCATACAAAAGATTTATACAGAAAATTTTACAAGAATGATGCGGCAATATCATCATACTGTGTTTGGTTGGGAGATTTGATGGTTGGGAGATTTGAGGAGGGATTTGAAAAGGGAAATGGAAAAGGTAGGTGAAATGTGAATAAAACATACCTATATTTCACCTAGTTTCACATACGTTTTTCCTTTTTCTTTCTAAATTTCTCCCCAAATCCCTCAACCAAACACAGGGTTAGTGTAAAGAAACTTATCCTTAATGATATTTTGTTTTGGAGTGAAAGATTTATAATGAGCAACATCATTATGTATGAATTTTTTATTTTTATAGTATTACTTGAGGGGTCAAAATTAAGGCATTAGACAAATTCAAGTGGAGGGATCAGTATAAGCTTAAATGACTTAGATAAGTTTTTAATTTCATAAAACTCTAATAAGAATAAGCTAATAAATATTGAAAATAATGTAAATGTGTTTTAGGAACTTGAACTTTAATGGTGTATGCAGTATGTTTTTTAAGAATAATATCACAATGATTAGTAATAGTTTGTAAAATTTTAACGTTCATAACAACATAATCACAATGGGACCCAAACAATTGCCTAATTGATCATGGAGATGGCACTTAAGTGTTAAAGTGAATGAGATTTTATATTTGAATCTATGAAGAGATGTTGGTCTGCGTTGTAATCTAATTTAGCATAGTATAGACTATCTTGTGGGAAGAAAAAAAAAATAACCACCACGGGACAAAGAAATAATTAATTATTTTAATTAATTTAGAAATGTACATTCTATTTAGTTTAATTTTCAAATCTTCCAATCTAAATATCATGTTGGATTTTTATTTATTTATTTATGTTATGTCATGCTAGGACTGTTAGCACTTTGATTGTTTGACGAATTAGGTAGAATGTGCATGACGACTTCAATTGACATCAAATTAACATCAAATTAGTCAGTGGGTTGGCGTTGAAATATGCAAATTTTCACGAAGATAACCAATTTTTTCTACGAAAAAAGGGGTCATGCCATGCCTATGCTATAAAAAGGTCTTTCAACCACAATATCGGTGAAATGATGGGTGGGAACAAAAACGCAATCCCCTTAAAAGATTTGCCCCATTCTCGTGTTCAAACCCTTTATGCTATGCTGTGTTTGGTTGAGGGATTTGAGAAGGGATTTGAAAAGAAAAAAAGAAAAGGTGTGTGAAACTATGTGAAATATAAGGATATTTTATTCACATTTCACCTATTTTTTCCATTTTTCTTTCCATTTCCCTCTCCAAATTCCTCAACCAAATATAGAAAGTTTGGTTCTTTAAAATTTTTGTGAAGTGGTAAGAAAAAACGTCGTTTTGATAAAAACGTCATCGTTTTAATTTGGTGAAAAAAAAACGAAATGAGGAGAGAATAGAAGAGAATAGAAGCGGAAGCGGCAAGCCCTCCCCTCCTCTTTCTCTCAGATAGTTTAGGTTGGTCCCATTTGTCATATTTAAATTTGAATTTAAGAGAATTTGAGAGCCTTGTAAGGCTTCATCATAGATTCTATTTGAATGATTTGATAGTTAATTTTACAGGATTATCAATGTATATCATTTATAAAAAATATTAAATCAATTTGATAATTGTAATATTTTTTTATTTTATTGTGATTGTCTCTAAAATAAACAATTATGTTTTTGAAGACAATAACCGCGATAATATATAAATGTTCTGATTATCAGATCAATTTAATTTTTTATTTATAGGTGATATATATGGACATGATTGGTCCTAACTTTGCAGAGGCCCAAGGCAAATTTAAAAAATGGGGGCCTTGATTGGTTTGCTTTTGAGAGAGTAATTTTAGAGAAAAAATTTTTAAATTTTGTTGGGTTTAATGGTTTTGAAAAAAAAATTCCAAAATCACTTGCTCTTTCCTACATATCAATCAATCACTTTTTCTCTCTCTTCTCTCATTCTCAATCACTTTTTCTTTCACACACATCTACTCAATAACAAAATATCAAATCATGTCAAACTCTCATACTCCAAAACTATTTTCAAAATATACAACCAAACAAACCAAATTTTTTTTTAAACTCTCTCCCAATTTTTTTTTTTAAAATTTATCTCCCAAAACCAAACCAAACACCCGAGGTCTTTATACATATTTTAAAATATATATATATTGTGTTTTGTGTGTGCGTTTTTTTTTTTTGGCTTGTACCAACACAATTTTCTTGCATATATAAATTCTAAAATTATTAGTTATATTTAACTGTGTTATGAAAGTAAAATAATTAAAATATTAAGTGACAAATTTAATTTAAAATATTGCATTAGTGAATTCGATTATAATTTTTTTCACAATAATTATAATATTATATTTAAATAAGTTCGTATGATTTCATAATTGACATAAATCATAGTTATTGATATGGGTCCCGTTTGGTAGAGCCGTGGGAAAGTGATTATAACTTATAACCTAACAGCAGCTGTGAACATAAGCTGTTTTTTGACTTATAAATTAAGTTTTTCCTCCCTCACTCAAAGAATAAGTTGATTTTTGACTTACAAAAAACTATAAGCTGTATTGCTAAGCTAAACCAAACATATCAAAATAGCTAAAATAAGCTGGAAATAAACCCTACCAAACAGGGCCATAGACATAAATCATAATTATTTAAATTGATTCTGGACATTTTCAATGATTAACGTTAATTTATTCAATTTTTTTTGTTATTTTTTTTAATGACATAACGTATGAAATGTAAAATTTGATTAATTTCAATAAAAAAAATATATTTATCCAGGCACTGTAACTACTATAGTCGACAAACAATTCATACATTTAGCAAATAATCATCCATTGCTATTAAATAATTCGCCGTTCAATTATTTTAAAAAAATGTCAATGAAATTTATTTTTTAAACTACTAATACAATAATGCAACGTTTGATTCACTTGGATGAAATTGTATAGAATGTTATCTTTCATCAGCTTCTCTATAAAATGACTACTCTCTCATAAAGATGAATGATGATTCTATTTCCTCTTCTTCTTTTTTTTCCAATTTTTTAGTGAGCCGAATGTGAAAAAAAATATTATGTTATTTCATTTCAATTTATTTCAATGAATCAAAACCTAACATAAGAACTAAATCATTCGGGGCAGTATTTTTTAGGCAAAATTTGAGAGCCCTGAGGAGGCCGCCTTGCTAGACTTGTCACAAGGCCGATCCTGTACATGTAGAGAGTTTTTCAAAATGAACCATTCTATTATTAAAATAGGATCCATGGTAGACCTCACGGGCCTCTAAAATTCTCTCAAATTCATATATAAACTTGAGAAAACTCTCATCTTTTAAGTTATAGTTCATGAATATTATCACTGTCTATGTATGTGGTATTATAAAAATATATATATATATATATATATAAGTTTTTGACTATTTAAGTTAAAATTGTTTGTTTAGTTTTAGCTTATTTAGTTGATAAAATGAGAAGATTATTATTATTTTTCAAAACATAATTTATCCTATTTAGCATATGCCAAAAACATACATCTATTTGGATTTTGTTTTTTTTTTGTTTTTGGTCTTTAGTGAAAATTTAAAAATATTTATTAAGCTATTTTCACTTTTCAAGCGTTTTTAATCTAAATGGGTATAAAATGTTTTAAAAAAAAAAAAATCAAACCCAATTAAACTTTCCCAAAAGCAAAAGTACGCAATTTTTTTTAACATTTACAAAATGCATTAAATTTTTTAGCAATAATTTTATCTTAAAAAATAAAATAAAATAAAATAAAACCTACTAAAAAGAACATTTGCCGAACCAATCTTACAATTGGTCAACCAACTCCACACATATTGTGGTTACTATTTTACTTTATTTTATTTTTTTGGCATGAGCTTCTCTTTCTTTCTCTTTGAAAGCATTAATTATCATTTTATTTATTTATTTTCTTTCATAGAAAGTCTTTCTTTCTCTTTGAAAGCATTAATTATCATTTTATTTATTTATTTTCTTTCATAGAAAGTCTTTCTTTTAATCAATAAGCATGTTCAACCCACTAGGTGTTGACGTGGCATTCTATAAAATTAATAGTATTTGGATTAATAGCTAAAATAAAGAGCATGGTTGGAGTAAAAACATAAAACAGTTGATAGGCAAAATAAAATATATACTTTATAGTAATATTTAGATAGGTAAAATGCCTACTACCGTTGGAGATGCTCATGTTCAACCCACTAGGCATATAATACTTGTTAGTCAAAATGCCTAATGTGACTCACTTTTTTTCAATTCCAATGCACTAGGCATATGATTAGGTATTTTGACTCAGCTCACGTTCACTAGTTACATGTAGCTAACCTTCAAGGCTAGGCAAAATGTATTTAATCATTAGAATTATTTCCCTCCATCTTTGTGGTTGACGTGGTATTCTATAAAATTAATAGTATTTGGATGAATAGCTAAAATAGAGAGCATGGTTGGAGTAGAAACATGAAACAGTTGATAGGCAAAATAAAATATATACTTTATAGTAATATTTAGATAGGTAAAATGCCTACTATTGTTGGAGATGCTCTAATATACGAAGAGAATATTTGTATGAAACTTTTGAAATATGTGTTTAAAGATCTTTGATTTCAAACTTATCATTATAGCTCATAATTTCAAAGTATAATTACCATAATATTATTCTCTATGAATTGTTTTTGTACTAAAACAAAATTTATTTATTTAAAATTTTATTTTTTTATGTTTTTATTTTTTTATTTTTTTGTATTTTCACTTGTCTCAAAAGAAGAACCCATTGTGTATTCACTAGAAGTATAATAAAAAATACAATCTATTCGCGCATGCAAGGCTATGGTTTTAAAATTACAAATATAGCAGAGGTATAGAAAGAAAGAAAATTGTGCATACAATATTCACGCTTTAATAAGAAAATGCCATATTTAATTATATGTATAGAGAGAGGGGGTACATGCCCCCATAAAGGCGAGCCATCTCCATGGAAGCTAATCACAGTCGGTACAGCACGCCTTGTTCCATAGCCTTTGCTTCATTCCATTTTTAGTGCAGAGAGCAAAGAGAGCAAAGAGAAAGACATGCATGCTCACAATCACATGCTTATATTATAATATTCCTCCTTTCTAATAATAATAAATTTGATTAGTGAGGGGGGATATATAAATAGGGGAATTATATGTGAGTAGGATATTTATTTATTTATTATTTTTACACAAATATGGAGGGGTTTAAGTTACATTGTATCTTTACAGCATTTCATTTGTAGCCCATTATAGAATCACTTCAATCTCACATATTTTTGTAATTTTTTTTGTCTCATTGTGCTATAATTTCTCCATATATATATATATATATATTATAGATAGATTTTTTTACGTAGAACGAGATAGAATGAGACTTTTTTAAATTAACAAAGTTTGTGTGTTTGTATGTATATTAATGGAGTAATGTTAGAAATCTACACATTTATGCTCGCAATATCATTCATAATAATGTGACATAGGAGTTGGGCCCACCATCATTAAAGTGTGTAACAAATTAAAATGTGACCTATATCATGTAACATACGTCTACACAAGAAGGTAGTTACAATATGTTCTCTTTCTACAAACTGCCTAGATATGAAACAATGAGAAACACCAGTATCAAAAAGTACTCTAATCGGTTCTTAAAAAAAAAAAAATACTTTGTAACTCTAGATTGTGCTGGAAGGACTGTAAGTATAGATATTACTAGTAGGTCACGGCTTATCCACACTTATAGCGGTAGAAGAGTGTTAGTGAGGACAAGTCTTTTGTGCTCGGTAGAAATCTCTAAGCAGAATATTAGTGAGATAGATGTGGTATGTGAGTTTGAAGGTACATTTCAGGGGACACATAGGCCTCCACCCCGACGGGTAGTAGAATTGTGCATTGACTTAGTGTCGGGAATTGCACCCGGAGCTTTTTCTTTACTATTATTTCCTATCGAATCTCGGGACGAGATTCTTTTGAAATGTGTATATTGTAGCGACCCTAATAGAATTGTGGATACTTTTTGAGAATCTTAAACATTTTCCAATATTAATGTTGTGGGTGTTTTGGAGTTGGGGTTCTTGCTGTGCGTTATGGCACAATAGGCTGTTGTGTGGCCCATTGAGCAACAGTGGAGCCACCTAAGGCTTAGGGGGGTCCCGTGTCCCCCTAAACTTTCAATATTTATATTGTTACCCATATAAATAAAGATTATGTATTATTGATCCTTTATAAAATTTAATAGTGACCCTTCTTAAATTATATAACATTTCTTGTATTTTTAAAATTTTAAATTTTTTGTAATTTATTATTTTTATTATTCTTGTATATTTTTAATTGATAGGTCAAGACAAGAATAGAAATCAATTAATAATCTATTTCTTATTACCGGATTTGTTTAGTTGCTTATTTCTCCTCATTGTGGGACACTTTTTTTGAGTTGATAGGATTGAACTTATTGATTATTTGGTTAATAGAATTTAGTTATTGATTGTAGATTTATAAGCCACGTTAATGTAAATCTTAAGATAATTGTAATAAAAATAAAAATAAAAATAAAAATGTATAAATTTAATAATATCTTGTTATTACTTGTCATGGGGGGGAAAAAATTTATTGTTGTGATTAATATGTGGCCCTTCTACATTAAATTTCTGGCTCTGCCACTGCCATTGAGGGTGTGTCCTTGAGTCTCTTTCGATGATTTGAACCGTTCATATTGTAAGGTTTGTTAAGTAAATCATCCATGTAAAAAATAAGTAAATTGGATATTTGTAACCTCACATTTATTTTTAAAAAAATAAATGGTTAACATGATTTTAATAATTTTCTAAAAATAATTAGGATTTGATCATGGGGTTACTGATATCCGTTTAACTTAATTTTTTACACAAATTATATATTCGACAAACCTTTTAATTTGAATGGTTTGGATCGTCAAGATAAGTTTGAAAAATATCCCAAAATGCCCTCACAACAAGGCTATTATGTCTTATGATACAACAGCAACCCTCAGTCCAGGTGTTTTGAAGAGCATTTTCATGGCTTGCTACCTTATTTTTTTTTATTTTATATTTTTACAATTTGTAAATTTTGTATGATGTGTAAGGGAATGGGTTCATTGCTTCACATATTTATACATATTATATATTATATAAGAAATTTCTAGTAAAACGAGATTTGAAAAGGATAAAATATATATATATATATATATAACTTTGTTTTTGTTTTTTGAAAGGTTGTTTCCATGACTTAAAAAAAAAAAAAACCCAAAACCTAAGATTTTTAATTGGCAGAGTTGGCTTTAATTTTAGGTACCACATATGCAATGGCATTTAGAAAAAGCTAATTGGGAAAATATCATTCAGTGAAATTTAAGAAAAATAGTATAAGTAACATAATTAAGGAAAAACTTGTTACATTAAGAGCGTGTTTATTTCGAAGGATTATACCATGGGATTGGACTATTAGTCTGGATGGGCTAATAGTCCGTTGTTTGGTATTAATTTTTTGCTCCGGACTAATAGTCCCTTCAGACTATTAGTCCTATATTCATTGGCTTATTCTACCCGGGGAAGGGATTGGGACAGAATTCATGGGACAATGTATCTCATGGGATTAGCCACTGAATTACATCTTTGACCCTAGTGTTTAACATCTCTTTCTTTTATCTTTTGTCCATTTTGCTTTCACAGAAATCTTTTGCCCAGATTTCTAAAACATAACAGTTTTAAGTACTTTTGTCAAGTTATTATCACAATTGCTAGCTTGTCATGATCTACTAGAATTAGGCATGAAGTCAAAAAATTTTCATATTTGGTGCATTCATGGTATTAATTATACTTAATAAAGTAGTCATAAAATTTAAAAATTTCAATTACAAATTAAAATAAATTTATGTAATATTTATTAATATTCTATTTATTTAATATTTTAAGAGTTCTAGCAAACAAATTAAATAAAATTTATAATTCAAATTTAATATTCTTATTATTTAGTAAATAATTCAAAAAGGCAAAATAGTCTTTTGAATATTTATCATTCTCCATAATATCTCAAACAAACATGGGATTCAATAGAATAGTCCAATCCAGACCTCTAATCTCATAACTAAACAAATATTGGATACAAATCCAGTCCAACCAAATAGTTCAGGGACAATGTATCCCAGGACTAACAGTCCGATGGATTACAATCCCCTCTTATTTAGTTCGTCCAAATAAACATACCCTAAAAGCTCATAAAATTTTTCATGAAATTGATATTTATTTTAGAAATTGCCACTGATTTACTATTTCTCCAAGTTAATTAGGAGGAAATGTAGTCTAAAAGCCAGTACAGTAAGGGGTCCTCTAGTAAAGATTCAAGAGAAACTTTTTTCTTTCTATTTTTTTTTTTTTTTTTTGTTTCTTTTTGTTTGAGGTAGACATTGAAGAGATACCTTGTACGTAATTAAAACTTGAATCGGTGGGTTATTCAAAGATTTGTTGGATTTTGGTTGGTCTCTGAAATTTTAAATTTCAATTTGATGCCATCCAAAGAAAGTAGGATGTGGATTGGCTCCTGATTCTTGAAGAGTCAACATGAACTTCCGAGGCACGAATATCTGTTTTAGTGGGTTGGGTTGGGTTGGGTTGGGTAGCCGTAAGATCACAGAAATAGGAAAAATGCACGTTTGGTGGACGAGAGGAGCTCTCTATTCAACATTGTGAGAATCCTTTGCCCTTTGGCATCAATTGGCCAATCTTCATCGACTATGATGTGATACCAACTCACTCCCACCCGAGAAGTTATTTATTGGTCTTAGTTACCACTACTTGATATTCTAACAGTGTTGTAATTGATAGCGGGATGAAATTTACGAATTTATATTGAGTGATTAGGAAACATGAAAAGAAATGGTAAATTATAATTGGTGAAGGGTATAGTCACGCGGCACTCCTAGGCCAACCGATAATTTTTCCTCCTACTTGCATATCAAAATCCTTTTCTTATTATTATTTATACGAAATTGGGAGGGTTGTTGTGCGAGGACACAGTAATTACTGCTGTGCAATTCATGGGGCTTATTTCAAGAGCTATTTTGATAACATAATCGTTCATTTTTTAGGATACATCAGTAAAATATACTTATAAAAAATTAAGTTAATTGGATATCGATAGACCTTTTCATCAAATTGTATTTGTATCTAAAAAAGAGTAATGATAAATGTGATTTGAATTATAAAGCTAAATATAATTGTACTTCAATTAAAGGATTATCGATATCCGATAAAATTAATTTTTTTACGGGTACATTCTACTCAGTGTATATTAAAAAATGAATGATTCCGATCATCAAAATGAGCCCTGAAATAAATCTCACAGTTCACAACAGTAGTTGTTATGCCCTTGCACAATAGCCACTCTAATCCTTATCATACCTAAATAATTTTTTATTGGATTTTCTTATCCCTAAGTATAAAGGAGTTTATTGTATTTTGGGAAATTCTATTGTGAACTATATGCTTTTTAGTTATGATTTTTTAATAATTTAGTTATGACCTATTGAGGTGTTAATTATTACTCATTATATCGGTTGTCCCTTGAATGGTATTTAATTTATAACTTTTTTTATTTTTTAATTATGATTTCTATAAAATTGAATTATGACATTTGTGGTGATCAATTTAAAAAAATGTCATAACTTGCATATGGTATACACATTTACCATAGTATTACCAAACTATTTTAGATAGAACACGTATATATATACATATATGTCATATTTGATTGTGATTTTAAAACCAATGTTAATAATTATAGAATAATGCTTGGGACCCCCTTTTGGGGGTCACCCCCTCACCCCCCTTGCCACGTGGCGGGTGGTGATTGGAGGAGTAGGAAAAAAAAGAAAAAAGAAAAGAAAATGTAACTAATGAGAGAGAGAGGGGGTCAAAGGGGGTGGAGGGAAAAGAGAGGATGAATCATTGTTGATAATTATATTAGTGGGGGTGGAGTCGGGGGTGGCGGCTGTTGGGTGAGGTGAAGCAGGGGTGGAGGTGATGGTGTGGTGAGACTGACAAAATTTTAGTCTAGAAAATTTTTTATCTTTTAAAATTAAAAAATATTTTCTGACCAACTAAATTTGTTTCTGTTAATTTTCCTTTTCTATTATACTAAAGGCTAAAAAAATACAAACACTCAAACAAAGCCTCCGTTTGGGAAGTGGGTTGGCTTTTTAGTTTTTTGGCTTTTTTGACTATTTTAGCCTGGGCTTAAAAGCTTGGTTTGGGAAAGGATTTTTGACTTTTTGGCTTTTTTAAGTTTTTTTGTGAGAGAAGAATGTAATGATTATGGGTTGGATGCGATGTTTTGTTTGTTATGGCTAAAATAGCCTATTTTATTTTTTGTGGCTAAAATAGTTAAAAAAGCCCAAACCATGACTTCCCAAAAGGATAGTTAGTAAATACATGTAACAACCATTACTTTGTATCAAGTGGTAAAACAAATTAAATAATAATAAAAAGAAAACTATTTATGCATAGTATTACCATTTGGGCCAAAATGGCCATGGGGTCTTTTCATTACTTTTTCTTATTGGTGAGGCATAAAATGTCATTATAATAAATTAAAATTTTAGAGATAAAAATTTGGCTATAAAATTAATTTTTAAAAATGAAATATTTTTATTTAAAAAAATATCATTATTTATTTTTAGTGACGAAATTCTACATCTAGTGATGACTACTAATTTTTGAGATCAAATTTTTTATCTAAACCAAATTATGTTAGGAAAAATTAGAGAAATATTCCTCTCAAATTTTGGGTAGTAGGCGAGATCCAATATATTTTTTTATTAGCTAAGATTTCTCATTGACATTTTTCTGTGATCATACCAAAGAAATTTCTTAATGAAAATTGAAATTTCTTTGTGGAAGCGAAATTTCTCTGTGTTGAATTTTCTTTGTGAAAATGTTGAGTGATCTCAGCTGCTATGAAAATATTCTATAATATTAGGGAGTTTTTTTTAAAAATTCCCCATTATTTTATACTTAAAAGAGTATTTATTGGTGAGATTTTTAAAATTTTGTTACTAAATTTTTTCTTTTGACCTCCGAGATGACCATTAGTGACTCATGATGACAAAAATTTGACCGTTAAAATTTTTATTTGTAATAATATATTTGAATAATTTATTGAGAATTACACCAAAATGCGTACTCAATTATAATGGAAAGTATAACACATAATCAAAAGTGTATAATAAACTGAACAAATAAAAAAAAATTCCAAATAAATGTGCGAGGAAAGCGCGCACACATATAAGTGATATGGTTTTACCTTTTTCACCAAGAAAATAATATGTTGTCATCTTCAATACAAGAGTAATAATACTAAAGCGATTATATTTAAATATCGCTGGAACATTTCAGTATACGAGAATTTGAGGTGCACATATCAATAAATGATATTTATAAAAAAAAATTAGTTTGATTTAATAATCGTAATATTTTTATTCTATCGTATTTGTTTTCGAAAAATAAATGATAATTATATTTTTGAAAATAGACCGTCTATTTTTTCAAAAACAAACGCGATAGTATCAGAATGTTACCATTATTAGATGAAGTTAATTTTTTGATAGATGATTATACATTGATTGTCCTACAAAATGAATAGTTCGGAATCATTAAAATGGAATTGATGGTAAACACTACGGATTATTCAAATTCTCTTATGTTAAAATATGAACATAAAAAAAACACAATCTATTTAAACAATATTTGATGTGAACATAAGAAAAATACAATCTATTTAAATAATATTTTATGCGATGTTTCAAATGGCCACCCTACCTCAGTTGTTGTGTCCCAAAAAATTATTAATGTGCTTTTTAAATAAAAGTAGTTATTATTTGTTGTAATTAATGGTACGTAAAATCTAGGAAAAATTACTTATAAATCATATTTAGAGTTGTTTCATTTAGTATTAGAAGTTTTCTTTTAAATTAATTAATTTTTTTATTTTAGGTATGTTGTATTTCCTTGGTTTGGAGGTTTAGGAACTCACTTGTTTGTCTTTGTGTGTGATTTTATTTAGATTTTTTTTTTTTTTTTTTTAATGTTGGGTGTGTGTGGGTAATGTAAGTTTTTACGTTTCTATTTTTTCGTGGAGATTTAGTGGAGTAATTTGTGGGTGCATGATGTTACCCTATTTGCGGTGTTACTATTCTAGTGTTCGTTTTTTTTGTGGTGTTCGTCCTTATTATAACATTGATATTAGTTAACATCCAAATGATCTAAACCACTAACTAATACTACTATATCTCCAATAACCATAACAATGTCAAAAAAGAGAGGCCATTTCCAGTGTACAAAACACATATTAATACAAAGGGCATGGCTTTTGTCCAGTCCTTAATCGGACTGGACAGTGCTGTTAGGCTCGTAGAGGCCCACTACGGGTCTCGTTTTGATAATCTAAACCGTCAATGTGTAGAACTCGTCGAGTACTATATGCCTGTAAAAAATCACGTTAATCGGATATCGATACCTATGTGATCAAATCAGTTTTGTATAAAAAAAATGGACGGTGAATAAATTAACGGTTGGCAAAAATATGTTTTGATCACATAACTATCGATATCCGATCAACGTGATTCTTTACAAGCATATAGTACTCGACGAGTTCTACATATTCAGCGGTTCATATCCGATCAACGTGATTCTTTACAAGCATATAGTACTCGACGAGTTCTACATATTGCGGTTCAGATTATCAAAACGGGACCCGTGGTGGGCCTCTACGGGCCCAACAGCACGGTTCAGTCCGATTAAGGACTGGACAGAAGCCATTCCCTAATACAAACATCACAATGACAAAATGCAGCCAACAAAGACTACTACGTTACACAACACAATCATTGTTCGGCAATACAAAGTTACACTAACTTGCCAAATGACATCTATACCTACAGAACCCACAACAAAACAATGATCACACCACCAAAATTCCAATGTACTCTAAACCTACATTACCATTTACATACAACAATAATACGATGCGAACCTATAACATTACCAACTCAACATTACATGTAAAAATAGATAACGATGTCATTAAAGAAGTAAAATAACAGCATCGAAACATATACTTGACGCCATTGTCCACTAACACAATTGCCGCCGTCGATGCAATGAGGAGTGTACACATGTTGATTATACGTCAATAACGTCAGCCCAATGGCAGAATAATGTAGTTCTTGATCTTAATTGTTGTATTGATAGAATTGAAGATTTGTATTTTTAGGGTTTGGGGGGAACCAAAAGTGAAAATTAACATAAAGATAAGGTTTAACGTTGCTAAAATAAAAAAAACAACAAATAAAGTAATCTACACCCATTAACATCGGGCATCTATAAACTTTCCATTTCTTCCAATTTGATCGGGATTGAGGGAAAACAGAAAAAGACTATAGTAAGCTTTTTGGGCATAATCGTAATTTCAACATCGCCGAATCCTTAATTTACCCATAACATTTGAGACAACATGTGCTAACACCATGTACAAAAACATCATTACCACTCAAATGAGACTTATCAATGCATAAAATAAAAGAAAAAATTAAATAATTTAAAATTTTTTGATTTGAAATTTATTGGTGCATTACTCTAAAATCTATTTATAAAAAGTGATAACACCATTCAAATAGAGGTATTAAATTTAAAAGCTGTGAATATTTAGCCTCGTCTAGAGCTACTAGTGAAGCTCATTATGATTTTGTTTTGAATAACACAAAGAATAACTTGCCACCTAATATTGGATTGTTTTCGTTACACTAATTTGGCTACAGAAAAGTCATTTATTGTTTTGACCTTCAAACGAATGCTCCATGAAATTCTTCTAACGCTGAGTACCTTCAAGACTTCCTTTTTGGATATCAAATGATGCATTTGTAACGGGTTTGACCTGTTTTTTACCTAGTCATTTCCATTCGAGAGAGTATTTAGATTTGATAAATTTATTTTGAAATTGATTTTAGTGATTCTAACTATTCATGATTTGTATTAAATATTGTTAAGAGATGAGTTATACGCTTAATAAATCTATGATTTTTTTAGTCGGTGACACACCGTCACACTATTTTCTGAAAAATTTATAATTTTCATTATTAAAATTGATAAAATTTGTTAGGTCTTTTTTAAAAACTTACACTAAGGTCTTGTTTGGGAATAGGTTTTTTAGTAATTTTTTGACTTTTGGACTAAAATGTGATGTAAAAAAAATTAGTATGTTTGGGATGACTTTTTGATTTTTTATGAAAAGATGTGCAAAAGTAGAGAGAAAATGAAATCTTTGACTTTTTAGTATGAGTTGTTGACTTTTTGATTTTTTTAGTGACTTTTTGACTTTTTGGCTAAAAAAGTCACTTGCCAAACGAGGCTTAAAGTACAATTTCCCCATTTTTTTTGAGTAATGTTAGAGACACCAAATTTCCTACCAAACAAATGACCAAATGTCTCACATGGGTGTGGTGGGCCCCACACCCATGTGAAACATTTGGTCATTTATTTGGTAGAAAATTTGGGACCTCTAGCATTTTCCTTTTTTTTTTTTTTCCCATTGGACAATCTCTCACACCAAAAAGAAACTCATTCCTAAAAATTAATTGCTTTTCGTTTTGTTACACCTAAATATTCAACAGTTAGTCCGCTCCGCATGACGCACAATTGTCTTATAAAAGTCTGAAACAAAACCATTCATAAAATATGCATACGAGAGAGAGAGAGAGAGATGGGAGGAGGTGAGCTTTGTGCAAGAATAGGAAGTGGGTTATTGACAAGGCTAGGAAATTCATGGATAAAAATGGAGAAAGGTCTAAATGAAGCAGTGTCAAAGAGCAAGGTTGGCAAATACTTCAAGTTGGAGGAGAGGAAGAGCTGTTTCACTAAAGAACTACGTGCCGGCACCGCTACTTTTCTTACCATGGCATACATAATCACCGTCAACGCCACCATCCTTGCTGACTCGGGCGCTACTTGCTCTGTTTCGGACTGCACAGCCACGGCCAACCAGACTGCTACTACTCCAGATCCAGACTGCATGTTCAAACCTAACGCTGGCTACCAGAACTGCCTCTCTAAGGTCAAGGCTGATCTTATTGTGGCCACTGCTTTGTCATCCATGATCGGCTCCTTTGCTATGGGCATTTTCGCTAACCTTCCCCTGGCTCTTGCCCCAGGTATGGGCCCAAACGCTTACCTAGCTTATAATTTAGTGGGCTTTCATGGTTCTGGTGGGTCCATGTCATATCAAACTGCCCTGGCAGTCGTATTGGCTGAAGGCTGTGCCTTTCTTCTCATAGCTGCTTTCGGGCTTCGGGCCAGGCTTGCTCGGCTCATTCCTAAGCCTGTACGGTTGGCTTGCGCAGCTGGCATTGGGCTTTTCATTGCCTTTGTGGGCTTACAAGCCCACCAAGGTATGGGCCTTGTGGGCTCCGATCCGGCCACACTGGTGACCATCTCAGCTTGCACCGGTACGAATCCAGTCACCGGGGAGTGCACCGGGGGAAAAATGCGCAGCCCGAGGTTCTGGCTAGGCTCGGTGGGCTTCCTAATCATGTCTTTTGGGCTAATGAAGGAGATTAAGGGTAGCATGATATATGGTATTCTGTTTGTGACATTAATCTCATGGTTTAGGGGCACAGAAGTGACATGTTTTCCCAACACCCCACTTGGTGACTCAAACTACAACTACTTCAAAAAGGTAGTGGACTTCCACAAAATAAAATCCACTGCAGGGGCTATTACCTTCAGTCAGTTCAACAGGACTGAGGTTTGGGTGGCCCTGGTGACCTTGCTTTATGTAGATGTGCTAGCCACCACAGGGACATTGTACACCATGGCAGAAGTTGGAGGGTTTGTAAATGATGACGAGCAAGGAGGAGGAGGAGGACGCATTGAAGGGGAGTACTTGGCCTACATGGTGGATGCCGGAACAACGGTGGTGGGGGCTGTGCTCGGAGTTTCGCCAATCTCAACCTACATAGAGTCGTCGGCAGGAATAAGGGAAGGTGGCCGGACAGGACTGACGGCGGTGGTTGTGGGGGCGTATTTCTTTGGATCATTGTTTTTCATACCATTGTTGTCAAGTGTGCCGCCATGGGCGATAGGTCCATCACTGGTCATGGTTGGGGTGATGATGATGAAGGTGGTGAAGGATATAGACTGGAACAATATGAAGGAGGCAGTGCCTGGTTTTGTTACCATGCTTCTCATGCCACTGACTTACTCCATATCCAACGGCATCGTGGGGGGCATTGGGATCTACATTGCTCTAGGGTTGTATGATTACAGTGTGGGTTGGATGAATGGGTTGATGAAGATGAAGAGAGTGGTTGTCCAGGAACAGAATCAAGTGTCAGCAACAACAGCTGGTCCGGAGATGGTTGAAATCATTTGATTGATTAAGCTAGCTGTTTTGTTTGTTTGTTTTTGTTTTTGTTTTTGTTTGTTTTGATGAGATGCAATGGCAGTAGATAGATAGATGCACAAGCTACCATGAGAAGTGGAAAGTGACCTTCTCCTTAGTAGTTGTTTTGGCTACAGGCAGGCACGCAGGGGATTGAAAATGAGTTTTAGGAATGTATCACATAGCACATATTATAGTGTTGCAGCTTTTCAAGGCCGTTTGTGCATGTATGACTGGTGAATGGATGAATTATAAATTTGTTGCTATATTCTTCTCTTTCTCGCGGAGTCTCATCTTGTGTGTACATTTGATTCTCTTTGTTTTATTCTGTAGCTTATTTTTGTGTTCATTACTAGCATTTTTTTTAAAATACCTTTTCAATTTTTCAAGCAACTTGATTTTGAGCTTGTATAAGAATTAAAAAATAAAAATTACTCATTAATCTTGTTTCATGCACTAGTATTCAATTAAGGTCCGTTTGAAAATTTACCATTTTAAATATTTTTTTTGACTTTTTATGCATATTGTTCCTCTTGTCTGTACTAAGTGCTTCCCTTTTTAGTAGCTCTCGTAACTACAACGAAAAAAAAGGAAGCAGATTCGACTCAACACAAAATAAAAGCATTTTCTCGCCCATAGAAGCAAGGCTTATACAATTAAAAAAAAAGTATAGCGATCCTGGTTTTCCCTCCATTGGTTATTGTATTCCAGACTCGGTTCTGTAGATGTCTATTGTTGTAAATGTTTAATTTTCGTCCTTTAATTCTTTGTATTTGAGTTTTGGGATGTGATGGGCAGGTTTGTAACAAGTTGGGTGTGTTTTAAAACAAATAGTTGCTGCCCAGATTTTGGTGTCTTCGCTCGAGCGAGGCTTTTTTCGCTCGAGCGAGCTCTGTGTTTTAGTTCCATCGCTTGAGCCAGGGTTTCTTCACTCGAGCGTGCGTCTAGTTTTGAACCTGAAGGTTGTATTTCTTGGCTCGAGTGAGGACTATGTTTTGGGTTTCTTCGTTCGAGCAAGCTTCTAGGTTGCAGACCTGAAGCTTTGTGTTGTTGGCTCGAGCGAGGCTTTCTGCGCTCGAGCGAGGTTTCCTTGTGTCTGGTCGCTCGAGCGACCACTCCTTCGCTCGAGCGAGCCTCGAATATATCAGTTCGCAGCAGCAGCTTTTTCTTCTTCACTTTTTCATCATCTCTTTTACACAAACCCTAGATCGGCAGCTCCCTCTCTCTCTACATATCTTCTCTCTACAAATACTCCATGTTCTAGGAGTCTCCTACCCTAATCCCTTTGTAAGAAAGGTGGAGCTTGGTGTGGGCTACGTTTTGATCCGAAAATCATTGAGTTTGGAGCATCTTGAGTTTACTCCATCTTCTCCATTTGGTCTTTTCATTTGAGGTAGGGATACCCTACTCCTTCTTATGAGTTTTGACATAGATTTTAGTCATTTTGTATAAATGGTGGATTATGATAATTTTAGGAAAGTTAGAGTTTGTTTTGAAGATTATGTAAAAGGGGGGTTTTCAAATGTTAAACTCCATGTGTATGTGAGACCTTGCAAAAATAGAATTATTGTTGTTAAATTGATGAAATTTAACCTTAGGGTTGTTATTTGAAAAAGGGGGAAAATGCCCTAATTGTGTTTGAATAATAAATTTGAATAATTAATTTGGGGAAATGTGAAATTGAGTTGAAAATCATGAAATTGAGGAATTATGAGAATGATTGGTATTGTTAGATTGATTAATCACTCACCTATGAGAATGTTGATAATTCATCTATTTGATGAATTTGTGTAGAGATAACTGCTTTGGGCTATTAGTGGAGGATAACCTTGATTGTTGTAGGCACTGTATGTTGATTAGGGAAAATTGAAACTAATCAAATGGTTAAGTCATTGAATATGACTGTTGAATTAACACATTGAATATGTGTCTGGATTGATCATTATATATGATAGACCGTTTAAATACATTGCATATATATCTTGTTTGGGAGGAGATAGGGGATGTACTCCACGGTTTGGGAGGAGATAGGGGATGTACTCTCAAACCAGTTTGGGAGGAGATAGAGGATGGACTCCATTGATAACTAAGTTGGCCGGAGTGTCCAGGGTGAAAGTCTTGAAATCCTAATTACGTTTGCATACGTAGATAATTAAATTATTGGAAGTGTTTTGATATGAGTTGTAGTCTCATTTAACTATTTGGCTAGATAATAAGCCATGTTTATGAATTTAAATTGGATAAGTAAAGGAAGGTGGAATGAAATATTGGTGTATTTGTCACGGAACTGGGATGTATTGTAAGTTGGTTTACATGTGTTAACCATTTATCGAATGTTAATGTTTTAGTCATTTCTCATACTTGGTTTAGTATATCTTTGCTGGGCTTTGGCTCACCCTTTATGGGTCATCATTTTCAGGTATAGATGGTATGCCACCTCCGAGGACGTAGCTTGGGAGGCTTAGAGGCTGAAGGATCTTTTGTTGTTTTATCTTTTTTGTATTACATGTAAATCTAGCCAAGGGTTTATTTTGTAAAAAGGGTTAGAACTCTTCTTTTGTTGAACCCAAGTGTTGACTTGGAAAGTCGTAAGTCCGTAGGGTATTTACTTTTGTTGTCAACATGTAATACTTTTGTACTTAATACTCTGATATATGGAAATATGCTTTATTCTCTTGTCTATGGATGTCATGAATGTTAGGCTTATATGTATTATTTTGAGGGCGTTACAACTTGGTATCAGAGCGTACCGGGTTTAAATACTTTGGATATGTGGGCAGTGGTTAGTACCACAATGGGTTTGTCTCGCTTGTTAGAGACTTGAGTGTAATGTTATGTGCTTAAGTGATGTAACACCCTCAAAATAATAACATTAAAACCCATCAACTTAGACATGCATTGGTATAAAAGATAAACATTCTTCTATTCATCAGAGTAGTTCCTTACAAAAGGATTACATGTTAACAACAAAAGCAAATGCCCTACAGGCTTGCAGCTTTCCAAGTTAACACTTGGTTACAAAAAGAAGAGTGCTAACTCAATACATATTAAGCCCTTGGCTTGAATTTACATGTAATACATCAAAAGAAAGCAAATAACAAAGCAGTCTGTCTGCCTATAGCCTCCCAAGCTATGTCCTTGGAGGTGGCATGCTACTTGTACCTGAAAATGATGTCCCATAAAGGGTGAGCCACAGCCCAGTAGAAATACACTAAACCAGCCATGAACAATGACTAAAAGATTAGCAGTTGATAGATGGTCAACACAGATACGTCCACATATATCACATTTCAATTTCATGACATTAAGTCCATTTTACATTTCATTTCCCATGTCTTTTTCAACTTTGAGTTTGAAAACAAGGCTCAACACCTAGCCAAATAACTTAATGAGATTTAGACTCATCTTTAAAACACTTTCAAAATTCATGAGGGATACACATTTTAATGTTGTATCAATAACACATAAACCATTCCCACACTTTGCGAAAGATACAAATTTCAGTGCTGTATCAACATAACATAGAATCACTTCTATACTTTACAATTGATAGCGATATACATTTTAGTGCTATATCAAATCAATTCAAACACTTCCATAATCAACACTTGATACACATTGTAGTGCTGTATCAATGTCACACAAAATCCGGTTTAGAGGTTTATCCCCTATCTTCCCCTACACCGTGGAGTACATCCCCCATCTCCTCCCACACAACACATGTATATAAACATAGATCATATACAATCAATCAATACATAGAATTTATGTATTATTCCAGTTGCTATATTCAATAGCATACTCAATCGATTAGTTTTAGTTTGCTTAATCATCATGCAGTGTCTACAACAATCAAGACTATCCTTTACCGACAGCCCAAAGCAGTTATTTCTATACTGAAAATAAATGCACCAAATGGATATATAATCAACATTTCAACTAGGTGAGCGATGAACGAATCAAACTACACCCTTTAATCCCATACACATCCAATTCCAACATTCTCAATTTACTTCTTCCTTTCTTCAAATTAATTATACCAATTAATTCATCAATGTAATTAGAGCATTTTCCATAATTAACATCACAACCCTAAGGTTCCATTTTTAACAATAAACCAATATTGATCTCGTTTCTCTATGCCAAACATGCATATATGTTTACATAAACAAAACCCCAACTTTTGTAAAATTACACAAAGGCCCAAACTTTCTCAAAATTACCCAACAACCCCCAACTCATCAAAATACTAAAATTCAAAGACAAAACTCATGAGAAAGAGTAGGATATCCCTACCTCGAAATTAGAGCTCAAACGGGAAAGTTGAAGAAAATCAAAATGCTCCAAACTTAGAGACCTACGGATCAAAATGGAGCCCTCAACAATCCACACACTTTTTACAAAAGCCGGAGAATAGTGAGACACTCTAACTAGATCAAACCCTAGAGAGAAGGGAGTTTCTAGAGAGAGGAGCTCTCAAAATATCTTTTTAGAAAGTAAGAGAGAGAGAGAGAATGTAAAAAGTGATTTTAAAATGCCCAGCTGCCAACTGATATATGATATTCCCGCTCGAGCGGAGAACACAATGCTCGAGCGTCAAGAACAAAAAACTAGGTACGCTCGAACGCAAGAAGGCCCGCTCGAGTGCCAAGACACAAGAATAAAGTACATTCGCTCGAGCGCGAAAACCAGTCCGCTCGAGCGTGGATTTCCCCTTCGCAGAACTTACTCCAAAAAGTACTACCCGCTCGAGCGCCAGAGTACTCGCTCGAGCGCTACCGCTTGAGCGTAAAAATCACACCTGCAGAAGTTTTGCAGGGACACGAAAAACTGGGAGTGTGCAATATCCGCTCAAGCGCTACAAGGCCCGCTCGAGCGAAACGACCAAAAACCTGGCAACAAGATTTCAGACCAAGGTTCAACCCACCTGTTCAAAACATGCCCAACACATCCTAAAACTCAAACAAATGGAATTAAAGGACGACAATAAGATAGATACAACTACCAACTCCACGGAACCGAGTCCGGAATACAACAGAACAGTAAAGGGACAACCGGGATCGCTATAAGTGACAACATGCTTATGTGACTATATGGGTATGGAGTTTAGTTTCTAGGATGTTGATTGGACCCTTGGGTTTCTGGGAGTCCTATTGGAAAAGCACTTGATCAATGCTGTTTCTAACCGGAACTCTAGCAATGCCTCAGGACTGTCATTATCCGGAAATGAAATTTGCTAGAGTGAATTACTGTTGTCCAATGCATTAGAACGCGAGTGAAATAGCTTCGGCACATTTGTGAATGTGCTAATGTTCTTCGTTACCTTTATTAGGATGTCAGGACGAGGACGTGGTGGTAGGCGAGATAGGCCTAGGAGGCAGGAGATGCCTATACCGGATGAGATTCCGGCGCAGCAAGTGGGTGTTGGTCAGGCCAATGTGGCCGAGCCAGTAGGTTAGCAGGTCATGGGCGCCTTAGCCTGCGAGATGGCAGGAGCATTGAGGGAATCCATGGACATTCTCAGAACTGAGAATCAAGTCCAGGCCCATGTTGCCGAGGTAGGGCTTTTTTTTCTGAAGAGGGAGTTTTTCCAGTCTAACGGATGAGTTTCTAGGGGATCTTAAAGAGCCACTTAAGGCTGATGAGTGGCTTGAGCAGATGATGAAGATGTTTGAGATGCTAGGCATCGAAGACGGAGGTTTGTGGGTGACCTTGGCATCCTTCCAACTGAAGGGAGACGCGGGTCAGTGGTGGAAGTTTATTCGAGGCCGTATTGGCGGGACTTGGGAGGCATTCGTTGATGCTTTCTAGGAGAAGTTTTTGCCTCTCACTGTCAAGAAGAAGTTGAGGGATCAGTTCTGTCAGCTCAAGCAGCTGAATTCACCAATGGTCGAGTTTGAGGCCGTATTTACTAGTTTATCGAGGTTTGCACCTGAGCTAGTGGCATCCGAAGAACACCGTTGTCTTGAGGTTGAAAAGAAATTAAGAACCGGGCTCAAGCTTAGGGTTGCTGGGTCCATGACTCGGGAGTATGGGCGCCTTGTGGAGGCTGTGGCCCATCTTGAGATTATTATGCATGAGGAGGATGATAGGATGAGGGGCTCCAAGAGGAGTCAGGATGGTCAGGGAGATGGTAGGAGGCAGAGGGGTTCTAACCCTCAGCAGTCCCAGGGTGCATTTGCGAGATCTACCTTTCCAATGTCGAGTTCAGGCTCTGGGAGAGGCAATCAGGGAGACTTTACTTGTTACAAGTGTGGTCAGCTGGGCCACAAGTCTCTAGCTTGCCCGCAGAGGGGAAGAGGGCAGAGAGCGGCTTCATCTTCGGCTCGTATTCAGAACCAGAGTCAGGGCAGAGGCCAGCCGCTCTCTTGTTACCAGTGTGGTCAGGCGGGGCACCTGAAGAGGTTTTGCCCACAGTTGAGTGACACATCTGGTGCATCTAGTTCGAGGCAGACTTAGAGCCATCAGCCAGCTCAGTCAGTTCAGGCCTCGAGGGCCAATCAGGGAGCTTATTCGGCTCAGTTTGTGCAGCAGTCTTATGCTCCTAGAGGTGAGCAGGTAGATCAGAGACCTTCTGGGCGTGTGTATGCTGTTACCGCGCAAGATCTTGTACCAGCTCCATCTGTTGGGAGAGGTACCTTTTTGTTTTGCAACTCAGTTGCTAATGTGTTGATTGATATGGGTGCATCCTATTCCTTTATATCTGCTACATTTGCATCTGTTTTGAGGTTGGAGTTGGCGCAGTTAGCATCTCCTATTTGTGTTGTATCACCTATTGGAGGTGAGTTGATTTTGAAACAAGGGTGTAGAGGCTGTGATATAGAGGTCGCTGATCGCCGACTTCCATTTTCTTTTGTAGTGATGGCTATGTTCGGTTTTGATGTGATTTTGGGTATGGACTGGTTATCGTCATACCGAGCTGTTATTGATTGCTACTGCCAGAGGGTTACTGTATGTATCTTGAGTGGGGATTGTTTTCATTTCTTGGGGGATCGAGTTGGTAGTGTTTTGCCACCAGTGTATGATCCGCGAGGGCGGAGTGAGCTTAGTTGCCTTCTCACTAGCTGTATGAGTGGTAACTGTGATGAGACCTGGACTAAGTTGTCGAGAGTGGTTTGTGAGTACTCAGATGTTTTTCCCGAGGATCTTGTTAGTTTACCACCTCATCGAGAGATTGAGTTTTCTATTGATCTAGTGCCTAGCATGACACCGATTTCCATGGCACCGTATCGTTTCCCCATCCGAGTTGAGTGAGTTGAAGATTCAACTCCAGGAGTTGCTAGATAAGGGCTTTATTCGCCCTAGTACTTCGCCGTGGGGAGCACCGACCCTCTTTGCTAAAAAGAAAGATGGGGCTTGGAGACTTTATATTGATTACCGAAAATTGGATCGGGCTACGGTTAAGAACAAATACCCTATGCCTCGTATAGATGATCTGTTTGACCAGTTGAAAGGGTCTCGTTGTTTCTCTAAGATAGATTTGAGATTGGGTTACCATTAGTTGAGGGTCAGGGAGGAGGATATCCCAAAGACGACATTCCGTACGCGGTATGGCCATTATGAGTTTCTGGTGATGCCTTTTGGGCTCACCAATGCACCAGTAGTGTTTATGGATTTGATGAACCAGATCTTCCGGGAGTTCTTAGATTGCTTTGTGGTCGTCTTTGTGGACGGCATTCTGATTTATTCACCTTTTGAGGAGGAGCATGAGGAACATTTGAGAGTGGTGCTTGAGTTGCTTAGAGCCCATAAGCTGTATGCTAAGTTTCGGAAGTGTGAGTTCTAGCTAAGAGAGGTTAAATTCTTAGGCCATGTAGTATTCGGAGAAGGGGTGTCAGTTGATACATCCAAGATAGAGGCAGTGCAAGATTGGGCACAGCCTAAGAGTATTTTTGAGATTCGCAATTTTATGGAATTAGCTGGGTATTACCGTCGGTTTGTGAAAGATTTCTCCAGGCTAGCTTCGCCGTTTACTAGATTGACGCGGAAAGGGGTCAAATTTGTATGGAGTGAGACTTGTGAAAAGTCGTTCCAAGAACTTAAAGTTAGACTCACCACCGCTCCAGTTTTGATTATTTCGGAGAGGGGTTTGGGTTATGCAGTGTATTGTGATGCTTCACGAGAGGGTTTGGGTTGTGTGTTGATGCAAGATGGCAAAATGGTAGCCTATGGCTCGCGGCAGTTGAAAACACATGAGAGAAATTACCCTACACATGACCTAGAGTTAGCAGCTGTGATTTTTGCCTTAAAGATCTGGAGGCACTACCTGTATGGTGAGAGATTCGAGGTGTTTTCGGATCATAAGAGTCTAAAATATTTATTTACACAGAAAGACTTGAACTTGAGGCAAAGGAGGTGGATGGAGTTTATTGAGGATTACGACTTCGAGTTGCATTACCATCCGGGAAAGGCCAATGTTGTGGCCGATGCCCTTAGTAGGAAATCCATTAGTGATGTAGCTTGTATAGCCATCCGGGAGTGGGAAATGTTGGGTGCACTTGGCGAGTTTGATTTGTTTCTAGGTGAATCTGTTGATTCTGCGGCCTTGTTTTCTGTAGTTGTGCAGCCTACACTTGTGAATCGGGTGTTAGAGGCACAGGGAAGTGACCTTGAGGTAGAATCCCTCCGGGAGAAGATCTCCAATGGGAAGGTGGAGAAGGGTTTGACTGTGTATCCTGACCTGCGTGTGAAGTACCGAGACCATCTGTTTGTGCCAGAGTCTTGCCGAGAGGAAGCACTCCGAGAGTTTCACCATTCACGCCTTGCGGTGCATCCGGGAGGCACTAAGATGTATCGTGATTTGGGTCGCCAGTTTTGGTGGAGAGGGATGAAGAAAGATGTAGCAGTTTTTGTATCTAAGTGCCTTACTTGTCAGCAAATGAAGGCCGAACATCAAAGGCCAGCGGGTTTGTTGCAACCCTTGCCTATAGCCGAGTGGAAGTGGGAACATGTCACGATGGACTTCATTGTAGGTCTTCCGAGGACTCAACGGGGTAGTGATGCTATTTGGGTGGTCGTAGACCGGTTTGACTAAGTCGGTACACTTTATTCCTATGTGCGTGAGAGACTCGGTAGATCATCTTTCCGACTTGTATATTCGGGACATAGTGAGGTTGCACGGGGTCCCGGTGTCGATTGTCTCGGATAGAGATCCGCATTTTACTGCTAGGTTGTGACAGAGTTTGCAGAGTGCCTTGGGCACTAGATTGGCCTTTAGCATGGCTTATCATCCTCAGACTGATGGGCAGTCCGAGCGTACTATTCAGATCCTTGAGGATATGCTTCGAGGCTGTGTCCTTGACTTTAGTGGGCCGTGGGAGAGGCACTTGCCCTTAGTGGAGTTTGCCTATAACAACAGCTTCCAATCGAGTATCGGTATGGCACCGTTTGAGGCCTTGTATGGCCAACCTTGTAGGTCTCCAGTGTGTTGGGCCGAGGTGGGTGATGCACCTTTGTTAGGCCTGGAGTTGGTTCGGGAGACGACGGAGAAAGTTGAGCTTATCCGTAAGAGGCTTGTTACAACCCAGAGTCGCCAAAAGAGCTATGCCGACCGTAGGAGGAGGCCTTTGGCATTTGAGGCGGGTGATCATGTCTGTCTGAAAATATCAGCTAGGCGGGGTTTAATGAGGTTTGGGAAGAGTGAGAAGTTGTCCCCTCGGTTTATTGGCCCTTTGAGATCCTTGAGAGGATTGGTGAGGTTGTCTACCGTCTAGCATTGCCGCCGCAGTTGTCTGGAGTGCATGATGTATTTCATGTTAGTATGCTTCGGAAATACGAGCCAGATCCATCTCGTGTATTGGATTGGACCGACTTGGAGGTTGATGAGGATGCCTCGTATGAGGAGAGACCGGTGAGAGTCTTGGATAGGCGGGAACAAGTCTTGCGAGGCAAGACGCTACCCTTGGTAAAAGTTTTGTGAAAACATCACGGGGTTGAGGAAACCACTTGGGAACGTGAGTTGGATGTCCGTGAGAAATATCCGGACTTGTTTGTTAATGTTTAACCATGTATTGAAAACTTTGTTTTGTTGATAAACTTTAAGAACATTGTATATGTTTTGGTTGATGGAAGTATTGTAATGGTTGAGTAAGCCTTGAAAATGGAAGTTTAATTTAACATTGTATATGTTGCATGCGTTGTAGGAATGCAAATATATCATTAACATTGAACATGTTATGGAATTGTGAAGCATGCATATTGAGACTTGTTGAATTTCGAAGAGATGCATGTTGATAATGCATGTTGTATCATATTGTAAATTGCCTCGTGAAAAGAGATGGGATGATCGGTAATGGGTTAGGATGTTGAATATTGAATTGTAATATTGTTGAGAATTGAAGAATCACAATTTTGAAACTTGTAACTAATTTTGGGGACGAAATTCCTTAAGGGGGGGAGGTTATAGCGATCCCGATTTTCCCTCCATTGGTTATTGTATTCCGGACTCGGTTCCGTAGATGTCTATTGTTGTATATGTTTCATTTTCGTTCTTTAATTCTTTGTATTTGAGTTTTGGGATGTGATGGCCAGGTTTGTAACAGGTTGTGTGTGTTTTGAAACAAATGGTTGCTGCCCAGATTTTGGTGTCTTCACTCGAGCGAGGCTTTTGTCGCTCGAACGAGCTCTGTGTTTTAGTTCCTTCACTCGAGCCAGGGTTTCTTCGCTCGAGCATGCGTCTGTGTCCAGTTTTGGACCTGAAGGTTGTATTTCTTGGCTCGAGCAAAATTTCCTTTGCTCGAGCGAGTGAGGACTATGTTTTGGGTTTCTTCGCTCGAGCGAGCTTTTCTTCGCTCGAGCGTGCTTCTGGGTTGCAGACCTGAAGCTTTGTGTTGTTGGCTCGAGCGAGGCTTTCTGCGCTCGAGCGAGGTTTCCTTGTGTCTGGTCGCTCGAGCGACCACTCCTTCGCTCGAGCGAGCCTCGAATATATCAGTTCGCAGCAGCAGCGTCTTCTTCTTCTTCACTTTTTCATCATCTCTTTTACACAAACCCTAGATCGGCTGCTCCCTCTCTCTACATAGCTTCTCTCTACAAATACTCCATGTTCTAGGAGTCTCCTACCCTAATCCCTTTGTAAGAAAGGTGGAGCTTGGTGTGGGCTACGTTTTGATCCGAAAATCATTGAGTTTGGAGCATCTTGAGTTTACTCCATCTTCTCTATTTGGTCTTTTCATTTGAGGTAGGGATACCCTACTCCTTCTTATGAGTTTTGACATAGATTTTAGTCATTTTGTATAAATGGTGGATTATGGTAATTTTAGGAAAGTTAGAGTTTGTTTTGAAGATTATGTAAAAGGGGCGTTTTCAAATGTTAAACTCCATGTGTATGTGAGACCTTGTAAAAATAGAATTATTGTTGTTAAATTGATGAAATTTAACCTTAGGGTTGTTATTTGAAAAAGGGGGAAAATGCCCTAATAGTGTTTGAATAATAAATTTGAATAATTAATTTGGGGAAATGTGAAATTGAGTTGAAAATCATGAAATTGAGGAATTATGAGATTGATTGGTATTGTTGGATTGATTAATCACTCATCTATGAGAATGTTGATAATTCATCTATTTGATGAATTTGTGTAGAGATAACTGCTTTGGGCTATCGGTGGAGGATAACCTTGATTGTTGTAGACACTGTATGTTGAATAGGGAAAATTGAAACTAATCAAATGGTTAAGTCATTGAATATGACGGTTGAATTAACACATTGAATATGTGTCTGGATTGATCATTATATATGATAGACCGTTTAAATATATTGCATATGTATCTTGTTTGGAAGGAGATAGGGGATGTATTCCATGGTTTGGGAGGAGATAGGGGATATACTCTCAAACCTGTTTGGGAGGAGATAGGGGATAGACTCCATTGATAACTAAGTTGGCCGGAGTGTCCAAGGTGAAAGTCTTGAAATCCTAATTACGTTTGTATAACGTAGATAATTAAATTATTGGAAGTGTTTTGATATGAGTTGTAGTTTCATTTAACTATTTGGCTAGGTAATAAGCCATGTTTATGAATTTAAATTGGATAAGTAAAGGAAGTTGGAATGAAATATGGGCGTATTTGTCACGGAATTGGGATGTATTGTAAGCTAGTTTATACGTGTTAACCATTTATCGAATGCTAATGTTTTAGTCATTTCTCATACTTGGTTTAGTATATCTCTGCTGGGCTTTGGCTCACCCTTTATGGGTCATTTTCAGGTACAGATGGTATGCCACCTCCAAGGACATAGTTTGGGAGGCTTAGAGGCTGAAGGATCTTTTGTTGTTTTATCTTTTTTGTATTACATGTAAATCTAGTCAAGGGCTTATTTTGTAAAAAGGGTTAGAACTCTTCTTTTGTTGAACCCAAGTGTTGACTTGGAAAGTTGTAAGCCCGTAGGGCATTTATTTTTGTTGTCAACATGTAATACTTTTGTACTTAATACTCTGATATATGGAAATATGCTTTATTCTCTTGTCTATGGATGTCATGAATGTTGGGCTTATATGTATTATTTTGAGGGCGTTACAAAAAGGAAGCCGTTTCCCTAGCTCCTGAATAGATGTTGTAAATTTGATTTGCAAAAAGTAAAGAGAATGATCTGACAATTTATAATAACTTTTTAAATTTTTTACTATAAACCAATGTTGCCAAACGAAGCCAAGTCCAATTACTTTTTTCTTAATTAATAAAGTCCCATTATATAAGTTGTTTGAAAGACTAAGTAATTTTTTCAAAATTTTAAATATTTTTACCCTCATTTATGTGCAAACAGAAATATATGAAAGTGGTCCACAGACTAGGCAACCATTCAGTGTGTTTGGTTTGAGTTTTTTGAAAACTCAGTTTTTTGGTTTTCGTATTTTTTTGTTTTTAGTGAATATTTTTTAAATTTTAAACATTTTTTTTTTTACTTTTTTAGATGCACCTTACTTCGATGTATCTAAAAAGTAAAAAATTTGTGAAAAAATATTTTAAAAATTTAATAAATACATAAAAATATAAAAAATGTACTGAATTATCGTATTTTTTTTTTGGTATTTTTGGTATTTAGTGAATTTTTAAAAGGTTTTTTTCACAATTTTTTTACTTTTTCGGTATATTTATGTTAGGTATGTCTAAAAAGTAAAAAAAAATGCTTAAAATATTAAAAAAATTCAGTAAAAACAAAAAAATACAAAAAATAAGAAAGTAGAATTTTCTGAAAAGTGTTTTTGAAGAAACGCAGCCAAGCAAGTTGAGTTTTTTATGTTTAAATTTTAAATTTTCACAACTCTCGATGTACATATTTATTTTTAATAAATTTATATTTTTAAAAACTACCCTAGACACTCTCTTTGTATGCTCTTTAGAGGGAAGATAGTGGTGCTTCTAACCTTTCTCTCCCTTTCACTTCTTCTCTCACAGTTTTTTTTTTTTGGTTCATAATTGTGCTAGCCACTACTGTTCCTCCCATCTCCATCATCGTATTGCCATTGAGCAAGTGTAGACACCCTATTTTTCACCGTCCTCAAGACTTGGTTGTGTTTGCAGGTACATCCAGCCACAAGTTCGATTGCTCGTCGAGTGCTTGATTTTCGCGGCAGAACATCACAGGTTTGAGCTTTCCAAACCCTGTATCCTTTCTGCCCCATTTTTGGACCATGTGTTTGTCCTTCCAGCATAATTCTCTCGGTGCACTGCCAGCCATCCAATGCTACTGTCGGCCATGCCTTTGCTACTGCCGGCCATTAATGAGGCCAGCCGGCCATCAATGAGCCATTGCCGGCCATCACGGTCACCACTGATGGCCGGCAGACCACTTATCTCAGCAGGTTTCACGCCAGATCTTTTGAAGCTCTTGCCAAGCTTGTTTAACAAGCTTTTTCTTGCATTCTTCTATATAAGGAGAGGTCTTTCCTCTCTATCAGAGGTCAGCCATTTTTTAGAGAAGTTGTATTTCTCTCTCTATATTTCTTATTCTCTCTCTCTATATTGCATAGAATAGTTCTCTAAAGTCCATTTTTCTTGCACTTTTGCACTACAACACAGAGGTACACCACCATCTTTGAGCTGAGGTTCTTAGGAGTGTTACTTGAGCTCTGAAACTTGGTTTTTAGCCTCAGAGCTTGCTATTTTCGAAGTTGAACTTCAAGGGTGAGTATATTCTCCTTTTTAGCATTTATTTGTACCTCACTTTGGCCATCCTTGCATATTGTTTTAGGCCTTGTTTTCAACTAAAAAAAGTTCTATTTTTGCATGCTTTAGACCTTTGTTTCAAGTCACTTTCTCGTTGGGGGTGGTTTACCCCCTCTTAGGCCTTGTTAGGCCTTGTTTTGAGTCATTCCTTTTAGGCTCTTGTTGAAGCCTTTGCATGACCTTTCTACCACTGAAATCCAGAGGATTTTCAGTGGTGGGAAGGTGGTTTTGGTGTCCTAAATAGGAGAGGGTCATCCCCTCTCTTTTGTGTCTTGTTTACTTGCTTTGAATGCCTCATGTGTGAACACCTTTGGTAAGTTTATGTTGGCCATATCTTAGCTTGTACTTGGGCTTATTTTAGCATGGCATGCCACTATTTTTACTTGGTTTTGTCACTCCATGCATGGTTAATACACTTGTAGTGTAAATCTCTTAAACTAGCTTTGTATGCTTCACGAAGTAGCATGTCATTATAGCTGGGTTTGAGTCCATTTCAACATGGTTTTGGTGATTTTTTGCCATGTCATGACTCTGCTTTGATTTGGTTTGGTTGACCCTTGCATGCACCATGCACTTGTAGAGCATTTCCATGAATTAGCCTAATGTGTCTCATGCTTTAAAATGTCATTTTAGCATGCTTTTGGCTTAACTTCAAGAAGACTTTGTTCATGTTTTAGCATATTTAAGGTCTGATTTGTGTTGATTTGGTCATGCATGACTTGCTTTGTATAGCCATAGTGCAAGCTAGCTTGTTAGCTTTATGCATTGAGCCCACTAGCATGTGTCACTCGGCCTATTTCAATGCTTTGGCATCATTTGAAATGTTATTTCAGTGCATGTTTTATGGTCAAACACTTGCCTTTGTCATGCTTTCAATGCCTTGAAGAGTTGGTGTTTTATGTCTCATGAATGGATCATTGTGCATGCCTCTATGCTTAGGTCCTTAGGATGCCATCTTAGTGGATTTTTGAGCTTGTTTTATCATGCCATAACTCTAATTTTTGTTGGTTGAGTCATCACATGCTTGGTCTTAATAGGTGTAGTGTAATCCACCTTATTTGCCTTGTATGCATCATGCCTTATGCCCTCCATGCTAGCATATTTTGGCTTCTTTCCATACATGTTTTAGACTCATTTTAATTTGTTCTAGGACTCTGTTTTGGGTTACCTTAACCACGTGCTTCATGTTTTGTATACTTGTAGTATAAATGCTCTTACTTGCCTCAAGCTTTGAGCACCATTGCATGCTTCATTTGTGTTGTGTAAGTGATTTGACATCATTTAACATGACATTTCAGAGCCTATAGCATTACCATATTCCCACTTCAATCATGCTTTAAGTGTCTTCGAGTATTGTGCTTTGTTGCCTAGTTTATGGCTTAGCTTGTATGCTTGCATGCCTAGGTCTTTGGGCCCTCATCTCAGAATGTTTAGGTCCTTATTTTGACCGATTTGAGCTCTGTCCATGCTTAGTTCATACATTTGTGCCTTGTATTGCATGCCTCCTTTATAGTCCTCTTTGATAGCTCCATGCTTTAGAGACCTTTGCATGCTTTACTTGTGTTGTTTAAATGATTTGGCATCATTTCTCACCCCATTTCAGTGCACTTAGTGTTGTTACACTTCCACATTTTTCACTCTTTAGGTGTTCTTGAGAGTTGCACCTTTATACCTTAATTGGTGAGCCAATTGGTACGCATGCTTGTATGTGTTTTCGGTGCCTTCATCTTAGCATTATGGCCACTGATTTGGGCATGACTAAGGTCTACCCCTTTTGGTTTAAGTCCATTTAGCATATTCACTTGCATGCTTATCTTACTTAGCATTATGTATGCTATGTCACCTTGCATTGAGAATGCTATCTTACATTAAGCATTGAGCATGCCATGTAGTTCATAGCATTGAGTATGCCATGATTGTTTCCATGTAGTTCATAGCATTGTGTATGCCATGTGTTTGCATGCTTAGGTTACATCGCATTGTGTATGCTGCTTTGTCCATTTTCATTGTGTATGCTAGCTGTTCTTAGCATTGTGCATTGTGCATGCCATTAGCCTTGTTAGGTTGCTCATATTGCATTACATGTTTGCATGCTTGAGTCGCATTATGTATGCCATGGTTGTATTCCATTGTTGTTTGGATTAGGTCTTAAATCCGAACACGAGAAACGAGGGACGTTTCATACTTCAAGTGATGAAACGTGTCTCAATTCTCGGTCACCGACACTCTTGATTATCTATGATAGAGTTCTAGGCATTTATGTTTATTTTGTGCATTCATTTCACATTGAATAGCACAAGTTGGATCTTTGGCCATCATGCATCGGGATGTGTGATTAATGGTCTTGGATCCAACTATGCCTCTCCTTTGATGTTTTGAGGCGATATGGGGTGGCATAGTGCGTACATGCCCTTGGGAGACCCTCAATTTTCTCTATTTTGTGCTCTGTTGCAGCTTGGTGTCACAGCACATCAGTGGCCAGCAGTGCCTTGCAGATGGCCGGCAGTCCTTCATTCTTGGCTGGCAATGCCCACTCTTGGTCGGCAAGGGGTCGGCAGTGGCTCCCAATGGTCGGTAAGCCACTGGTGTATTACCCAGACTAGTTTTGGTAAGGTTCAGCACGAATTTCTTGAGGACACCTTGCAGACAGAGCCTCTAAAGAGCAACCAGAGAGCTTTTCGGGGTGGCAACCGAGCATGCATCCTCTTCTCCCCCAACCATAGTTGGAACATCATTGTTTACTATTTTCCTTACTTGCTAATTAGCATTTGGTTTTGTAATTTAATTAGTTAATTTATTAATTAATTAAGTTTTGTAATAATTAGTTGTAGCTAGTTATTCGTTCGGTTATGTAATAATTAATTAGTTTGTTAGTTACTTAATTAGTTGGTCTGTATTATTCATTCGGACCCTTCGTCGAGAGGGTAAATGTTGTAATAAGGGTGCGTGTGCGTGTGCATGTCTCCAACCCCTATTTCTTTCTCCCTTTTACTTACCCGCTTTCAATGGTTAGTTTAGGGACATTTTCAAATTAGCATCCTTATGCTATGCATGTTTGCATCCATTCATCTGTCTTGCATGCATCGGGCTCGGCGCATCATACTAACCGCATTGTATTTCAAATCAAACTTGAAAATACGTGTATCAAAATTGTTGCATTCATATGCCATCTTAGACAGTCGAGCCTATTTAGTTGCATTAGGCATTGTTGACATAGTTAGGAGCATGCATTGTTTTCTAACTAGTTTTCTATTTTAGCTCGGAATACACTGTGAGTGTTTACGCTTTAACATCCTTAAATAGGAGGGGGTGATCCCTTCTCCTTGTGTTTTTGTTTGCTTGTGTTGGTAGCCTAATACATGAGCATGTATTTTTTCCTTTTTGAAGCTTAGTCCCAGCATGTTTTTGTAACTTTTTGGACTTGCCATGACTCTATTTTTGGTTGGTTTCGTCATTGGTTTCTTGCATCTTACACTTGTAGTGCAATCCTACTTGTTGGCTTAACATGCATCATGCTTTATGCCTCT
>NW_021024551.1:334968-346891 GCF_004153795.1 Camellia sinensis
TTAAAAGCTCTAAGAACAACCTCCCAACACCTCAATAACCCAAGTATGGTATAATACTAGGTGCCATAGTGCAAAACTAAGAACAAAACACCCTTTTAGGCCCTCTAACACACACAAATGAAGAGAGAGAGAGAGAGATATACAGAGAGAAAGTTGTATATATCATATATCTCTGGCTTTTACTGAACCTCCTCAAAGGAGAAGGAAGGCTTCCTTTTATAGAGGAAGACAAAGGCCTAAGCTTCTTAAAGAAGCTAAGGCAAAAGAGTCAAGGAGGTCAAGCTTCTAAGAAAAGCCAAGGCAAAGGGTGCAAGGCTTCCTTAGGAAGCTGGGACAGGTGTCCAAGCTTCTTGAGGAAGCTAAGACAAAGGTCCAAGCTTCCTCAAGAAGTTAGACCAAAAAGGTACAAAAGGGGCAAAACAGCCACACTCGTGCACGGGGGCAGGGTTTGTGCATTCCAGCTGGCACAGCTGGCATGCACCATGCTTGAAAAAAGCAAAAAGGTGGCACCGGCCAAAAAAGGAGGCCATCGGCCAAACAGATGGTCGGTCGACCACACTAAGTGCCGACCGGCCAATGGTATATTTCACCAATGGCCGATAGCAAGAACACACGACCGATGGCCTCAATCCAAGGCCGGTAGGTGGCAGGGGTAGCTAACAAGCTACTCTCTACTCTCAGGTGCAAAAACAAACAAGTGCTTGGGGTAAAACCAAGCACAGAACAAACAAGTCGAGAGATCCTGAGGCAAGGCGCGTAGCCAAGGCCTCCGGGAACTCAAAACAAACATGAACATGGATGATCACCGAGTGTTCAAGCGGTGACATCCAAGTCTTGAGTACAGTAAAAAATGGGGTGTCTATAATGTGGCGTATGGCACGCATTATTTTGAGCATTTGCGAATGTTAGTTTTGTACTTTCTGACTTGGGTATTCAGTCAGTTTTGTTGTCTTATATATAGTCAGTCTTTTTGTACTATGTCAGTCGGGTCTGCCTTATTGTATCGGACCAGTCCGGTTTGAGTCGGGTGATTTCGGGGGTGTTACCTCGGACGTCACTATTTTGTTTTGCGTTTGTCTTTTTGCTTTCTTTTGAGTCTGTTTCTGCCTTGGAGCCAGTTGTGCCAACAGATCTGAATAAAACAGCAGTAATTTTCACACTCGTGTTTGCTTCCGCCTTGTGCCAGTTGTGCTAGAAGTTTGAATGAAACGAAAGTGCTTTTCACCTGCTTTTTCTGCGCCGTTAAATTATTGCATTGACCTAAGTTTTTCAAAACTTTTTGAGCATTGTGAGGAAAACAAAGAGGACGAAATTCCTTGGGTTTTGTAAAATTTGATCAATTGAGAGAAACAGAGGCATGCTAAGCCCATTAATGAATGAGATCATGTTTGTTAACGTGAGTACTGAGAAGGATCCTGGCTTGATCTAATTGGTTCTACATTGTCTTCAGCGCGAGCAATTTGTCGCTTTCTTAAAAGATTTCAAAAAATGTTTTGCGCGGTCTTGCGAAGACCTATGTGGAATCGCTTCTGAGATTGTGCAGCCTGGGATCGCTCTCAGCTTCGAGACTCAACCCCTTTGCTTTCAAACCTTGGACTTGGATACAGAATGTTCAATGGTCAACCACAATGTGAGGCGTGTATGGCCAGAGTTGAAGCAGCCCTCGAACTAGGGACAAGAAAGTCAGATCAAGAAGGTCGGACGTCGTCAAAAGAAGCTTGCAAAGCTAGGTCAGAAGCACCTCTCGAACTAGGGGCAAAAAATGTCCGATGTGCTTGAAGAGTCAAAAATTGGGATGTTTCTCAAGCCAACGAAGATCGGCAAGAATGATAAATCCCAGAAGGGAGGAAAGAAGAATTTATTGTTGAAGGACAACTGAGTTCCTATCCACAACACTAGGGGTAAATTCAACCTCCCATTGGATGGACTCCTACATCATCAGTGAATAACAGCCACTCTCCTGGATTCAGATGGCCTCGAGATCTCAAAACCATTTGACATGGACAAAGTTACACTTTTACCCTTGAGAGGCTCGCTGTCACGACCCGAACCCCCCCTATGGGTTAAGGGCGTAATCGGCCAGTAATCCGGAGATTACCTACGGCCTCGAATTAAAATAGATGTAACCTAACAGAGTAAAGAGGGCCGAATGGAAGCAATAATCAAAAACTTTGTCCATAGAGCCGTGCTTATATGCATTTCAAGACAAAGCATACTCATATACGTTAATAACCCACGTCAAAAGTACAGTACCATAAAATTCTTTTCAAACAGGATCATCCAACTATGTCAACCCATGGCAGACTATTTACAAATATACATAAAGTCCTTGCCAGTAAGACAAAATATAGTTACATAACAAAGTGGCAAGGATAGGTCTCGTGCGTGAGACACAAGGCTGACTTTCTCAAACTCATGTTGTTCCTGGCAGACTTCACTGGGGCTGGGTTTGGACTTCCCTCGACTCACCTACAAACACATGAATGAGCGTGAGCGATAGCCCAGTGAATAATATCGAATTACATAAGCTATATGAAGAACAACATGCTCCGAGCGGCTTTAGGCCCAATGCATATTTCTGCTTAATATAGATACACTTATACAAAATTCAAATCAAATGACTGTAGTCCCAAACATACTGGCCTTTGGCCCAATCAGATTTCCATTCATGTCAAAACGGCCTTCGGCCCATTCATCTATGTCTAAATGGCCTTCGGCCCATTCATTTACATCAAAACGGCCTTCGGCCCATACATTCGTGTCAAAACGACCTTAGGTCCATTCACTTATGTCAAACGGCCTTCGGCCCACTCATTCACGTCGAAACAACCTTCGGTCCATTTATTTCTATCAAAACGACCTTCGGTCTATTCATTTCTATCAAAACAACCTTCGGTCCATTCATTTCTATCAAAACGACCTTCGGTCCATTCATTTCTATCAAAACGACCTTCGGCCCGTTCATTTCTATCAAAACGACCTTCGGTCCATTCATTTCTATCAAAACGACCTTCGGTCCATTCATTTCTATAATGCCAGACTTTTGTCCACAATCCCAATTGGCAACTCATAAAGCTTATAAGGGAAATAACAATGTCCACAATCCCAATTGGCAACTCATAAAGCTTATAAGGGAAATAACAATTGGACATTGACAAGCTTTCAAATATCGATGTTACTCACAGTGATCGGCTTGTGGATTCGCCCTGGAGCTTGACCCTACACATTCCATGAACACAAAAGGGTCATTATCAATTCAACCCGTTCTTTAATTCACATATTCCTCTTTAGGCTTTATTCTTATCTCATTAACTCGTTTACAATGTTTAACACATGCCTAAGAGTGCTTACAAGTGAAAGAGAACGGAAAACAAAATACAGAACGAGCATATAAAATTTCAGAGAACAGGGTCCTCGCTCGAGCGTGGACTCCCTCACTTGAGCGAACCCAAGAGGCCTGCAAAAGTACTGGTTACTTCAAAATTAAGCTCGAGCGTGAGTTAGGGCTCTCGAGCGGAAGGCCTGTTTACAAAAACTCCCCGCTCGAGCGTGAGATATCCTGCTCGAGCGTACGTCCATTTCTGCAAAAAGTGCTGGGGAGCACGATTTCTCCGCTCGAGCGGCCCTTCCCCCGCTCGAGCGGAAGTCAAAATTCTGGAAATTCCAGATTGAGTTCTTGAGCTTCACCTTGACTTTCCAACTACATTACTTGCATGCAATGGCTCAAATCTCAAATATAATCATACCAACATGGCACCAATGCAAGATTATAACATTATGAAGCTCAATCTCTTGATTTATCTACATGCATGTGATGAATTAACCGCATTCTCAACTTAGCCAACACAAATGGCAATCAAAGCATGAGTTCCCTTTAACATTTCACATGGATCATACACATTTGTTTTCAAACATGCACAAACATGCAATTTCAAGGTAAGTCTTTACATGCATGCACATATTAAGCTTCAATTCAACAAATCCAACACAATTTCATTTCAATCTCACTCTTGATCACCAAATTAGCTTGAACACAAAAGTTACAAACTATAATCCAAGAATTACTCACCTAGAAGCTTTAATCTTCTAAGCCCTAGTCAATTCTTGAGCTAACTCTCCAAAACTTCCAAGCTTTAAGCCAAATTAGCACAATTCCTCTCCCTTTCTCTCACTATGGCTGGCTCTCTCTTCCTCCCGATTGTCTAACTCAAATTTGAGTTCATATGAGTTAAAGGGGAGTATAGTGCTATAATACAACAAGCCCCACTAACATAATATTTCGCTATAAAATATTTGGGCACTTAATTCATCAATTAAATCAATTTAATCTGACCTGAATCAATTTTCAATTAAATTTCACCGTTGGCTTTAAAAATTATGCCAATCACAATGGCGTAATCAATTTCGGGTTCCGTGGTCGATAAGGCCTTCAATTTAGTTTCCACAGCAGATAATTCAGACAGATATTCCTACGGTGAACAGATAAAACCTCAAATTCACATAATGGCACATAAAATCATGCTAAGCACATAATCATACTCAAATTAAGGACCAATTAGCATACTACGGAACAGGGGTATCACAGTCTTCCCCTCTTTAGGAAGTTTGGTCCTCCAAACTTAATTTACCTTCGTCGGGAAACAAAGGTGGATAGCGTAGACGTATTTCCTCCTCTTTTTCCCACGTAGTATCTGTCCCATAGTGTTCCTTCCATTCCACTTTCACCATTGGGATGGATTTGTTTCTCAATTCTTTCACTTGTCGGTCAACAATTCTTTCCGGCCATTCAGCATATTCCATATTTTCATCAATAGCAACCCGGTGATGATCAATCACATGTAACGGGTCTTGGAGGTAACCCCTCAACATTGACACATGAAACACATTATGGATTTGCTCGAATCCCGGTGGTAGAGCAACTCTATAAGCAACTGGACCGAGTCTCTCCAAAATCTGGAACGGCCCAATGTAACGGGGCGACAACTTGCCCTTTTTCCCAAATCTGACTTGGCCTTTCATCGGAGAAACACGAATGAACACATGGTTACCAACCTCATACTCAAGAGGTCTTCTCCGAACATCTGCATAATTCTTTTGCCGATCCTGAGCTGTTTTGAGCCTTTGATGAATAGTCTTGATTTTCTCAGATGTGTCTTGCACAATTTCTGGCCCAAGCAACGCTCTATCCCCGACCTCTGTCCAACAGATAGGTGATCTACACTTCCTACCATACAAAGCCTCGTATGGTGCCATACCGATGCTGGAGTGGAAGCTGTTATTATAAGCAAATTCTGCAAATGGCAAATAATCTTCCCAACTCCCCTGAAAATCCAAAGCACACATGCGAAGCATATTTTCCAAAGTTTGAATTGTTCGTTCTGATTGCCCATCTGTCGGTGGGTGAAATGCAGTACTGAACCTTAGTTCTGTTCCCATAGCTTCCTGCAAACTCTTCCACAATCTAGACACAAATTTCGGATCTGTATCTGATACAATAGATATTGGAACTCCGTGTAAACGGACAATCTCATCAACATAAATGGTAGCCAATCTATAAGCAGTAAATGTAGTTTTGACAGGCAGAAAATGTGCAGACTTAGTCGGTCTATCAACTACAACCCAAATAGAATCCATACCTCGAGAAGTCCGAGGTAGGCCAACAACGAAATCCATAGTCACATGTTCCCACTTCCATTCAGGAATAGGGAGAGGTTGAAATAGGCCGCCTGGTTTCTGATGTTCAGCCTTAACTTGCTGACACTGTAGGCACTTGGACACATATTCTGCAATTTCTTTCTTCATTTTGGGCCACCAATAGGTTTGTTTCAAATCTCGATACATTTTATTGTTACCCGGATGCATAGCAAATATGGACCTGTGGGCTTCATCTAAAACCCCTTCTTTAGTTCTGGGATATCTGGGACACATGTCCGGTTTCAGAATTTCAACATTCCATTCTCAATACTGAATTCTGCTTTTGGGCTTGCCTCGAATTCGTCAATCACTTTCTTGAGGTACTCATCCTCTTTCTGTTTCCGTTTGATTTCATCAATGATCGCCGGCTCGGCTGTAATAGCGGCTATCAATCTGCCCTGTTCACACATTACCACTTCAATTTCAGACTTCTCAAAATCTTGCAAGATCTCTCTCTGTTCAGTAAGCAAGGCATCAGCAACTGTATTAGCTTTCCCGGGGTGGTACTGAATTTCTAGGTTGTAATCTTTTATTAGTTCCAGCCACCTTCTCTGACGCATATTCAACTCTTTCTGCGTGAAGAAGTATTTCAAGCTCTTATGATCCGTGTAGACTTCACACTTTGCCCCATACAAATAATGCCGCCAGATTTTCAAAGCAAAAACAACTGCAGCCAATTCAAGGTCATGTGTTGGGTAGTTCTTCTCATGTGGCCTCAACTGTCGGGAGGCGTAAGCAATAACCTTTCCATTCTGCATTAACACACAACCCAAACCCTTATAAGATGCATCACTAAAGATTACGAAATTTTCCGTACCTGAAGGTAGTGTTAAAATTGGTGCAGTAGTCAATCTTGTCTTCAATTCATGAAAGGCTGATTCCCTTTATTCGTTCCACTCAAAAGGTTGCTCCTTGCGTGTCAGTTGGGTAAGAGGCACTGCTAATTTCGAAAAGTCCTTCACAAACCTCCTGTAGTACCCAGCCAAGCCCATGAAGCTGCGAACTTCTGTCACATTGGTTGATGTAGGCCAGTTCACAATTGCCTCTATTTTCTGCGGGTCCACTGAAATTCCTTCCTTGTTAATCACGTGCCCTAAGAAAACAACCTCATCCAACCAAAACTCACATTTCTTTAATTTAGCAAATAGTTTTCTTTCCCGAAGTATTTGTAAAATAGTCCTCAAATGATGTTCATGTTCAAGTCTATCTTTAGAGTATATCAAAATATCATCGATGAAGACTACAACAAACTCATCAAGGTAGGTTTTAAAAATTCTATTCATTAAGTCCATAAATGCTGCCGGAGCATTAGTCACTCCAAACGGCATAACAAGAAACTCAAAATGACCATACCTCGTTCTGAATACGGTTTTCTCAACGTCCTCTGCCTTAACTTTCAGCTGATGATACCCGGATCTCAAATCAATCTTAGAAAGCACCTGTGATCCCTGCAACTGGTCAAATAAGTCGTCAATACGGGGTAAGGGATATTTGTTCTTTATCGTTACCTTATTCAATTCCCGGTAATCAATGCACAAGTGCAAAGTACCATCCTTCTTCTTTACAAATAACACTGGTGCACCCCAAGGCGAAGTACTAGGCCGGATAAACCCTTTATCAAGAAGGTCTTGCAATTGTTCCTTTAACTCTTTCATTTCGGCAGTAGCCATTCTTTAGGGAGTTTTAGAAATAGGCTGGGTGCCTGGCACAGTTTCAATGGTAAACTCGATCTCCCTGTCTACCAATCCCCCCAGTAATTCATTCGGAAACACATCCGAAAATTCTCTAACAATAGGAATATTATTCAATTCAACATTCTCAGATTGTTCAGACAACACGTAGCACAAATAACCCTGGCACCCTTTCCTAATCAGTTTACATGCTTTCATTGCGGATATCAAATAAGGTGGAGGCACTACCCCGTTACCCACAAATACAATCTCTTTTTGTTCTGGTAGGTGTAGACGTCCCCCGAACGCCCCCGGGAGGGTGAGTCCCGTTCTGTCCTATTTGGGGTTACTACAGCTCGGACTCTCAAGTCGTCACGGTTCTTAATTTTGAACCAAAGAGTCCAAATCTGGAAAATCGTTTTAAGAAAACAGATGTTTTGAAAAGAGAAGTGCCAAACATGGACTGCTTTGCCAGATACAGAGTCGCCACCTAAATATTTTATTTTGGGGGAATTTAGGAAACCCTGACTCGGTGCCGAAGGCCACATGTCCGTCATCACCGGAGTTGTCTCGGCTCGGGAGCTAGGGTACGATTGGGGAAGGTCTGCTATGAGCACCCCCTCTCGCCCGGTTCGAAGACCGGCCTCTACTAATTATGATATCCGTTTTTGAAAACTTTATGTGTTCTTATTCCAATTATTATCCTAGAATTACTATGTTATGTGTACAGCAAACAAGTATAGACTAGATTGCCTAATTTGGAAATAAACATTGCATATCCGTTTGTTTTGGAAAGCGCTTTGGAGTTTGCTACTCGCAAGTAGGCTAAAACACGGATTTTAATGAGTTTTTCCAATTCAAACAATCCACCCTTCACCCACAGGCATTCAAACAGTTTTATCTCATATAAGCACTTAGCCACATGGCAAGCATACTATCATGGCAACACTCACACGCATGTGGGATGCTAAAGCATAACTACTTACATTGTACTCTGTGCCAAAACAGTAAAGTAGTTAGCAAACATGCATGTCCTAGTTCATGTTAAAATGACTAATGCATCGCATGCAAAAATGTAATTAGAATAGGCTCGGTTAACCTAAATATGGTATATGAGATGCAACCAATTGATTAATGTATTCAATTTGGAATTTGAAAATACGAATGCAGTTAGCATGATGTACCGAGCCTAATGTATGCAATACAAATGCATGAATGCACGCATGCATAGCATAAGGTATGCTAATTTCAAAAATGCCCTAATCTACCATCATAAGCAGGTAAATAAAAGGGAAGAAAGAAGTGGGGATTGGAAGACATACACACACTCACCCACACTTATTACATCATCGCCCTCACTCGGAGGGTCCAAATAAATATTACAGTCCCAAATAATAAACAAATAAAATTATTACAAAATTTCTAATTAATTAAAAGAAAGGATGCAAAAGAAAGAAGAGGGTGGCTGCAGCCTCTGCCTCGGGATGCGCGAATGATGCGTGCTCGGGAACCGGCTCGCCTGAAAAACCCGTACCATATCTTTGCCACCTTTGTTTACACTGCCCTGTCTTTTTGAAAATCGCCAAAACCCTAGGACAGGTTCCTTGAATGTTGCAGGGTACCACCGGCTTAACAGAATTCTCACCGGCAGTCCAGGATTTCCATCGGCACTGTTTTGATTTATCGGCCATTCAAAGATTGCCGGCCGGCACTGAATTCTACCGGTCGGCAGAAACTTCCTGCAGAAGACAGTTCTGACAGCAAACAGAGAACAGACAGTGCATGGCATGGGGTTTCAGGCATATGTGAGCATGGTCATGCTTCCTATCATGCTTTGAACTCAAAGAAGCATGACCCTCGATCCTCGAGCCATCAATGGTGCATGATAGCCCGAGGGATCAAATTTGCTACTTAATGTAAAGATGCATGCAACATACAAATGAGATCCAAAGCCTTATCATGTCGAAGTCAAAAGCCCCGGCGACCGAGAGTTAAGGCGTGTTTCATCACTTGTAATATGAACACCCCTTAACACTCACACTTGGTTTGACACCCCAAACCAAGCAATGCAATGCATGCTATGTAAATATGGTTCAAATGCAACATGATACCAATTATCCAAGTCATGGCAAATGTTATGGAACTATCATGACAAATATGCAATGCTAAGCATGCAAGGTGCAAATGTGATGCAAACATGGACCAATTTGCCATAAAGTTAGCATGGGGACTACACATTAATGAAACAATCATGCAACAAACATGAGACAAGCATGCAAGAAGGCCTTAAATGGTAAAGGGGCAGGCCTTCACCCACCTCAAAACAGTGGAAAAAGGTGTCCAAAAAATGGACCAATGCTCATGCCAACAAGCAAACCAAAGGTCCTAAGGTTAAGGCACAAAAAGAGGCATTTTACTCCCACCAACATGACCACTCATGGCATGATCAAGACAAGTAAAAACAGAATTTTTCCAGGCAAAATAGGACTCCAAACCCTCCTAATATGGCAGCTAAGATGGCCCCCAAAGAGGTGTATGCACCAAGGCTCAAATGTAGGCATAAAAGGGCACACCCTCAAGGCACAAAAGGAACGATGAATGCAAGGGTACTAGCATGATTTGGGGACTGAAATAACATGGCAAACAACTTCAACTCATTAAAGTAGACCAACTAAGGCATGCTTGTGACTCATATACTTGAGGGCTCACAAGCCAAAATGCATAGCAACCATATCAAACATGTCAAACATGACCAAATGGATAACCAACAGACTTTAAGCATGGAAAAATAGTGCTAACATCTTCATGGAACCAAGCCAACACATGCAAAAATCATGGTCTAAACACAAGGGGCATTTCTAGGCCAAATGGAGCAATACAAAGCAAGTACTTTAAGCATGCAAAGAGAAATAGATCCGGCCAAAAACAGAGGTCACACATGACCTAAAACACCCAAAAAACTTCTGAAATAAGGCCAAAAATGATCAACCACATATGTTACCTTTTAAGCCAAAAATGAGGACAAAAGAGAGACCAAGGGAGAGGGGTGTCCCTCCCCTATGCAAGACTTCAAACCACCTTCCTTACCACTGAAAATACACTGGTTTTCAGTGGTGAGGAGATCAAAACACAGAAGTAAACAAAGCTTGACCAAAGAGGCAACAAAAGTGGCCAAATAAGGCCTATCAAGGTGAGTTTGCACTCAAACTACAAGACAACCTTAATGAAAGTTCTAAAGCATGAAAATATAAGCCTTTTTTATGTTATACATAAAAGCTAAATCAACAAGCAAGACAGGTAAAAGACTATTGCAAGTTTGGGAAATATAAAGCAAGATGCTCACCCTTGGAGAACCTTTGAAGAACAAATGGTCCAGCCCTCTTCTTTTGATCAAAATCAGTCTAAAAACTCAAGAATCAACCCCCCAAGTCCCTCAATCTCGGAGCTAGGTGTAATAGTGTGTGTAATGGTGCAAAAGTAAGGTAAAAACATACTTTTGGGCCAAAAATCAGACACAAAGGAGGAGAGAGAGGGAGATATAGAGATAGGATGTATCTATATCTCTAAGCTCTGGTTTTTGGTTCCAAGTTTCTAACCTAGATCAAAGAGGAGAGCCTCTCTCTTATAGGACTCCCTCTTGCAAAGCTTATACAACAAGCTTGGTTAGAGGGAGATCCCTCCATACACGTGTATGGAGGGAGGCAGAGTTGGTGCCAGCTATCACAGCTGGCACAAAATATCTCCATAAAGTAGATGAACAGTGGTCGGCTGCCCAAAAATGTCATTTCGACAAAAAAGAGTGCCGACCGACAACAAACTATGCCGACCGGCAATAATATGTGCCGACCGGCAACAAAAAGTGCCGATGGCAGCAAAAAACCAGCCGGTGGCCTCTAGTCGCTGCCGGTGGTGTGTGGGGATGCCTCACAAGGCATTCTCTGCCCCTCCAAGGCAAAACACAAGTGCTTGGTGTGAAATCAGACACTAAACGGTCAAGTTCGGAGATCCTGAGGCAAGGCGCGTAGCCGAGACCTCCGGGAACTCCAAACGAACACAAATATGGATGATCATCGAGTGTTCAAAGCGGTGACGTCCAAGTCTTGAGGACGGTCAAAAATGGGGTGTCTACAGTAGGTTAAATACAACCCTTTTTGTCACACAGTCTATGGTGGCACAGTACTTGGTCAGCCAATCCATGCCCAAAATTACATCGAAATGTCTAAAGTTCAAGGGCAACAAATCTACATATAGGGTAGCATCCTCGATATGCATGTCACAAAACCGATATATATAATCACATAACACAGATTCCCCCAATGGAGCAGACACACATAACAAATATGGCAATAGCTCTAGGGGTCTATTCAGTCTAGATGCAAAAGTATATGTCACAAATGAGTGCGTTGATCCAGAATCAATTAATACAAAGCCATCCACGTGCAAGCAGAGCCTGATTTCTGGTGTTCAGCCTTAACTTGCTAACACTGTAGGCCCTTGGACACATATTCTGCAATTTCTTTCTTCATTTTGGGCCACCAATAGGTTTGTTTCAAATCCCG
>NW_021024551.1:354371-365725 GCF_004153795.1 Camellia sinensis
TGATTGATTTATATTGATGTCTATTACAATGATTCATGATTCCTATATATAGAAGAGGGTGAGTGTGTAGTAGGTAAGGAGTAGGTGAAGTGGAGTTGGTAGTGGTGTAGTGGGTTAGGTTTAGTGGTGTAGGTGAGGTGGTAGTGGTGTAGTGGGTTAGGTTTAGTGGTGTAGGTGAGGTGGTAGTGGTGTAGTGGGTTAGGTTTAGTGGTGTAGGTGAGGTGGTAGTGGTGTAGTGGGTTAGGTTTAGTGGTGTAGGTGAGGTGGTAGTGGTGTAGTGGGTTAGGTTTAGTGGTGTAGGTGAGGTGGTAGTGGTGTAGTGGGTTAGGTTTAGTGGTGTAGGTGAGGTGGTAGTGGTGTAGTGGGTTAGGTTTAGTGGTGTAGGTGAGGTGGTAGTGGTGTAGTGGGTTAGGTTTAGTGGTGTAGGTGAGGTGGTAGTGGTGTAGTGGGTTAGGTTTAGTGGTGAAGTGGAGGTGGTAGTGGTGTAGTGGGTTAGGTTTAGTGGAGTAGGTTTAAGTGGGTGAAGTAGGTGGAGAGTAAGTGGATTTTAACAACATATTGCCTCATCTGGCAGGTATTCTGCTTATGAATATGCATAAATACCTATGAAGCATGACACTTCAAAACAGGCGCCATAGTGGTGTCGGAGACGGGGACACGTACAGGACATGCCAAATGGCGTGTCCCTTTAATTTAATGATTTTTTTGTAGGGGACACGGCGGGGCTAATTTTTTTTTTTTTTTTGCCTCTCTTATTTAGTGCTTTTGTGAAAAATATTGTTGGATGTTGAATGTTTTTCCCTTCTCGTCTTAGTTCTTATTATCGTTTATTATGATTTTGTTGTGAATGAATGATCTATTAATTTGTTTAAATGTAGTGGTTATATTTATTGAATTAATGTTACTATGTTAGTGTTTGTTAATTTTGATTTAGGATGAATGTAATATAAATCTACACAACACATAAAAATATATAAAAATAAATAAAATAAAATTCGCCGTGTTACCCGCCATGTCCATGTCCCCATTTTTTAGAAATTGCCGTGTCCGTGTCCGTGTCCATGCTTCATAGACTTTAGTATTGGTATTGTTGAAGAATGATTTACCTTTTTTTTTTTTTGTAATTTTTCTTTTTAATTATGTTATTGAACTTTAATTTGTATGTTGGATGTTTAGCTATAAATTTAAAATTTAAAAAAAAAAAAAATTGGCGTACCCCAGTCGTACCTATACCCTACTTTTTTTAAAAATTTCCGTATCAGCGCACCGCGCACCCGCACCCGCACCCGTGCTTCATTGTCCTAATCTAAAATCCAAGATATCGCTTCTTCTTTGAAAATGCTTGATCTGAATTCTGGATGCTCTTGAAGTCACTGTGACATCAAAGTTGGTGCAAGTATTAGATGACTACTTTTTGCATGCATGTTTATAAGGCCTGCAATTTTATGGCTTTAATTCATGTTGTTGAAGCCCATTCCTTTCCCCAGCCCTCTGAAAATGTAATATAATGATTAAAGTGAACAGAAAGTTTGTGAATTTGAAAAGCCTAGTTGCATTTAGTTTACCTGTGATAATTGGTGATTGAGATAAAAATGAATTGCTTTTACTGGGTTTTGGGCATACCTTTAACTATATTTTCTCAGAACTAGTTTACTTATTGTTATTAAGAATATGGCATTTTGACTTTTCTGTGCTGTTATCAAGTTGAGTGGCCGTTGAATGTGCACCGAGCATATCATCTATCCTTCTGATGAATCCCCTTGCACTCTTTCTTTCTTTAAACATGAAGTGCCTATGAAACTATTCTCTCTCTGTTATTTCCCTCTAATGGAACATATTGCTGTGCAAACACAATTTTTTGTGTTAACCTTACCATTTTTTAGTGAACCAATTCTTACCCATTATACACCTTCAGGTTGCATCTTGGTGGGACTATGGTTATCAAACAACTGCTATGGCTTACCGTACTGTCATTGTTGACAATAATACTTGGAATAACACGCATATTGCTATTGTTGGTACTGCGATGTCGTCTCCTGAAAAGGCAGCTTGGGAGATTTTCAACTCCTTGGATGTGAAATATGTTCTGGTTGTATTTGGAGGTTGGTTTTCTAATGTTGCTAAGATTATCTTACTATGGGGAAACAAAACAATATTCTGAAGTTTGACTTTACAGGTCTTATTGGCTATCCGAGTGATGATATCAATAAGTTCCTGTGGATGGTTCGTATAGGTGGTGGTGTATTCCCTCACATCAAGGAACCTGATTATCTGGTAAGTAGTTATTTTTGTCAGTTTAATTCTGATAGGAATTTGTGGTATTCCAATTGATGATACTATGTTGCCACACCAGGTAATGATCTTTGAATTTGTTTGAGATGTACAAATCAGTAAATAGAAATTCATTGCATATAGTGGAATACTATGTATTATGCTACAAGTCATGCTTACATAACAAATATTTATACAATTGTGCACCAAGCTGGATTAAAATAATTCGTTATTTAAACTATTTGGGGTCAGTCATAAATATATTGGTTCCCCATCCAGCTCTACCTAGGACGATAACTTCAGTCAAACTGCACCTAGTAAAATTTTCTATCTATTTCAATTATTGTTGTGCACCTAAGAACATGTTTTCTAGATGTTATTGAATTTTAGGTTGGTTTTAAGGCTTAAAAAGTGGAGAATTTCGTCTAGTAGGAAATTGCACTATCTAGAGTATTTAGAAATGCTAGTAGAATAGATTAGATAATTCATAAAAATATAGTAATTGTAAGTCAATATTTGTTGTTACAATGGTAATACAAGTAATATGACAACACTAGTGGCTAATATAAGGTATGCTATATCTATTACCTCATTGATTCATGAGTTTACACGTAAAACAAATGACGTATATGACTCTTAATTTTTTGAATTAGTAGATTACCATTTAAAATTCATAGTTTTTATTTTAAATCAATAAGTTAGTAATATAGATTAATGAAATTAGGATTTTCAATTAAAGAATATGACAATGAAGAATTTAAAAAGAGGAAAATAATTTAAAATAAAAGAATAATTTGAGTGTTAATGTTTAAGGAAGAATAAGAGATTTTCAGTTTAGAGTTTTACTTTTAAACATTTTTAATGTCTTAACAGAGGTAAAATTGAATATCGTACCATAACAGTGATGTAATGGCTTGTAATCTGCAGTTGCGTGCAGCTTTGACTTTTTTTGTTATGGAGCTCCAAAATCCCTTTATGTAACAGCTATTACATAATGTAGTGGCCGTTTTTTAAACTCATGGTTGTCAGTCTTGATTGCACAGAGCCAAAGCTTTCTGGTTAATTCTGGTTGATGGCTTCAAGTTTAATATATAATGTCATGAGAACTAATTTGTTTACATTAGAAACACCTTGCATTGTATCCTCTTGTTTAGAGATTGAAAAACTTGGGCAAGTGATTGAATGTTTCCTCTTGGTTAAGTCTAAGCTTTGTTATGTCTTTTCTCTTTTGGTGGTAATAAAAGCTTACTTACCAAAAAAACAAAAAAAGAATGTTACAGATTACTTGACAAAAGCTATGATATGGATAAATTAAAACATAGAAAATGATACATTGTTTATTTTTCAGATTTAAAAATTCAAGTATTGTCATGTTGACAAAAATTCAAAACCTATTGCATATTTTTGCGTGTCATTTGTTATTCTCCAATCATGAAACACTAAGTTCTCTGTTTTGTTTACACATGCATGTCTATTACTTATTATTTTTTTTATACATGATTAGGTTCATGTATGTCTGTGCTTAGTTATATCTTATCTTTTATGGATTTGTTTTATCTTAGCATCTTTTGTTTTAGTATGGCTGAAAAAATATGATATATATATTGTACCTGTATTTGCGCCTACGTCTGCACCTGCACCTGCTGCTGCTCCTACCTTTACAGTTACTGCCATGTGAGTATTTTTCTTCTTTGGTTAACTTGTGAAGACTGAAGAGCATGATTTTTTTTGTCTGTTTATTTAATTTGGACAATACTAGTTACCTTTGTTAATCCAATAATGTGTGTTCAACCAGACCAGAGTCTAATGTCTATGGTCAAGCAGCATCGAATTTGGTTGCTGGAAGTAACCTTGATGGAGTGGTCCGGCAAATTCTTGATATGGGTGGAGGGACTTTGGATAGGGATACTGTTGTTCGAGCTCTTCGTGCTGCTTACAACCCAGAGAGAGCTGTTGAATATTTATATTCTGTCAGCGTCTTTACTTGTATTTGATCTCTTTTGTGAATTTATTTTTCAAATGGGAAATGCAGAAGCATGACGAAAATTTTTGTTTTTGATTTACGTTATTTAGATTTGTGAACAACATTATGTATTGGATAATTTTGTTGATGTATTGTTATGAATGGAAGAATATTTTAATTATGGATGAATTATTATTTTTATACTGGACTTTTTATATTATTATGTAATTATTGATTTTTTTTTAGTTATTTTTCATTTAATACAGGTTATTTTAATATATTTATTTATTTATTTTTTGAGAGGGTAGTCCACTCACCTTCTCAAATAGGGGTTTTTTGCGACGGCAGTAATGCGTCGCAAAAGATAGGGCATTTGGTTGAAAATGAGGACTTTTAGCGACGGTGTAATTTGCTGTCGCCAATAGTGCTTTAGTGACGGCACCAAGTGCTGTCTCAAATAACCCTTTAGCGACGGTACTTGTGCCGTCGCAAATACCCCTTTTAGCGACTGCAAAACAGTGCCGTCTCAAAAAAATTTCAGATTTTCACACGTTAACGGCGACGGCATTTTTCCGTCGCAAAAGGCTTTTTTGCCGTCGCAAACCAAAGGCGACGGCGTCATACCGTCGCTAAAGCCCTTTTGCAACCCCCTCTGTTGCGACCCCCCACTTGCCGTCGCAAAAGGCCACTTACCGTCGCAAAAAACCTTTTGAGACGGCGTTTTGGGTATTTGCGACGGCATTTTACCGTCGCAAAAAATCAATTTTTTTGTAGTGAAAATAATATTATGTATTCAAAATTTTATTTAACAATATTAATGTGTGACTTAGATTCATCAATTTTACAATACGTTAGTCTCAATTACACTCCACTTTTAATGATAACTATCTTGATATTTTTTCGTGATTTGGAGATTTTTCTGTAAATTGTATATAGATTTTGGCAGTAGCACAAAGCTAATGCTAACTTGACGAGGAATTGGCATTTTTGTTGAGATATTTTTGGCAGAAATTTCATTAATTCTTGGGTCAAGAAATTTATTCTGAAAATAAATAAGTGGTAAAAATTTAATTAGTATACCGTATAGAAAGAATCTAAGCTAATGAATCTGTAAGATTGTTGTATTATTTAGGTTGTGTTTGGATTTTACATTCCAGCAAAGCTTGTCATTAAAAGACTTTTCCTTACTTACTTGTGCATGAAAGAGGATGCTATTGTTGTACCTGCAATAAGTTTGAAGTCCAGCAGCATGAAACATTACATACCAATGAAGGATTAAGCTTAAAAAAAAAAAAAATTTGTTTAGTGCTTATGGGTGCTTGTGAGTGCAGATGAAACCCGCAACCCACAATGAAGGATTAATCTAAACTACACCCGATTTTACTCTACACCTAAAATTGTTCATTTGTATGCAGTTTGGTTCGGATCGGGTTGAGCTGTTCTTGCAGGTCGGATAACCCTATACCCAACTCTACTTTCATGATAGGAACTAATCATTTTATAAGCTGTTGCACGTAAATCATGCATATAAAAAAAAAAAAAAGGAAAAAACAAATTTATATGAAATTATGCGAAAACTTGATATTTCCATATTATCACTCAATCTTTTATAATTGTAATCCGTAGAGGTAGTGATAGAATTTTTTAATTACTAATAAATCATCATCAATAAGGCCATCATTTTTTATGTAATTTTTTTTTTAATGTAAATTACAACATTATCTTTTTAAGTCTGAAACAAAACCATTCATAAAATATGCATGAGAGAGAGAGAGAGAGAGATGGGAGGAGGTGAGCTTTGTGCAAGAATAGGAAGTGGGTTATTGACAAGGCTAGGAAATTCATGGATAAAAATGGAGAAAGGTCTAAATGAAGCAGTGTCAAAGAGCAAGGTTGGCAAATACTTCAAGTTGGAGGAGAGGAAGAGCTGTTTCACTAAAGAACTACGTGCCGGCACCGCTACTTTTCTTACCATGGCATACATAATCACCGTCAACGCCACCATCCTTGCTGACTCGGGCGCTACTTGCTCTGTTTCGGACTGCACAGCCACGGCCAACCAGACTGCTACTACTCCAGATCCAGACTGCATGTTCAAACCTAACGCTGGCTACCAGAACTGCCTCTCTAAGGTCAAGGCTGATCTTATTGTGGCCACTGCTTTGTCATCTATGATCGGCTCCTTTGCTATGGGCATTTTCGCTAACCTTCCCCTGGCTCTTGCCCCAGGTATGGGCCCAAACGCTTACCTAGCTTATAATTTAGTGGGCTTTCATGGTTCTGGTGGGTCCATGTCATATCAAACTGCCCTGGCAGTCGTATTGGCTGAAGGCTGTGCCTTTCTTCTCATAGCTGCTTTCGGGCTTCGGGCCAGGCTTGCTCGGCTCATTCCTAAGCCTGTACGGTTGGCTTGCGCAGCTGGCATTGGGCTTTTCATTGCCTTTGTGGGCTTACAAGCCCACCAAGGTATGGGCCTTGTGGGCTCCGATCCGGCCACACTGGTGACCATCTCGGCTTGCACCCGTACGAATCCAGTCACCGGGGAGTGCACAGGGGGAAAAATGCGCAGCCCGAGGTTCTGGCTAGGCTCGGTGGGCTTCCTAATCATGTCTTTTGGGCTAATGAAGGAGATTAAGGGAAGCATGATATATGGTATTCTGTTTGTGACATTAATCTCATGGTTTAGGGGCACAGAAGTGACATGTTTTCCCAACACCCCACTTGGTGACTCAAACTACAACTACTTCAAAAAGGTAGTGGACTTCCACAAAATAAAATCCACTGCAGGGGCTATTAGCTTCAGTCAGTTCAACAGGACTGAGGTTTGGGTGGCCCTGGTGACCTTGCTTTATGTAGATGTGCTAGCCACCACAGGGACATTGTACACCATGGCAGAAGTTGGAGGGTTTGTAAATGATGACGAGCAAGGAGGAGGAGGAGGACGCATTGAAGGGGAGTACTTGGCCTACATGGTGGATGCCGGAACAACGGTGGTGGGGGCTGTGCTCGGAGTTTCGCCAATCTCAACCTACATAGAGTCGTCGGCAGGAATAAGGGAAGGTGGCCGGACAGGACTGACGGCGGTGGTTGTGGGGGCGTATTTCTTTGGATCATTGTTTTTCATACCATTGTTGTCAAGTGTGCCGCCATGGGCGATAGGTCCATCACTGGTCATGGTTGGGGTGATGATGATGAAGGTGGTGAAGGATATAGACTGGAACAATATGAAGGAGGCAGTGCCTGGTTTTGTTACCATGCTTCTCATGCCACTGACTTACTCCATATCCAACGGCATCGTGGGGGGCATTGGGATCTACATTGCTCTAGGGTTGTATGATTACAGTGTGGGTTGGATGAATGGGTTGATGAAGATGAAGAGAGTGGTTGTCCAGGAACAGAATCAAGTGTCAGCAACAACAGCTGGTCCGGAGATGGTTGAAATCATTTGATTGATTAAGCTAGCTGTTTTGTTTGTTTGTTTTTGTTTTGTTTTTGTTTTTGTTTGTTTTGATGAGATGCAATGGCAGTAGATAGATAGATGCACAAGCTACCATGAGAAGTGGAAAGTGACCTTCTCCTTAGTAGTTGTTTTGGCTACAGGCAGGCACGCGGGGGATTGAAAATGAGTTTTAGGAATGTATCACATAGCACTTATTATAGTGTTGCAGCTTTTCAAGGCCGTTTGTGCATGTATGACTGGTGAATGGATGAATTATAAATTTGTTGCTCTATTCTTCTCTTTCTCGCGGAGTCTCATCTTGTGTGTACATTTGATTCTCTTTGTTTTATTCTGTAGTTTATTTTTGTGTTCATTACTAGCATTTTTTTTAAAATACCTCTTCAATTTTTCAATCAACTTGATTTTGAGCTTGTATAAGAATTAAAAAATAAAAATTACTCATTAATCTTGTTTCATGCACTAGTATTCAATTAAGGTCCGTTTGAAAATTTACCATTTTAAATAATTTTTTTGACTTTTTATGCATATTGTTCCTCTTGACTGTACTAAGTGCTTCCCTTTTTAGTAGCTCTCGTAACTACAACGAAAAAAAAAGGGAGCAGATTCGACTCAGCACAAAATAAAAGCATTTTCTCGCCCATAGAAGCAAGGCTTATACAATTAAAAAAAAAGTATAGCGATCCCGGTTTTCCCTCCATTGGTTATTGTATTTCAGACTCGGTTCCGTAGATGTCTATTGTTGTAAATGTTTCATTTTCGTCCTTTAATTCTTTGTATTTGAGTTTTGGGATGTGATGAGCAGGTTTGTAACAGGTTGGGTGTGTTTTGAAACAAATAGTTGCTGCCCAGATTTTGGTGTCTTCACTCGAGCGAGCTCTGTGTTTTAGTTCCATCGCTTGAGTCAGGGTTTGTTCGCTTGAGCGTGCGTCTGCGTCTAGTTTTGAACCTGAAGGTTGTATTTCTTGGCTCGAGCGAGGACTATGTTTTGGGTTTTTTCGCTCGAGCGTGCTTCTAGGTTGCAGACCTGAAGCTTTGTGTTGTTGGCTCGAGCGAGGCTTTCTGCGCTCGAGTGAGGTTTTCTTGTGTCTGGTCGCTTGAGCGACCACTCCTTCGCTCGAGCGAGCCTCGAATATATCAGTTCGCAGCAGCAGTTTTTTCTTTTTCACTTTTTCATCATCTCTTTTACACAAACCCTAGATCGGCTGCTCCCTCTCTCTCTACATATCTTCTCTCTACAAATACTCCATGTTCTAGGAGTCTCCTACCATAATCTCTTTGTAAGAAAGGTGGAGCTTGGTGTGGGATACGTTGTGATCCGAAAATCATTGAGTTTGGAGCATCTTGAGTTTACTCCATCTTCTCCATTTGGTCTTTTCATTTGAGGTAGGGATACCCTACTCCTTCTTATGAGTTTTGACATAGATTTTAGTCATTTTGTATAAATGGTGGATTATGATAATTTTAGGAAAGTTAGAGTTTGTTTTGAAGATTATGTAAAAGGGGGGGTTTTCAAATGTTAAACTCCATGTGTATGTGAGACCTTGCAAAAATAGAATTATTGTTGTTAAATTGATGAAATTTAACCTTAGGGTTGTTATTTGAAAAAGGGGAAAAATGCCCTAATTGTGTTTGAATAATAAATTTGAATAATTAATTTGGGGAAATGTGAAATTGAGTTGAAAATCATGAAATTAAGGAATTATGAGAATGATTGGTATTGTTGGATTGATTAATCACTCACCTATGAGAATGTTGATAATTCATCTATTTGATGAATTTGTGTAGAGATAACAGCTTTGGGCTATCGGTGGAGGATAACCTTGATTGTTGTAGGCACTGTATGTTGATTAGAGAAAATTGAAACTAATCAAATGGTTAAGTCATTGAATATGACGGTTGAATTAACACATTGAATATGTGTCTGGATTGATCATTGTATATGATAGACCGTTTAAATACATTGCATATATATCTTGTTTGGGAGGAGATAGGGGATGTACTCCACGGTTTGGGAGGAAATAGGGGATGTACTCTCAAACCTGTTTAGGAGGAGATAGGGGATGGACTCCATTGATAACTAAGTTGGCCGGAGTGTCCAGGGTGAAAGTCTTAAAATCCTAATTACGTTTGCATAACGTAGATAATTAAATTATTGGAAGTGTTTTGATATGAGTTATAGTCTCATTTAACTATTTGGCTAGATAATAAGCCATGTTTATGAATTTAAATTGGATAAGTAAAGGAAGGTGGAATGAAATATTGGTGTATTTGTCACGGAACTGGGATGTATTGTAAGTTGGTTTACATGTGTTAACCATTTATCGAATGCTAATGTTTTAGTCATTTCTCATACTTGGTTTAGTATATCTCTGCTGGGCTTTGGCTTACCCTTTATGGGTCATCATTTTCAGGTACAGATGGTATGCCACCTCCAAGGACGTAGCTTGGGAGGCTTAGAGGCTGAAGGATCTTTTGTTGTTTTATCTTTTTGTATTACATGTAAATCTAGCCAAGGGCTTATTTTGTAAAAAGGGTTAGAACTCTTCTTTTGTTGAACCCAAGTGTTGACTTGGAAAGTTGTAAGTCCGTAGGGCATTTACTGTTGTTGTCAACATGTAATACTTTTGTACTTTATAGTCTGATATATGGAAATATGCTTTATTCTCTTGTCTATGAATGTCATGAATGTTAGGCTTATATGTATTATTTTGAGGGCGTTACAACTTGGTATCAGAGAGTGTATTGGGTTTGAATACTTTGGGTACGTGGGCAGTGGTTAGTACCACAATGGGTTTGTCTCGCTTGTTAGAGACTTGAGTGTAATGTTATGTGCTTAAGTGATGTAACACCCTCAAAATAATAACATTAAAACCCATCAACTTAGACATGCATTGGTATAAAAGATAAACATTCTTCTATTGATCAGAGTAGTTCCTTACAAAAGGATTACATATTAACAACAAAAGCAAATTCCCTACGGGCTTTCAGCTTTCCAAGTTAACACTTGGTTACAAAAAGAAGAGTGCTAACTCGATACATATTAAGCCCTTGGCTTTAATTTACATGTAATACATCAAAAGAAAGCAAATAACAAAGCAGTCTGTCTGCCTCTAGCCTCCCAAGCTATGTCCTTGGAGGTGGCATGCTACCTGTACCTGAAAATGATGTCCCATATAGGGTGAGCCACAGCCCAGTAGAAATACACAAAACCAACTATGAACAATGACTAAAATGTTAGCAGTTGATAGATGGTCAACACAGATACATCCACTTATATCACATTCCAGTTTCATGACACTTAAGTCCATGTTACATTTCATTTCTCATTTCTTTTTCAACTTTGAGTTTGAAAACAAGGCTCAAGACTTAGCCAAATAACTTGATGAGAATAAGACTCATCTTAAAACACTTACTTTCGAAATTCATGGTGGATACACATTTTGGTGCTGTATCAATAACACATAAGCTACTCCCATATTATACGAACGATACACATTGTGGTGCTGTATCAACGTGACATAGAAACACTTCTATACTTCATAATTGATAACGATATACATTTTAGTGCTATATCAAATCAATTCAAACACTTCCATAATCAACACTTGATACACATTGTAGTGCTGTATCACTGTCACAAGATTCGGTTTAGAGGTTCAG
>NW_021024551.1:366472-400875 GCF_004153795.1 Camellia sinensis
CGGGCCCTTCTGCGTCGGAGAGAGAGAGAGAGAGAATGTAAAAAGTGATTTTAAAATGCCCAGCTGCCAACTGATATACGACATTCCCGTTCGAGCGGAGAACACAACGCTCGAGCGTCAAGAACAAAAAACTAGGGACGCTCGAGCGCAAGAAGGCCCACTCGAGCGCCAAGACACAAGAATAAAGTACATCCGCTCGAGTGCGAAAACCAGTCCCCTCGAGCGTGGATTTCCCCCTCCCAAAACTTACTCCAAAAAGTACTACCCGCTCGAGCGCCAGAGTACCCACTCGAGCGCTACCGCTCGAGCGTAAAAAAATCCACTCGAGCGTAAAAATCACACCTGCAGAAGTTTTACAGGGATGCGAAAAACTGGGAGTGTGCAATATCCGCTCAAGCGCAACAAGGCCCGCTCGAGCGGAACGACCAAAAACCTGGCAACAAGATTTCAGACCAAGGTTCAACCCACCTGTTCGAAACATGCCCAACACATCCTAAAACTCAAACAAATGGAATTAAAGGACGACAACAAGATAGATACAACTACCAACTCCACGGAACCGAGTCTGGAATACAACAGAACAGTAAAGGGACAACCGGGATCGCTATAAGTGATAACATGCTTATGTGACTATATGGGTATGGAGTTTAGTTTCTAGGATGTTGATTGGACCCTTGGGTTTCTGGGAGTCCTGTTGGAAAAGCACTTGATCAATGCTATTTCTAACTAGAACTCTAGTAACGCCTCGGGACTGTCATTATCCGGAAATGAAATTCGTAAGCGCTTATGTGATTATGTGCCTACATGGAGTGAATTACTGTTGTCTAATGCATTAGGACGCGAGTGAAATAGCTTCGACACATTTGTGAATGTGCTAATGTTCTTCGTTACCTTTATTAGGATGTCAGGACGAGGACATGGTGGTAGGCGAGATAGGCCTAGGAGGCAGGAGATGCCTATACCGGATGAGATTCTGGCGCAGCAAGAGGGTGTTGGTCAAGCCAATGTGGCCGAGCCAGTAGGTCAGCAGGTCATGGGCGCCTTAGCCTGCGAGATGGCAGGAGCATTGAGGGAATCCATAGACATTCTCAGAGCTGAGAATCAAGTCCAGGCCCATGTTGCCGAGGTAGGGCCTTTTTTTCTGAAGAGGGAGTTTTTCCAGTCTAACGGATGAGTTTCTAGGGGATCCTAACGAGCCACTTAAGGCTGATGAGTGGCTTGAGCAGATGATCAAGACGTTTGAGATGCTAGGCATCGAAGACGGAGGTTTGTGGGTGACCTTGGCGTCCTTCCAGCTGAAGGGGGACGTGGGTCAATGGTGGAAGTTTATCCAAGGTCGTATTGGCGGGACTTGGAAGGCCTTCGTTGATGCTTTCCAGGAGAAGTTTTTGCCTCCCACTGTCAGGGAGAAGTTGGGGGATCAGTTCTGTCAGCTCAAGCAGCTGAATTCACCAGTGGCCGAGTTTGAGGCCGCATTTACCAGTTTATCGAGGTTTGCACCTGAGTTAGTGGCGTTCGAGGAACACCGTTGTCTTGAGTTCGAAAAGAAGTTAAGGACTGGGCTCAAGCTTAGGGTTGCTGGGTCCATGACTCGGGAGTATGGGCGCCTTGTGGAGGCTGCGGCCCATCTTGAGATTATTATGCATGAGGAGGAGGATAGGATGAGGGGCTCCAAGAGGAGTCAGGATGGTTAGGGAGATGGTAGGAGGTAGAGGGGTTCTAACCCTCAGCAGTCCCAGGGTGCATTTGCGAGATCTACCTTTCCAATGTCGAGTTCATGCTCTGGGTGAGGCAGTCAGGGAGACTTTACTTGTTATAAGTGTGGTCAGCTGGGCCACAAGTCTCTAGCTTGCCCGCAGAGGGGAGGAGGGCAGAGAGCGACTTCATCTTCGGCTTGTCTTCAGAACTAGAGTCAGGGCAGAGGCCAGCCGCTCTCTTGTTACCAGTGTGGTCAAACGGGGCACCTGAAGAGGTTTTGCCCGTAGTTGAGTGGCACATCTGGTGCATCTAGTTCGAGGCAGACTTAGAGCCATCAGCCAGCTCAGTCAGTTCAGGCCTCGAGGGCCAATCAGGGAGCCTATTCGGCTCAGTCTATGCAGCAGTCTTATGCTCCTAGAGGTGAGTAGGTAGATCAGAGACCTTTTGGGCGTGTGTATGCTGTTACCGCGCAGGATCTTGTGCCAGCTTCATCTGTTGGGAGAGGTACCTTTTTGTTTTGCAACTCGGTTGCTAATGTGTTGATTGATATGGGTGCATCCTATTCCTTTATATCTGCTGCATTTGCATCTGTTTTGAGATTGGAGTTGGTGCAGTTAGCATCTCCTATTTGTGTTGTATCACCTATTGGGGGTGAGTTGATTTTGAAACAAGGGTGTAGAGGTTGTGATATAGAGGTCGCTGATCGCCGGCTTCCATTTTCTTTTGTAGTGATGGCTATGTTCGGTTTTGATGTGATTTTGGGTATGGACTGGTTATCGTCATACCGAGCTGTTATTGATTGCTACCACCAGAGGGTTACTGTATGTATCTTGAGTGGGGATTGTTTTCATTTCTTGGGGGATCGAGTTGGTAGTGTTTTGCCACCAGTGTATGATCCGCGAGGGCAGAGTGAGCTTAGTTGCCTTCTCGCTAGCTGTATGAGTGGTAAGTGTGATGAGACCTGGACTAAGTTGCCGAGAGTGGTTTGTGAGTACTTAGACATTTTTCTTGAGGATCTTGTTAGTTTACCACCTCATCGAGAGATTGAGTTTTCTATTGCTCTAGTGCCTAGCACGACACCGATTTCCATGGCACCGTATCGTTTCCCCCAGCCGAGTTGAGTGAGTTGAAGATTCAACTCCAGGAGTTGCTAGATAAGGGCTTTATTCACCCTAGTACTTCGCCGTGGGGAGCACCGACCCTCTTTGCTAAAAAGAAAGATGGGGCTTGGAGACTTTATATTGATTACCGAAAATTGAATCGGGCTACGGTTAAGAACAAATACCCTATGCCTTGTATAGATGATCTGTTTGACCAGTTGAAAGGGTCTCGTTGTTTCTCTAAGATAGATTTGAGATCGGGTTACCATTAGTTGAAGGTCAGGGAGGAGGATATCCTGAAGACGGCATTCCGTACGCGGTATGGCCATTATGAGTTTCTGGTGATGCCTTTTGGGCTCACCAATGCACCGGTAGTGTTTATGGATTTGATGAATCGGATCTTCCGGGAGTTCTTAGATTGCTTTGTGGTCATCTTTGTGGACGACATTCTGATTTATTCACCTTTTGAGGAGGAGCATGAGGAACATTTGAGAGTGGTGCTTGAGTTGCTTAGAGCCCATAAGTTGTATGCTAAGTTTAGGAAGTGTGAGTTCTAGCTAAGAGAGGTTAAATTCTTAGGCCATGTAGTATCCGAAGAAGGGGTGTCAGTTGGTACATTCAAAATAGAGGCAGTGCAAGATTGGGCACAGCCTAAGAGTATTTTTGAGATTCGCAATTTTCTGGAATTAGTTGGGTATTACCGTCGGTTTGTGAAAGATTTCTCCAGGCTAGCTTCGCCGTTGACTAGATTGACGCGGAAAGGGGTCAAATTTGTATGGAGTGAGACTTGTGAAAAGTCGTTCCAAGAACTTAAAGTTAGACTCACCACCGCTTCAGTTTTGATTATTTCGAAGAGGGGTTTGGGTTATGCAGTGCATTGTGATGCTTCACGAGAGGGTTTGGGTTGTGTGTTGATGCAAGAGGGGAAAACGGTAGCCTATGGCTCGCGGCAGTTGAAAACACATGAGAGAAATTACCTTACACATGACCTAGAGTTAGCAGCTGTGATTTTTGCCTTAAAGATCTAGAGGCACTACCTGTATGGTGAGAGATTCAAGGTGTTTTCGGATCATAAGAGTCTAAAATATTTGTTTACATAGAAAGACTTGAACTTGAGGCAAAGGAGGTGGATGGAATTTATTGAGGATTACGACTTCGAGTTGCATTACCATTCGGGAAAGGCCAATGTTGTGGCCGATGCCCTTAGTAGGAAATCCATTAGTGATGTAGCTTGTATAGCCATCCGGGAGTGGGAAATGTTGGGTGCACTTGGCGAGTTTGATTTGCTTCTAGGCGAATCTGTTGATTCTGCGACCTTGTTTTCTGTAGTTGTGCAGCCTACACTTATGAATTGGGTGTTAGAGGCACAGGGAAGTGACCTTGAGGTAGAATCCCTCCGGGAGAAGATCTCCAATGGGAAGGTGGAGAAGGGTTTGACTGTGTATCCTGACCTGCGTGTGAAGTACCGAGACCATCTGTTTGTGCCAGAGTCTTGCCGAGAGGAAGCACTCCGAGAGTTTCACCATTCACGCCTTGCGGTGCATCCGGGAGGCACTAAGATGTATCGTGATTTGGGTCGCCAGTTTTGGTGGAGAGGGATGAAGAAAGATGTAGCAGTTTTTGTATCTAAGTGCCTTACTTGTCAGCAAATGAAGGCCGAACATCAAAGGCCAGTGGGTTTGTTGCAACCCTTGCCTATAGCCGAGTGGAAGTGGGAGCATGTCACGATGGACTTCATTGTAGGTCTTCCAAGGACTCAACGGGGTAGTGATGCTATTTGGGTGGTCGTAGACCGGTTTGACTAAGTCGGTACACTTTATTCTTATGTGCGTGAGAGACTCGGTAGATCATCTTGTCGACTTGTATATTCGGGACATAGTGAGGTTGCACAGGGTCCCGGTGTCGATTGTCTCGGATAGAGATCCGCGTTTTACTGTTAGGTTGTGGCAGAGTTTGCAGAGTGCCTTGGGCACTAAATTGACCTTTAGCACGGCTTATCATTCTCAGACTGATGGGCAATCCGAGCGTACTATTCAGATCCTTGAGGATATGCTTCGAGGCTGTGTCCTTGACTTTTGTGGGCCGTGGGAGAGGCACTTGCCCTTAGTGGAGTTTGCCTGTAACAACAGCTTCCAATCGAGTATCGGTATGGCACCGTTTGAGGCCTTGTATGGCCGACCTTGTGGGTCTCTAGTGTGTTAGGCCGAGGTGGGTGATGCACCTTTGTTAGGCCCGGAGTTGGTTTGGGAGACGATAGAGAAAGTTGAGCTTATTCGTAGGAGGAGGCCTTTGGCATTTGAGGCGGGTGATCATGTCTTTCTGAAAATATCAGCTAGGTAGGGTTTGATGAGGTTTGGGAAGAGTGAGAAGTTGTCCCCTCGGTTTATTGGCCCTTTGAGATCCTTGAGAGGATTGGTGAGGTTGCCTACCATCTAGCATTGCCGCTGTAGTTGTCTGGAGTGCATGATGTATTTCATGTTAGTATGCTTCGGAAATACGAGCTGGATCCATCTCATGTATTGGATTGGACCGACTTGGAGGTTGATGAGGATGCCTCGTATGAGGAGAGACCAGTGAGAGTCTTGGATAGGCGGGAACAAGTCTTGCGAGGCAAGACGCTACCCTTGGTAAAAGTTTTGTGAAAACATCACGGGATTGAGGAAGCCACTTGGGAACGTGAGTTGGATGTCCGTGAGAAATATCCAGACTTGTTTGTTAATTTTTAACCATGTATTGGAAACTTTGTTTTGTTGATAAACTTTAAGAACATTGTATATGTTTTGGTTGATGGAAGTATTGTAATGGTTGAGTAAGCCTTGAAAATGGAAGTTTAATTTAACATTGTATATGTTGCATGCGTTGTAGGAATGCAAATATATCATTAACATTGAACATGTTATGGAATTGTGAAGCATGCATATTGAGACTTGTTGAATTTCGAAGAGATGCATGTTGATAATGCATGTTGTATCATATTGTAAATTGCCTCGTGAAAAGAGATGGGATGATCGGTAATGGGTTAGGATGTTGAATATTGAATTGTAATATTGTTGAGAATTGAAGAATCACAATTTTGAAACTTGTAACTAATTTTGGGGACGAAATTCCTTAAGGGGGGGAGGTTATAGCGATCCCGATTTTCCCTCCATTGGTTATTGTATTCCGGACTCGGTTCCGTAGATGTCTATTGTTGTATATGTTTCATTTTCGTTCTTTAATTCTTTGTATTTGAGTTTTGGGATGTGATGGCCAGGTTTGTAACAGGTTGTGTGTGTTTTGAAACAAATGGTTGCTGCCCAGATTTTGGTGTCTTCACTCGAGCGAGGCTTTTGTCGCTCGAACGAGCTCTGTGTTTTAGTTCCTTCACTCGAGCCAGGGTTTCTTCGCTCGAGCATGCGTCTGTGTCCAGTTTTGGACCTGAAGGTTGTATTTCTTGGCTCGAGCAAAATTTCCTTTGCTCGAGCGAGTGAGGACTATGTTTTGGGTTTCTTCGCTCGAGCGAGCTTTTTTTCGCTCAAGCATGCTTCTGGGTTGCAGACCTGAAGCTTTGTGTTGTTGGCTCGAGCGAGGCTTTTTGCGCTCGAGCGAGGTTTCCTTGTGTCTGGTCGCTCAAGCGACCACTCCTTTGCTCGAGCGAGCCTCGAATATATCAGTTCGCAGCAGCAGCTTCTTCTTCTTCTTCTTCACTTTTTCATCATCTCTTTTACACAAACCCTAGATCGGCTGCTCCCTCTCTCTCTACATATCTTCTCTCTACAAATACTCCATGTTCTAGGAGTCTCCTACCCTAATCCCTTTGTAAGAAAGGTGGAGCTTGGTGTGGGCTACGTTTTGATCTGAAAATCATTGAGTTTGGAGCATCTTGAGTTTACTCCATCTTCTCCATTTGGTCTTTTCATTTGAGATAGGGATACCCTACTCCTTCTTATGAGTTTTGACATAGATTTTAGTCATTTTGTATAAATGGTGGATTATGGTAATTTTAGGAAAGTTAGAGTTTGTTTTGAAGATTATGTAAAAGGGGCGTTTTCAAATGTTAAACTCCATGTGTATGTGAGACCTTGTAAAAATAGAATTATTGTTGTTAAATTGATGAAATTTAACCTTAGGGTTGTTATTTGAAAAAGGGGGAAAATGCCCTAATAGTGTTTGAATAATAAATTTGAATAATTAATTTAGGGAAATGTGAAATTGAGTTGAAAATCATGAAATTGAGGAATTATGAGATTGATTGGTATTGTTGGATTGATTAATCACTCACCTATGAGAATGTTGATAATTCATCTATTTGATGAATTTGTGTAGAGATAACTGCTTTGGGCTATCGGTGGAGGATAACCTTGATTGTTGTAGACACTGTATGTTGATTAGGGAAAATTGAAACTAATCAAATGGTTAAGTCATTGAATATGACGGTTGAATTAACACATTGAATATGTGTCTAGATTGATCATTATATATGATAAACTGTTTAAATACATTGCATATGTATCTTGTTTGGAAGGAGATAGGAGATGTACTCCATGGTTTGGGAGGAGATAGGGGATATACTCTTAAACCTCTGTTTGGGAGGAGATAGGGGATGGGCTCCACTGATAACTAAGTTGGCCGAAGTGTCCAGGGTGAAAGTTTTGAAATCCTAATTACGTTTGCATAACGTAGATAATTAAATTATTGGAAGTGTTTTGATATGAGTTGTAGTCTCATTTAACTATTTGGCTAGGTAATAAGCCATGTTTATGAATTTAAATTGGATAAGTAAAGGAAGGTGGAATGAATTATAGGTGTATTTGTCACGGAATTGGGATGTATTGTAAGCTAGTTTACATGTGTTAACCATTTATCAAATGCTAATGTTTTTGTCATTTCTCATACTTGGTTTAGTATATCTCTGCCGGGCTTTGGCTCACCCTTTATGGGTCATTTTCAGGTACAGATGTTATGCCATCTCCAAGGACATAGCTTGGGAGGCTTAGAGACTGAAGGATCTTTTGTTGTTTTATTTTTTTGTATTACATGTAAATCTAGTCAAGGGCTTATTTTGTAAAAAGGGTTAGAACTCTTCTTTTGTTGAACCCAAGTGTTGACTTGGAAAGTTGTAAGCCCGTAGGGCATTTACTTTTGTTGTCAACATGTAATACTTTTGTACTTAATACTCTGATATATGGAAATATGCTTTATTCTCTTGTCTATGGATGTCATGAATGTTGGGCTTATATGTATTATTTTGAGGGCGTTACAAAAAGGAAGCTGATTCCCTAGCTCTTGAATAGATGTTGTAAATTTGATTTGCAAAAAGTAAAGAGAATGATCTGACAATTTATAATAACTTTTTAAATTTTTTACTATAAACCAATGTTGCCAAACGAAGCCAAGTCCAATTACTTTTTTCTTAATTAATAAAGTCCCCTTATATAAGTTGTTTGAAAGACTAAGTAATTTTTTCAAAATTTTAAATATTTTTACCCTCATTTATGTGCAAACAGAAATATATGAAAGTGGTCCACAGACTAGGCAACTATTCAGTGTGTTTGGTTTGAGTTTTTTGAATTAAGTTTTTTGAAAACTCAGTTTTTTGGTTTTCGTATTTTTTTGTTTTTAGTGAATATTTTTTAAATTTTAAACATTTTTTTTTACTTTTTTAGATGCACCTTACTTAGATGTATCTAAAAAGTAAAAAATTTGTGAAAAAATATTTTAAAAATTTAATAAATACATAAAAATATAAAAAATGTACTGAATTCTCGTATTTTTTTTTTGGTATTTTTAGTATTTAGTGAATTTTTAAAAGGTTTTTTTCACAAATTTTTTACTTTTTCGGTATATTTATGTTAGGTATGTCTAAAACGTAAAAAAAAAATGCTTAAAATATTAAAAAAATTCAGTAAAAACAAAAAAATACGAAAAACAAGAAAGTAGAATTTTTTGAAAAGTGTTTTTGAAAAAACACAGCGAAGCAAGTTGAGTTTTTTACGTTTAAATTTTAAATTTTCACAACTCTCGATGTACATATTTATTTTTAATAAATTTATATTTTTAAAAACTACCCTAGACACTCTCTTTGTATGCTCTTTAGTGGGAAGATAGTGGCGCTTCTAACCTTTCTCTCCCTTTCACTTCTTCTCCTACAGTTTTTTTTTTTTTGGTTCATAATTGTGCTAGCTACTACTGTTCCTCCCGTCTCCATCATCGTATTGCCATTGAGCAAGTGTAGACACCCTATTTTTCACCATACTCAAGACTTGGTTGTGTTTGCAGGTACATCCAGCCACAAGTTCGATTGCTCGTCGAGTGCTTGACTTTCGCGACAGAACATCACAGGTTTGAGCTTTCCAAACCCTGTATCCTTTCTGTCCCATTTTTGGACCATGTGTTGGTCCTTCCAGCATAATTCTCTTGGTGCACTGCCAGCCATCCTATGCTACTGTCCGCCATGCCTTTGCTACTGCCGGCCATTAATGAGGTCAGCCGGCCATCAATGAGCCATTGCCGGCCATCACGGCCACCACTGATGGCCGGCAGACCCCTTATCTCAGCAGGTTTCACGTCAGATCTTTTGAGCCAGTTGGTTTTCACTCCTCTCCCCTCCATACACGTGTATGGAGGGATGAAGCTCTTGCCAAGCTTGTTTAACAAGTTTTTTCTTGCATTCTTCTATATAAGGAGAGGTCTTTCCTCTCTATCAGAGGTCAGCTATTTTTTAGAGAAGTTGTATTTCTCTCTCTATATTTCTCATTCTCTCTCTATATTGCATAGAATAGTGCTCTAAAGTCCATTTTTCTTGCACTTTTGCACTACAACACAGAGGTGCACCACCATCTTTGAGCTGAGGTTCTTAGGAGTGTTACTTGAGCTCTGAAACTTGTTTTTTAGCCTCAGAGCTTGCTATTTTCGAAGTTGAACTTCAAGGGTGAGTATATTCTCCTTTTTAGCATTTATTTGTACCTCACTTTGGCCATCCTTGCATATTGTTTTAGGCCTTGTTTTCAACTAAAAAAAAGTTCTATTTTTGCATGCTTTAGACCTTTGTTTCAGGTCACTTTTTCGTTGGGGGTGGTTTAACCCCTCTTAGGCCTTGTTAGGCCTTGTTTTGAGTCATCCCTTTTAGGCTCTTGTTGAAGCCTTTGCATGACCTTTCTACCACTGAAATCCAGAGGATTTTCAGTGGTGGGAAGGTGGTTTTGGTGTCCTAAATAGGACCTCTCCTTCGTGTCTTGTTTACTTGCTTTGAATGCCTCATGTGTGAACACCTTTGGTAAGTTTATGCTGGCCATATCTTAGCTTGTACTTGGGCTTATTTTAGCATGGCATGCCATTGTTTTTACTTGGTTTTGTCACTCCATGCATGGTTAATACACTTGTAGTGTAAATCTCTTAAACTAGCTTTGTATGCTTCACGATGTAGCATGTCATTATAGCTGGGTTTGAGTCCATTTCAACATGGTTTTGGTGATTTTTTTGCCATGTCATGACTCTGCTTTGATTTGGTTTGGTTGACCCTTGCATGCACCATGCACTTGTAGAGCATTTCCATGAATTAACCCAATGTGTCTCATGCTTTAAAATGTCATTTTAGCATACTTTTGGCTTAACTTCAAGAAGACTTTGTTCATGTTTTAGCATGTTTAAGGTCTGATTTGTGTTGATTTGGTCATGCATGACTTGCTTTGTATAGCCATAGTGCAAGCTAGCTTGTTAGCTTTATGCATTGAGCCCACTAGCATGTGTCACTCGGCCTATTTCAATGCTTTGGCATCATTTGAAATGTTATTTCAGTGCATGTTTTATGGTCAAACACTTGCCTTTGTCATGTTTTCAATGCCTTGAAGAGTTGGTGTTTTATGCTTCATGAATGGATCATTGTGCATGCCTCTATGCTTAGGTCCTTAGGATGCCATCTTAGTGGATTTTTGGGCTTGTTTTATCATGCCATAACTCTGATTTTTGTTGGTTGAGTCATCCCATGCTTGGTCGTAATAGGTGTAGTGTAATCCACCTTATTTGCCTTGTATGCATCATGCCTTATGCCCTCCATGCTAGCATATTTTGGCTTCTTTCCATGCATGTTTTAGACTCATTTTAATATGTTCTAGGACTCTGTTTTGAGTTGCCTTAACCACGTGCTCCATGTTTTGTATACTTGTAGTATAAATGCTCTTGCTTGCCTCAAGCTTTGAGCACCATTGCATGCTTCATTTGTGTTGTGTACGTGATTTGACATCATTTAACATGACATTTCAGAGCCTATAGCATTGCCATATTCCCACTTCAATCATGTTTTAAGTGTCTTCGAGTATTGTGCTTTGTTGCCAAGTTTATGGCTTAGCTTGTATGCTTGCATGCCTAGGTCTTTGGGCCCTTATCTCAGAATGTTTAGGTCTTTATTTTGATCGATTTGAGCTCTGTCCATGCTTAGTTCATACATTTGTGCCTTGTATTGCATGCCTCCTTTGTAGTCCTCTTTGATAGCTCCATGCTTTAAAGACCTTCGCATGCTTTACTTGTGTTGTTTAAATGATTTGGCATCATTTCTCACCCCATTTCAGTACACTTAGTGTTGTTACACTTCCACATTTTTCACTCTTTAGGTGTTCTTGAGAGTTGCACCTTTATACCTTAATTGGTGAGCCAATTGGTACGTATGCTTGTATGTGTTTTCGGTGCCTTCATCTTAACATTATGGCCACTGATTTGGGCATGACTGAGGTCTACCCCTTTTGGTTTAAGTCCATTTAGCATATTCACTTGCATGCTTATCTTACTTAGCATTATGTATGTTATGTCACCTTGCATTGAGAATGCTATCTTACATTAAGCATTGAGCATGCCATGTAGTTCATAGCATTGAGTATGCCATGATTGTTTCCATGTAGTTCATAGCATTGTGTATGCCATGTGTTTGCATGCTTAGGTTACATCGCATTGTGTATGCTGCTTTGTCCATTTGCATTGTGTATGCTAGTTGTTCTTAGCATTGTGCATTGTGCATTGTGCATGCCATTAGCCTTGTTAGGTTGCTCATATTGCATTATATGTTTGCATGCTTGAGTCGCATTATGTATGCCATGGTTGTATTCCATTGTTGTTTGGATTAGGTCTTAAATCCGAACACGAGAAACGAGGGACGTTTCATACTTCAAGTGATGAAACGTGTCTCAATTCTCGGTCACCGACACTCTTGATCATCTATGATAGAGTTCTAGGCATTTATGTTTATTTTGTGCATTCATTTCATATTGAATAGCACAAGTTGGATCTTTGGCCATCATGCATCGGGATGCGTGATTAATGGTCTTGGATTCGACTATGCCTCTCCTTTGATGTTTTGAGGCGATATGGGGTGGCATAGTGCGTACATACCCTTGGGAGACCCTCAATTTTCTCTATTTTGTGCTCTGCTGCAGCTTGGTGTCACAGCACATCAGTGGCCAGCAGTGCCTTGCAGATGGCCGGCAGTCCTTCATTCTTGGCTGGCAATGCCCACTCTTGGTCGGCAAGGGGTCGGCAGTGGCTCCCAATGGTCGGTAAGCCACTGGTGTATTACCCAGACTAGTTTTGGTAAGGTTCAGCACGAATTTCTTGAGGACACCCTGCAGACAGAGCCTCTAAAGAGCAACCAGAGAGCTTTTCGGGGCAGAAACCGAGCATGCATCCTCTTCTCCCCCAACCAGAGCTGGAACATCATTGTTTACTATTTTCCTTACTTGCTAATTAGCATTTGGTTTTGTAATTTAATTAGTAATTTATTAATTAATTAAGTTTTGTAATAATTAGTTGTAGCTAGTTATTCGTTCGGTTATGTAATAATTAATTAGTTTGTTAGTTAGTTAATTAGTTGGTCTGTATTATTCATTCGGACCCTCCGTCGAGAGGGTAAATGTTGTAATAAGGGTGCGTGTGTGTGTGCGTGTGCGTGTGCATGTCTTCCAACTCCTATTTCTTTCTCCTTTTACTTACCCGCTTTCAATGGTTAGTTTAGGGACATTTTCAAATTAGCATCCTTATGCTATGCATGTTTGCATCCATTTATCTGTCTTGCATGCACCGGGCTCGGCGCATCATACTAACCGCATTGTATTTCAATTCCAATTTGAATACATGTATCAAGTGTGGCATTCACAAGCCATTTTAGAATAGCCGAGCCTATTTCTAGTTGCATTTTGCATGTGTTGCATTAGCTATTTTAATATAGCTAGGATCATGCATGATTTCTAACTAGCTATTGTTTTGGCTCGGAGTACTAGGTAAGCTTTTATGCTTTAGCATCTTGCATGAGTGTGAGTGTTGCCGTGAAAGCATGCTTGCCATGAGGCTAATTGCTTATTTACTATAACTGCCTGAATGCCTATGGGTGAAGGTTGGGTTACTTGAATTGGAACAATTCATTGAAATCCTCGATTTAGCCTACTTACGAGTAGCAAACTTCAAACTGTTTTCAAACAAACAAATATGTAATGTTTTGTTCCAACTTAGGCGATCTAGTCTATACTTGTTTGCTGTGCACATCACATAGTAATTCTAGGTTTAATAATCGGAATAAGAACACATGTGTTTTCAAAAGCAAGATATCATGATTAGTACAGGCCGATCCTTTGATCGGGCGAGCGGGGGTGCTCATTGCATGACCTTTCCCTCTCGTACCCAAGTTCCCGAGCCGAGGCAACTTTGGTGATGACGGACACCTGGCCTTAGGCACGAGTCAGGGTTTCCTAAATTTCCCCCCGAAACAAAATATTTAGGTAGCGACTCTGTATTTGGCAAAGTCGTCCATGTTTGACACTTCTTTATAAAAATTAGTTTTCCAAAACGATTTGCCAGATTTGGACTCTTTGGTGATTTATCGGTCTTGCATTGCACTTTGCGAGATCAGATTCAGAACCATGACATTTGAGTCCGAACAGTAGTAAGCCCAAATGAACAGAACGGGATTTTCCCGGGACGTTCGGGCACGTCTACAGTTTCTGGCAACTTTACTGGGGAAGTTAGAGAACTTGACTCCAACTCATGATATCTTGTTTTGACTACACTTATGTGTCTCTTTGCATTGCATTTGCATTGGTGCGCCTAGGATACCGTGTTTGTCGTATGCTATTCCTAAATAGTTTGCCAGAGACTTGCTTTGAGAAGCGTGCCATAAGGTTGACCGGTTGCGGGCTCTGCCACGATGGGAACACAAACCCCGATTTTTATCGGGGCACCCTTTTTGACCATTCGACCTAGTGCATATCAGAATCCATAGTGACTATTCCAAACTAGGACAGGTTGCTTACCCGATCATAGGTTGTTTGAAACCGCTGCGTGCGTAGTAAAACCCTAGCTCCTGACAAAAAAGGACAGGGAAACCCCACCCCAACATAGGGGTGTTTTTGACTCGCATTTACTTGCTATGTGCTTTTAGAGTATACCTCTACAGGAATGCACATATCAGTTTGCAAGTCTGGGTATCAGGCCTGAGGGCATCAGTATTTTAGGGATCAGTTTTACTAGAGGGTATTAGTTTACAGGCAGAATTTTGGACAGAATTCAGTAGAGAGCACAGTCATGCAGCTATGCTTACATCTGTCTTGGTGAAATTGGGCTGAGATGCCGCCTGTTTTCTCTTTTGCTAGGGTAGTCTTGGGAACCGTAGCTTCAGAAGACTCCAATATCCTCGAGATTCATTGGACTTTTGCTGATAGACTTTGTCGGGTTAGAGATTCAGTTCAGAACAGCCAGTGTTTTCCTTCGCTAAAGCAAGGCATAGAAATGCCAGTCAAGGCTCACCGATTTATCAGATCTGTGGGAGCCGAATAAATGGCAAGATCAGAAGGTGCGTACCTTAGAAGGCTGATTTTAATCGACTGTATCCTACGAGAATGGGAAGCCAAATACAATACATATGCCGAATAAGTGTAGATCCTTAGAGCTGAATAAGAGAAAGGACAATGATTAAAAAGTAGGCCCTGGCCCCGAGGATCAAAAGGAACATGTATAAATATAGGAACAATGGATTGGGAAAGGTATGCAAGAATCACTTCATTTAACTTAGTAAACAAGCTATCCTGAGTGTCTGAACTGACTTGTCCGTCGGAGTGCTAATTCCGGCACCCCCGACCGGAGTGTTTGTATCTTTTCAGGTGACTAGCTGAGGATCACTAGCGTCTCCCAAGATCTGAAGAATATTTCCAAACCACATCTCCACAATTGGTGCCGTCTGTGGGAATACTCAAATACATCCATGGCAGGCGTGACTGAAGATCCTCTAATAGCCACTGACGAGACCACACAGGGAGATGACCTCACTCCAGCAAATATGCTCGGAAAGGAAACCATCGCTGTAAGACGCGCCTTGAACTTCGACTCACCAACGACTTCAGCGCAAGAGACAATGCGAGCGATCATGGAACAAGCAAAGCAGAATGAACAAAGGTTAGAGAACATGATCGTTGAAAAAGAACGTCTCCGTCAAGATTTGGCCCTGGAAGTAGCAAAATCCAGAGAAGCCGTGCGCCAAGATCCCGAACGACCTCCGAGGGCAGGTGGACAACGACCTCGAGCCCGACCAAAGGAGACCGATAGTGACTTCAACGCATCACCCACGGAGCTCAACAAGAAGGGACAATCTGAAACTTCCAGCTCCTCCAAAAAGAGTCTACATACAAGGAACAAGCGTAGAAGAAACAGTTTAGACGAAGAAGACCAGCACAATCCTTTTGTCTGACGGATCGCAAGGGCGGCCCTGCCCAAGAAGTTCAAGGCTCCGTCATTCACTCTTTACGATGGAAAATCAGACCCCACTGATCATATCCGTCACTACAAGCAAGCCGTGACATTGCATGCAGACAACGAAGCCCTCATGTGCCGAATATTCCCCAGCAGCCTGGGGCCACTAGCTGTCAGGTGGTATTACAAGCTGGAGCCAGCTTCGATCAAAAGCTTCCATCAATTACAGAAATCCTTCAGGGCCAGGTTCATCACCAACGAGGTACAGCCGAAACATGCCGACTCTCTCTGGGCTATGCAGATCCAGTCAGGAGAAACGCTCAGAGCGTATTCGGCGCGCTATTGGGAGTGTTTCAACCTCGTCGACGACGCTTGCAACGACTCCATGGCCATCACCGCCTTCAAAATGGGACTACATCCCGAAAGTGCTCTTCGCAGTTCCTTGACTAGAAGACCCCCCAAAACAGTCTGGGCGTTGATGAAGAAAGTTGAAGAGTATTGCAAAGTGAAAGATGATGCCTTGAGAATAAAAGCCGGACAAATGCCTAACAAAACGGCCCCCCTCGAAAGTGCTCAACCAATAAGTTCCGTGCCACCTCCGAGCCCTGAGCCACGGCAACGCGCTAAACGAGACAAAAGGCGGGATTCTCGTCGATCAAGCGATCAATGCTCCCACCGGACGAATGAACAACTGCAAGTCGACAGCAGGCGTTCGAGGCGTGCCAACAAGAAGTACACAGAGTTGTCAGAACCAATCACTGCAATCATGAGCAAAGTCCAACACTTTCCATTCTTCAAATGGCCGTCAAAGACGGTGGGGCCATCCGACACGCGAAGAAGGGATAGGCGGTGCGAGTATCACAAAGATCACGGCCACGAAACCGAGAGCTGTTATGCATTAAAGGATCACCTGGAAGAACTGGTGCAAGACGGTCGACTGCAACAGTACGTGAGAAAGGGAAAGCCAATCCAGGCATTAGCCTTGAGATAGGACTCACCTCAACTTGGCTTGATCCATATAATCTACAGCCTGCCTGTGTCCCCAACCGTGCACACAATTCAATTGCATCCAATCCCCCAAAAGCAACGTATTCCGACCGAATGGCCCAGAGGAGCCCCGACAATTACTTTCAATGACTCCGATCTTAGCGGCACAACAGCCTTCCACATCGATCCGTTGGTCATCAAATTACGCGTAAAACGGTTCACCATTGAACGTATTCTCATAGACCTAGGGAGTACTTCAGAGGTTATGTATTACAAAACTTTCATCAAACTTGGCTTCAACGAGTCAGATCTGTCTCCGGCGCCTCACCCATTGTTCGGCTTTAATACGAATCCTGAGTACCCGTTAGGGAAGATCATATTACCTGTTTGAGCGGGCTCTAGAACGGTCGAAGTAGAATTCCTGGTCGTAAAGCTCCTTTTGCCGTATAATGTCATCATGGGGCGAACCTGGTTACATATTATGAAGGCCGTTCCAAGAACTTATCATCAGATTGTGCGCTTCCCGACAGCCCATGGCATTGAAGAAATCCGTGGCTCCTCGCAATTGGCACAAGCAGAGATTTTATGAAAACCCTATCACTGACCCGACCTGTGGGCTTTGATACTTGTATATATATCACTTCTGCAATGCAAACCATTTTTCTTCGTCGCTCAATTCATTTCTCGGAGCCCCGTATGACACCTTAGGGCCGATTAAAGTCTCTGGATTCGAAGCCCCCTTTGGTTCATGACACCTTAGGGCCGACTAAGACTCTGGATTCGGAGCGCCCTTCATGGATATCACGATTGGCCAAACTAAGTCTCTGGATTCGGAGCCCTCTTTGGTGCATGACACCTTAGGGCCGATTAAAGTCTCCGGATTCGGAGCCCCCTTTGGTGCATGACATCTTAGGGCCGATTAAAGTCTCTGGATTCAGATCCCCGTTTGGTGTATGACGCCTTAGGGCCGACTAAGACTCCGGATTCGGAGCGCCCTTCGTGGATATCACGATTGGCCAAACTAACTCTCCAGATTCGGAGCCTCCTTTGGTGCATGACACCTTAGGGCCGACTAAGACTCTGGATTCGGAGTGCCCTTCGTGGATATCACGATTGGCCAAACTAAGTCTTCGGATTCGGAGCCCCCTTTGGTGTATGACACCTTAGGGCCGATTAAAGTCTCCGGATTCGGAGCCCCCTTTGGTGCATGACACCTTAGGGTCGACTAAGACTCCGGATTCGTAGCGCCCTTCGTGGATATCACGATTGGCCAAACTAAGTCTCCGGATTCGGAGCCCCCCCCTTTTGGTGTATTACACCTTGGGGCCGATTAAAGTCTCCGCATCGAAACGTCGGTTACGGAGCCCCATCAGCGCAAGATGTCTTTGAGCCGATTAAGACTCCGAATTCGCAGCGCCTCTGACGCGTAACGCCCTAGGGTAGATCGTACCTCAAAATTCGGAGCACCCTTCGGCACGAACAAAACGAAACAACACATGCCAACATTCGAAATAAGGTGCTTAGCTAAAAAAAAAAAAAATCCAGAGTAAAAAAAATCAGAGTAAAACGCAAATGTTTGAAATAAAACTTTTTATTTGATCAAACAGTTGTTACATAGATGCAATCTGCGTTCGACCATTACAATATCTATCTTTAACTTCTAAGACGAAAAAGGGAATTAATTACATTGATACAGCAGAGGCCCCGAATCAATGCACGTCGTTTGGAAGGCCTCTGCGGCTCAAAATGCCTTGATCCAACCGTGCTCGAATCAGCGTATCTCTGGACCTCCCTTTGACACCATCGACAATGTCAAGGCCAAGATCCAAGACAAGGAAGGTTAAAGGCAACGATCGTTGTGTCTCCTTTCGGGGCAATCTGCTTCGACGACTTGGAGGCTGACGCGCCTCCTGTTTCTTTTTTAATGACCTACCTCCCACACTGGAGAATTCTTCGCTGCGATCCATTGCGGCATCAAGCTCGGCCAAAGTTCGAGTTTGACTGATTAAAGAAACTCTATTTTACATCCACAATATTATATAACCCCACGCAATAAATGGCGTTATATTAATAAGGTCACTGGCACGAAGAGTCCATTTATTTTTAAATGCTGGCAGTGACCCCGAGGCAATTTCATTAACGCCAAAACCCCATGAGATGAACGTCGGTTGACATTCACCACGGCCTAGGTACCCAAACGGCTTTTTGGAACACGCACTGACTGGGACAGAGGCAGCACTATCAATCCAACCGGCTAAGTATTTAGACCTCGCACCGACTGGAATTTGCCACAGCCACTCCACGGACTAGCTTTTGGCCTTTTAAAATTACAGTAGCCACATTCAAGAATAAACGGCCATTACGATTGGGCCAACCCCGCCTATAAGCCGGCATATCACTATACGATCAATGTTTGTTCATTCATTCAAACATCCATGTAATAAAACGAAACACGTATATACCGAATACGAACTACGACGGAATATTTATAATAGAACGTTTCTATTCAATCCAATAATAAATTACATAGTTTTTATTACGATTCAACCTTACAATGCGTATTCTTATACGGCATCACCCTCATCCTCACTTTTCTCGACTTTAAAAGGGGAAAACGGAAAATGTCTACTGTGGTAGAGTGGCGACGCCGAATCAATGCTCGACGTTCAAAGAGCTTCCGCGGCGTGAGATGCCTTGATCCAACCGTGCCTAAATCCACGATTCTCACATCGGCATACCTCTTCGACAAGCTTCTCCTTGGTCTTTTCGATTCCAAATTTTCGGCCTTCATGAAAACCTTTTTCATAGGCCCTCCCCTTCGCAGACTCCATTGCAAACTTACTCGCCGTCTCACGATCGGCGAGCGCGGCACTGATGAGCCGACTGGTAACCCTTTCCTCCACAATTGGGTTTCCCTGCCCGGCGGGTTGTGCTTGAGCCGCCGTAGTCTTCCTTAACTCACGCTCAGCCGCCTCTGCGCGAGCCTCCAAACTTCTGATACGCTCCTCCTTCTTCTCCAATTCTTGATGGGCAGCGCGCAGCTGCATGCCAATTTCATAGGCAGTGTAAAGCCCCTTCACCGCCCCGTGAATGCCTTTGCGAAATACGTCATAGTCATGGCGACCTACCATTGACTGCTGCACCTCAGGAGGAAAAATTTGTCAAGCAAACTCGACCGTTACATTTGGGTCCCGAACGATCGAGTCCGCCTCTGTCATGGGTCTGTTCCCCACAAATACCGCAAAGCTTAGTGGGCACGGATTCACGTCAGATCCCCTCTCGACTCGGAGTTGCGGAGATCTGCCCTGCGACTGCTTGTCCCGCCTGGGTGACGTGCTTCGATGTCGAGGAGACTGACGCCTCTCTCGATCCCTAGAACTCCTACTTCCTGTGCGCGAAGGTTCACCACCTCGATTCATGTCTCCGCCCAGCTCAGCTAGCGTCCTCGCTTTCCCTCTGCTGTTAAAGAAAAGTCTATTCGACATTCACACGATAAATCTTCCTCCAAGTGCTGGAGTCAGCTGTTTACTAAGCTCATAAAGGTTATACCTTTGTTCATTTATCCTTTACAGAGGCAGCGCCCTCGAGGCAATCTCATTAATTGCCAAAAACCTCAATTGTCCGGTGCCCGAATGATCATGCTCCCCCTGGGGCAAGGGCAGATTCATCAATCTATTCGGCTCAAGTGCCCAGACGGCTCATGAATCGACTTCAAAATTCCCAAGGCCATCTCATTCGGCTCCCGAATGATCATGCACCGCTGGGCAAGGGCAAATTCATCAATCTATTTGGCTCAAGTGCCCCAGACGGCTCATGAATCGACTTCAAAATTCCCAAGGTCGTCTCATCCGGCTCCCAAATGATCATGCACCGCCTGGGGCAAGGGCAGATTCATCAATCTATTTGGCTCAAGTGCCCAGACGGCTCATGAATCGACTTCAAAATTCCCAAGGTCGTCTCATCCGGCTCCCGAATGATCATGCACCCCCTGGGGCAAGGGCAGATTCATCAATCTATTCTGCTTAAATGCTCCAGACGGCTCATGAATTGATTATTCAAAATACTTAAGATTCATCAATATATTCGGCTTGAATGCCCACAATACTCGGCATATGAGTGATAAATCAATATTGTCATAAGATATTCAATCTCTGAAAGCTCAAACACAGCAATGATTTTATCCAAAGTAGTTAAAGGCAAAACATTCTTCATTAACATAACTTCACAACCTGTGCACTAGCGGTGGTGAAATAACAAGGAAATTTTCATTAATAAATTGAGTGCAAATAGTAACCAATTTATACATGAAAACTACCCTGAACCAACAAAGGTCTAAGTCTACCAAACAAAAACTTATATCGGAATTAAAAATACTTAATAAAATTGAAATGTGTCCCAGATCAATCCTCGGGGTCAGATTCGAGTGGCTTAACGTCCACTTGCTCGTAGGGAATTGGCAAGGCCAATGTAACTCCAGTGGCAGCAAGGGCTTTGAGCCACCCATGTTTGAACCCCCGATTCTCAAATTTGGGGACTTCATCTACATATTCCGTGTAGGCGGCGCTTTTTCCTGCCTCAAATGCCGCAGAAGCCTCAGAATCGACTTTTTCCTTGGCCGCCTTGAGCTCCTCTAACTCAACCTTCACCTCGGCAAGCGCCTCCTTGGCTAACTTGAGCGATTCTTCGCTCGCATTTGCCCTACTCTCAGCGTCAGAACGGAACTGTTCAGCTGAGCGAGCCCTCTCCGCCTCTGCTTCAGCTCGTGTACTCTCCATTACGGCTCTCATCACTTCAAACTCAGCCCTACTCTTTTGACCGTTCGGCTCCATTTGCAAACGATCAATCCTGCCAAGGGCAACATGTAGGCGGCGGCCCAGATCCGCGATCCTGCCAACTGTCTGCAAAACAAGTTGGGATCGTCAGATGCCTTAACGAAAACAAATTAAAGAGAATTTGAGATGGTCACTTACCAGGAGCGCCGACTGTGCAGATAGGGCTACGGCCATAACATCCGGCACGACACGAAAGGCTGCGGTGTCAGCCGGTAAGGAAATTGAAACCACTAGGCTTAACGCCACGGTTGGATCCTCAATGGCTGAAGCGTCAGAAGAAATCGGCATATATTTGATCTTTGGTCGAAGAATAAAAGGAGCACCTACGTCCGACTCTTCTAAACGAGGCCGTTTGGAAGTAGGGCTAACCTCCGACCCAGCCTCTCCCTCGCCACTACGCTTTTTGCCTCGCTCCTCCGGAACCAGACGTTCCTCAATCACCTGTTCAACCTCTTTCCCCGCTTCGGCCGCAGCAACCTAAGCCGTCTCTTCAATAACGGGTATGAAGGTTTTAATCATGGTGGGCTCAGAATGGGCGGCCTCAGCCTTCTTTTCGAGCAGCCATTCACTCGACATTTTTCTTTCGCGCCATCTGCGTAAGGCTTTCCCCAGCCATACCTTTGGAAAAATCGCCGGGTAGGTCTCCCAAATTCGCAAAAATATCTCCAGAAGAGAACTCTGCCTGACCCGAAGTGGATGGTGAAGACTGGTTAAGTCCGGAAGCCTCGAACACCGAGCGTATCGCCTCGTCGACCTCTTCGGCCTCCTCAGCGACCTCTCTTGTTGGTTTGGCAACTACCTCTACCACCGGCTCCGCGTCTTCCCCCGAATCTGAATCTTCGAGGCCAATTTGCCTAAGGCTCTTAAAGCTGGGAAAGAGAAGAGCCGAAAAGTGTTGATCGCCGGATGGAATTGGAATGCTGTCCGCGGCCAAGAACGTAGTATAAGTAGGTTCGTATCGGAGGAGTATGTGAGCGGCCCTCCCTTGCTTTTGTACATTTGGACGGCCGAAGTATCTGAGTGCATACTTAATTTCCTCAAGGACTGTGTCGTCAGTTGAGGGAAGAATCTTCTTCAATCTGTTGCCTGCAAAGAACAAGGGGTGATTAAAGGAAAAAAGCCGAATAAAAGGTAGATCAACAAACACGAGGCGTTACATGGCAACCTGGATCACCCTTCCGTCTGGGAATAGGGTCTAGGCGGTCTTCGCCTTCACCGAACTCCCAATTACCTCAGACATTAACCATTACATTGTCAACTCTCTTACTAGAACTGGCAAGCATGGTTATCAAGTGATGGTTAGTGTCCTTAGCCCTGAGAAAGTATCGCCCCAGCCGACCAGAAGATTTGGCCAAAGCGTAGCAGTGCCGAATCGCCGGAATGCCAAGGTTGATCCTAAGGCGTCGGTTCAACTCCATAACCCCCATGATGATTCGAAAGAAATTTACGTTGGGTTGAGAAGGAATCAGACTCCAATAGCAAAGGACGGCCCTACGCAATGGATGTAGGGGAAAACGGACTCCGCCCTCTGCTATGGATAAGAGAGGGAAGACGATCGTATTTGGATCCTCCCTCTCCATATCAAGAGTACTGTCCGTTACAAGAGATAAGCAGACATCGTCGGGAATGGAAAAGTGTCATCGAATCCAAAAATACGACCCTCAGAAAGGAGGTCTTTCAAGTGTTTAGCCATTTTCGCAGGGATTCAAGGTTCCGCAAAAATCGAAATGACAAACAGAAAATAGGGTTGCAAAGAAGAGAGAAGAAGACTTACGAGTAGACGGGGCAAGGATAGACGGAGAAGAGTTGCAGCAAATGTGAGTCAGAGAAGGGTTGCTCGCTGGCGGTCCAAGAGTCTCGAATACTCGACAAAATGTGCACTCGAAAGGACTGAAATTTCAAATCACAATAAATGTGAGACGCACGAATGAGGCGGGAAAGTGTAATGATGACCAAAAAGGTGTGCGCGTCCTGACATCTGTATTGGGGCATGCGAAGCCGCCTGACCTATTTCGACTTTTCCAATTCAAGACCAAACACGCCGATTAACTACCGTCAATGGGGAGTTCGGGGGCAATTATGGGAGCCGAATAAATGGCAAGATCAGAAGGTGCGTACCTTAGAACACTGATTTTAATCGGCTGTATTCTACGAGAATGGGAAGCCGAATACAATATATATGCCGAATAAGTGTAGATCCTTAGAGCCGAATAAGAGAAAGGACAATGATTAAAAAGTAGGCCCTGGCCCCGAGGATCAAAAGGAACATGTATAAATATAGGAACAATGGATTGGGAAAGGTATGTAAGAATCACTTCATTTAACTTAGTAAACAAGCTATCCTGAGTGTCTGAGCTGACTTGTCCGTCGGAGTGCTAATTTCGGCACCCCCGACCGCAGTGTTTGTATCTTTTCAGGTGACTAGCTGAGGATCACTAGCGTCTCCCAGGATCTGAAGAGTATTTCCAAACCACATCTCCACAAGATCCGTTGGTCACCAGTCACATCACCTCTGTTCAGTTCAGCAGACTCGTGATGACGCAAAGTTCAGAAGAAATTGTGGTCATGGCAACAACACTAAACCAAGGAATCGCCATGCAGGGTGAGACCGATGTTGAAATACAACGCCCGCCTAGGTCACCTGCTGCACATCCAGTCTGGGAACCCCAAGTATTTCAAACCCGTGAGCCCACCACTTTTGAGCTGATGGGAATGATCGGCGATCTTCAAAGATCTATGGATGATCTAGCCTTCGGAATGTCGGCTCCGCCATCGATCATATCACATCCCGGGAACTTCATGCCATAAGAGCCCCCGCTATTGGGGTGAATTGTAATTGAGCTCAGCCAACCTGAACCCATCCTAAGTATAGGCAATGGCATGTCAACAACAACCGGGTTCCGCTCTGATATAACAACCCAAACCTTCGACCAAGCTGAGGCGAGAGGTAAGAACAATGTGGGGGCAAACATTGATCCCTATGAACAACTTCTGCAAGCTGTTAAGGCTTTGAAAGCTGGGGGACGGAACAAACACCAAGTGCTTGCAGTTGCTGTAAAAACTGTGGATGACACTTTTGTCACTCAGAACGAGGGCAGTTCACGCCAAGGGAAAAATCGAGATAAGGGCCATCGTACCAGAACCGTTCCTTCCAACTCGAATTCTACACCCGGGAAAGATCAGCAGACCAAGCCAGCACTTGCTGACCCCTTTGCCAGTGCATCCAGCAAAAATTCACAAACCTCGAAGTATCAACCCTGAGGTGATAGGGTCTTCCACGCCCTCTATATGCCTTTGTCCAAGGCTCTTCAAATCCTTGCTGAAAAGGGACATCTCAAACCCCTCGAGCCTCGACCTCTCCCTAGTCATCTTCCACCTAGTCATGATGCCACCCAATACTGCGCGTACCATTAACAGGCCGACCATACCACCGACAATTTCTTCCGTCTTTGTCACGAAGTATAGGATTTGTTTGACAACGAGGTCATTCTCCCACCAAGCTCAGCAAAGTCTATCATCACCGAATCGGTGAACCTGGAGGACAATGTGATGTGATCAGGGGATGAACCACCTGCGGACGACACTCAGTTTACTTTAGATGTGTGTAGACATCCCCGAACACCCCGGGAGGATGAGTCCCGTTCTGTTCATATTGGCCCCACTACAGTTCGGACTCTCAAATTGTCACGGTTCTTAATCTGAACCAAAGAGTCCAAATCTGGCAAATCGTTTTGAGAAAAATAGATTTTTAGAAAAGAAGTGCCAAACATGGACTGCTTTGCCAAATACAGAGTCGCCACCTAAATATTTTATTTTGGGAAATTTAGGAAACCCTGACTCGGTGCCAAAGGCCACATGTCCATCATCACCAAAGTTGCCTCGGCTTGGGAACTTGGGTACGATTGGGGAAGGTCAGCTATGAGCACCCCTTCTCGCCCGATCAAAGATCGACCTCTACTAACCATGATATCTTGTTTTGAAAACATTACATGTTCCTATTCCGGTTATCAGCCTAGAATTACTATGTTATGCGCACAGCAAACAAGTATAGACTAGATCGCCTAATTCGGAACAAAGCATCGCATATCCGTTTGTTTGGAAAATGTTTTGAAATTTGCTACTCACGAGTAGGATAAAACACGGATTTTGATGAGTTTTTCCAACTCAAGCAATCCAACCTTCACCCACAGGCATTCAGGCAGTTTATATCACATAAGAAATTAGCCTCATGGTAATTATGCTATCATGGCAACATTCACACACATGTAGCATGCTAAAGCATAAAAAGCTTACCTAGTACTCCAAGCCAAAACAGAAACTAGTTAGTAATCATATGCATGATCCTAGTTCGTGTTTAAAAAAATGGCTAATGCAACGCATGCAAAGATGCAATCTAGACAGGCTCGACTATTCTAAACATGGCATGTGAAATGCAACAGATAACATGTATTCAATTTGGGATTGAAATACAATGCAGTCAGCATGATGCGCCGAGCTCGGTGCATGCAAGACAAATGTATGAATGCACACATGCATGGCATAAGGTATGCTAATTTAAATATGCCGTAATACTAACCATTGAAAGCAGGTAAATAAAAGGGAAGAAAGACGCAGGGTTGGAAGACATACACACACTCACGCACACTTATTACACAATTGCCCTCACTCGGAGAGTCCGAATAAATATTACACAACCAAATGAATACTACTAAATTAATTATTACAGAACTTCTAATTAATTAACAGATGAAATGCAAAAGAAAGGTGGTCGCAGCCCTGCCTCGGGATGCGTGAATGATGGATGCTCGATCCGCCTTGCCCGAAAACCCGTACCATGCCACTGTTGCCTCTATTTACACTGCCTCACCCCTTTGAAAGTTATGAAGGTCTCCAGAACTGTTATGAGCTTCCTTTTGAGTTCTGTGGAGTGCCACCGGCCAGAGCAAAAGGCCACCGGTCATAGGAATAAGGTTATCGGCCAAAGATGGTGTCATCGGCTGGGGACTGATGGCCGGTCGGCACTAAAGATGGCCGGTCGACCATTGCTTCCTATAGAATCCTGCAATTGATAGCAGCAGAGGGCAAACAGTGTATGGCATGGAATTTTCAAGCAAATGTGTGCATGGCCACTCTCCCTATCATGCTAAAGACTCAAGGGAGTGCGGCTCTTGGTACTCGGGCCACCAGTCACGCATTTCGATGCATGATGGCCAAAGGTACCAAGTTTGCAACTTATTGTAAATGCATGCTACAAACAAATGAATGCTAACACCCTATCGTGTTGAGATCAAGGGCGTCGGCGACCGAGGATTGAGACGTGTTTCGTCACTTTAAGTACGAACACTCCTCAATTCTCATGCTTGGTCTCACATATGCAACATGGGTCAAATATGCAATGTGAAGCTAAGTAAGCAAGGCATGCCAAATGCAATGCAAACTAAACGTGCCAATGTGTAATGCACTAAAGCATGCAACATGCAATGTAGTAAACATGGACAAATATGCAATGGGACTAGCATGTGGCAACACATAATGAGCCAAATATGCAACAAACATATGACAAACATGTAATGGTGGACTTAAACCATAAAGGACAGACCTCAGCCTTGCCATAAACAGTGGCCAAAAGTGCCAAAAATGGTGGACTAGTGCTCATGCAAACATGCATACCAATGAGCCAAAAACCTAAGCATGGAAGTCTACTCTCAAGAACACTCAAAGGTGGTAAGTATGGACATTAAACACTTATGTTAACTTTTGAAAAAAACATGTGAATGATGATGCCAAATCATGCTAGGGAATAGATGTAAAATGAAAGGCATTGAAGGCCACAAATGGGAGTATTACTCAACACCTACCCCAAGCAAGCATGGTGTGAGCTATACAACCAAAAATAGAGTTTTAATGCACCAAAACAAGTCCCAAAACCCACTGATATGACAGCTAAGAGACACAAAACAAGAGGCATGCACAAAAGGCCATACATGGAGCATAGGATCATGTCTCTCTGAAGCATTGAAAGAATAACAAAATGCAAACATGCAAGCATAAAACGAGGACTGAAATGACGTAATAAGTGATTCCAAATCACTAAAATAGCCAAGATAGTGCATGCTAATGACTCACACACCCGATGCCAACATGCTAGAATGCAAAGGGGTTATACAAAGCATGAAATGCATGACCAAATCAACACCCAACAGACCTCAAACATGGCAAAATATGACTAAAATCTTCACAAAGTTAGGCAAAAATGTGCAAGCATGATGGTCTAATGGCAAGATGCATTTGTAGGCAAAATGGGGGAATACAAAGCAAGTGTATTAAGCATGAGAGGGGCCATTAATCCGACCAAAAACAGAGGCATATTATGACCTAATGACACCCAAAAACCTCTGAAATGGAGCCAAAGACAACTAATCATAGATGCTACCCTTATGAGCCAAAAGTGCAAACAAAAGAGAGACAAAGGGAGAGGGGTGTCCCTCTCCAACACCAAAACAACCTTAATGAAGTATCTTAATCATGCAAATACAAGACTTTTTTTAGTTATACACAAAGTCTAAATCAGTAAGAAAGATAGGTTAAAGACTAGTGCAAGATTAGGGAATCTAAAGCAAAAGTGTTACCCTTGAAGAACACCTCAAGAACAGCAAGCTCAGACCCCTTCTTCTGATCAAAACCAACCCAAAACCTCAAGAACAAACTCTCAAAGCCTCCAAAGTCGAAGCATGGTGTAATAGTAGGTGACTTAGTGCAAAACTAAGGTCAAAACACACTTTTGGGGCCTCTAACACACACAAAAGGGGAGAGAGAGGAAGATGTAGAGAGAGAAGGTGATATATATCAGAATATATATGTAAGCTCTAGTTTTTTTGCTCAACCCCAACAAAGGAGAGGGGAGGTCTCCTTATATAGACCATGCCAAGACCAAGCTTCCAAGGGAAGCTATTAAAAAAGGGTCAAGGCTTCCTAAAGAAGCCAAGGCAAAGGGGCCAAGGCTTCCTTAGGAATCTGGGACAGGTGTCCAAGCTTCTTGAGGAAGCTAAGACAAAGGTCCAAACTTCCTCAAGAAGCTAGACCAAAAAGGTGCAAAAGGGGCAAAACAGCCACACTCGTGCACGGGGGCAGGGTTTGTGCATTCCAGCTGGCACAACTGGCATGCACCATGCCTGAAAAAGGCAAAAAGGTGGCACCGGCCAAAAAAAGAGGCCATCGGCCAAACAGATGGTCGACCGACCACACTAAGTGCCGACCGGCCAATGGTATATTTCACCAATGGCCGGTAGCAAGAACACACGGCCGATGGCCTCAATCCAAGGCTGGTGGGTGGCAGGGGTAGCTAACAAGCTACTCTCTGCCCTCAGGTGCAAAAACAAACAAGTGCTTGGGGTAAAACCAAGCACAGAACAAACAAGTCGAGAGATCCTGGGGCAAGGCGCGTAGCCAAGGCCTCCGGGAACTCAAAACAAACATGAACATGGATGATCACCGAGTGTTCAAGCGGTGACGTCCAAGTCTTGAGGACGGTCAAAAATGGGGTGTCTATAATGTGGCGTATGGCACGCATTATTTTGAGCATTTGCGAATGTTAGTTTTGTACTTTCTGACTTTGGTATTCAATCAGTTTTGTTGTCTTGTATATAGTCAGTTTTTTTGTACTATGTCAGTCGGGTCTGCCTTATTGTATCGGACCAGTCCGGTTTGAGTCGGGTGATTTCGGGGGTGTTACCTCGGACGTCACTATTTTGTTTTGTGTTTGTCTTTTTGCTTTCTTCTGAGTCTGTTTCTTCCTTGGAGCCAGTTGTGCCAACAGATCTGAATAAAACAGCAGTAATTTTCACACTCTTGTGTTTGCTTCCGCCTTGCGCCAGTTGTGCTAGAAGTTTGAATGAAATGAAAGTGCTTTTCACCTGCTTTTTCTGCGCCTTTAAATTATTGCATTGACCTAAGTTTTTCAAAACTTTTTGAGCATTGTGAGGAAAACAAAGAGGACGAAATTCCTTGGGTTTTGCAAAATTTGATCAATTGAGAGAAACAGAGGCATGCTAAGCCCATTAATGAATGAGATCATGTTTGTTAACGTGAGTACTGAGAAGGATCCTGGCTTGATCCAGATTGGTTCTACATTGTCTTCAGCGCGAGCAATTTGTCGCTTTCTTAAAAGATTTCAAAAAATGTTTTGCGCGGTCTTGCGAAGACCTGTGTGGAATCGCTTCTGAGATTGTGCAGCCTGGGATTGCTCTCAGCTTCGAGACTCAACCCCTTTGCTTTCAAACCTTGGACTTGGATACAAAATGTTCAATGGTCAACCACAATGTGAGGCATGTATGGCCAGAGTTGAAGCAGCCCTCGAACTAGGGACAAGAAAGTCAGATCAAGAAGGTCAGACGTCGTCAAAAGAAGCTTGCAAAGATAGGTCAGAAGCACCCCTCGAACTAGGGGCAAAAAATGTCCGATGTGCTTGAAGAGTCAAAAATTGGGATGTTTCTCAAGCCAACGAAGATCAGCAAGAATGCCAAATCCCAGAGGGAGGAAAGAAGAATTTATTATTGAAGGACAACTGAGTTTCTATCCACAACACTAGGGGTAAATTCAACCTCCCATTGGATGGACTCGTACATCATCAGTGAATAATAGCCACTCTCACGGATTCAGATGGCCTCGAGATCTCAAAAACATTTGACATGGACAAAGCTACACTTTTACCCTTGAGAGGCTCACTGTCACGACCCGAACCCGCCCCCTATGGGTTAAGGGCGTAACCGGCCAGTAATCCTGAGGTTACCTACGGCCTCGAATTAAAATAGACGTAACCCAACAGAGTAAAGGGGGCCGAATGGAAGCAATAATCAAAAACTTTGTCCATAGAGCCGTGCTTATATGCATTTCAAGACAAACCATACTCATATACGTTAACAACCCACGTCAAAAGTACAGTACCATAAAATTCTTTTCAAACAGGATCATCCAACTAAGTCAACCCATGGCAGACTATTTACAAATATACATAAAGTCCTTGCCGGCAAGACAAAATATAGTTACATAACAAAGTGGCAAGGATAGGTCTCGTGCGTGAGACACAAGGCTGACTTTCTCAAAACTCATGTTGTTCCTGGCAGACTTCACTGGGGCTAGGTTTGGACTTCCCTCGGCTCACCTACAAACACATGAATGAGCGTGAGCGATAGCCCAGTGAATAATATCGAATTACATAAGCTATATGAAGAACAACATGCTCCGAACGGCCTTAGGCCCAATGCATATTTCTGCTTAATATAGATACACTTATACAAAATTCAAATCAAATGACTGTAGTCCCAAACATACTGGCCTTTGGCCCAATCAGATTTCCATTCATGTCAAAACGGCCTTCGGCCCATTCATCTATGTCAGAACGGCCTTCGGCCCATTCATTTACATCAAAACGGCCTTCGGCCCATACATTCGTGTCAAAACGACCTTAGGTCCATTCACTTATGTCAAACGGCCTTCGGCCCACTCATTCATGTCGAAATGACCTTCGGTCCATTCATTTCTAACAAAACGACCTTCGGTCCATTCATTTCTATCAAAACGACCTTTGGTCCATTCATTTCTATCAAAACGACCTTCGGTCCGTTCATTTCTATCAAAACGACCTTCGGTCCATTCATTTCTATAATGCCAGACTTTTGTCCACAATCCCAATTAGCAACTCATAAATCTTATAAGGGAAATAACAATTGGACATCGACAAGTTTTCAAATATCGATGTTACTCACAGTGATCAGCTTGTGGATTCGCCCTGGAGCTTGACCCTACACATTCCATGAACACAAAAGGGTCATTATCAATTCAACCCGTTCTTTAATTCACATATTCCTCTTTAGGCATTATTGTTATCTCACTAACTCGTTTACAATGTTTAACACATGCCTAAGAGTGTTTACAAGTGAAAGAGAACGGAAAACAAAATACAGAACGAGCATATAAAATTTCAGAGAACAGGGTCCCCGCTCGAGCGTGGACTCCCCCGCTCGAGTGAACCCAAGAGGCCTGCAAAAGTACTGGTTACTTCAAAATTAAGCTCGAGCGTGAGTTAGGGCGCTCGAGCGGAAGGCCTGTTTACAAAAACTCCCCGCTCGAGCGTGAGATATCCCGCTCGAGCGTACGTCCATTTCTGCAAAAAGTGCTGGGAGCATGATTTCTCCGCTCGAGCGGCCCTTCCCCCGCTCGAGCGGAAGTCAAAATTCTGGAAATTCCAGATTGAGTTCTTAAGCTTCACCTCGAATTTCCAACTACATTACTTGCATGCAATGGCTCAAATCTCAAATATAATCATACCAACATGGCACCAATGCAAGATTATAACATTATGAAGCTCAATCTCTTGATTTATCTACATGCATGTGATGAATTAACCGCATTCTCAACTTAGCCAACACAAATGGCAATCAAAGCATGAGTTCCTTTTAACATTTCACATGGATCATACACATTTGTTTTCAAACATGCACAAACATGCAATTTCAAGGTAAGTCTTTACATGCATGCACATATTAAGCTTCAATTCAACAAATCCAACACAATTTCATTTCAATCTCACTCTTGATCACCAAATTAGCTTGAACACAAAAGTTACAAACTATAATCCAAGAATTACTCACCTAGAAGCTTTGATCTTCTAAGCCCTAGTCAATTCTTGAGCTAACTCTCCAAAACTTCCAAGCTTTAAGCCAAATTAGCACAATTCCTCTCCCTTTCTCTCACTATGGCTGGCTCTCTCTTCCTCCCGATTGTCTAACTCAAATTTGAGTTCATATGAGTTAAAGGGGAGTATAGTGCTATAATACAACAAGCCCCACTAACATAATATTTCGCTATAAAATATTTGGGCACTTAATTCATCAATTAAATCAATTTAATCTGACCTGAATCAATTTTCAATTAAATTTCACCGTAGGCTCTAAAAATTATGCCAATCATAATGGCGTAATCAATTTCGGGTTCCGTGGCCGATAAGGCCTTCAATTTAGTTTCCAAGTCAGATTATTCAGACAGATATTCCTACGGTGAACAGATAAAACCTCAAATTCACATAATGGCACGTAAAATCATGCTAAGCACATAATCATACTCAAATTAAGGACCAATTAGCATACTACGGAACAGGGGCATCACAGTCTTTCCTCCTTTAGGAAGTTTGGTCGTCCAAACTTAATTTACCTTCGTCGGGAAACAAATGTGGATAGCGTAGACGTATTTCCTCCTCTTTTTCCCACGTAGCATCTGTCCCATAGTGTTCCTTTCATTCCACTTTCACCATTGGGATGGATTTGTTTCTCAATTCTTTCACTTGTCAGTCAACAATTCTTTTCGGCCATTCAGCATATTCCATATTTTCATCAATAACAACCCGGTGATGATCAATCACATGTAACGAGTCTCGGAGGTAACCCCTCAACATTGACAGATGAAACACATTATGGATTTGCTCGAATCCCAGTGGTAGAGCAACTCTATAAGCAACTGGACCGAGTCTCTCCAAAATCTGGAACGGCCCAATGTAACGGGGCGACAACTTGCCCTTTTTCCCAAATCTGACTTGGCCTTTCATCGGGGAAACACGAATGAACTCATGGTCACCAACCTCATACTCAAGAGGTCTTCTCCGAACATCTGCATAATTCTTTTGCCGATCCGGAGCTGTTTTGAGCCTTCGATGAATAGTCTTGATTTTCTCAGATGTGTCTTGCACAATTTCTGGCCCAAGCAACGCTCTATCCCCGACCTCTGTCCAATAGATAGGTGATCTACACTTCCTACCATACAAAGCCTCGTATGGTGCCATACCAATGCTAGAGTGGAAGCTGTTATTATGAGCAAATTCTGCAAGTGGCAAATAATCTTCCCAACTCCCTTGAAAATCTAAAGCACACATACGAAGCATATCTTCCAAAGTTTGAATCGTTCATTCTGATTGCTCGTCTGTCTGTGGGTGAAATGCAGTACTGAACCTTAGCTCTGTTCCCATAGCTTCCTGCAAACTCTTCCACAATCTAGACACAAATTTTGGATCTCTATCTGATACAATAGATACTGGAACTCCGTGTAAACGGACAATCTCATCAACATAAATGGTAGCCAATCTATAAGCAGTAAATGTAGTTTTGACAGGCAGAAAATGTGTAGACTTAGTCAGTCTATCAACTACAACCCAAACAGAATCCATACCTCGAGAAGTCCCAGGTAGGCCAACAACGAAATCCATAGTCACATGTTCCCACTTCCATTCAGGAATAGGTAGAGGTTGAAGTAGGCCGCCTGGTTTCTGATGTTCAGCCTTAACTTGCTGACACTGTAGGCACTTGGACACATATTATGCAATTTCTTTCTTCATTTTGGGCCACCAATAGGTTTGTTTCAAATCCCGATACATTTTATTGTTACCCGGATGCATAGCAAATATGGACCTGTGGGCTTCATCTAAAACCCTCTTCTTTAGTTTTGGGATATCTGGGACACATATCCGATTTCGAAATTTCAACATTCCATTCTCAATACTGAATTCTGCTTTCGGGCTTGCCTCGAATTCGTCAATCACTTTCTTGAGGTACTCATCCTCTTTCTGTTTCCGTTTGATTTCATCAATGATCGCCGGCTTGGTTGTAATAGCGGCTATCAATCCGCCCTGTTCACACATTACCACTTCAATTTCAGACTTCTCAAAATCTTGCAAGATCTCTCTCTGTTCAGTAAGCAAACAGGCCATACTCCCCATTGATTTCTGCTCAAGGCATCAGCAACTATATTAGCTTTCCCGGGGTGGTACTGAATTTCTAGGTCGTAATCTTTTATTAGTTCCAGCCACCTTCTCTAATGCAAATTCAACTCTTTCTACGTGAAGAAGTATTTCAGGCTCTTATGATCCGTGTAGACTTCACACTTTGCCCCATACAAATAATGCCGCCAGATTTTCAAAGCAAAAACAACCACGGCCAATTCTAAATCATGTGTTGGCTAGTTCTTCTCGTGTGGCCTCAACTGCCTGGAGGCGTAAGCAATAACCTTTCCGTTCTGCATTAACACACAACCCAAACAC
>NW_021024551.1:410567-424967 GCF_004153795.1 Camellia sinensis
TGGCGTAATCGATTTCGGGTTCTGTGGCCGATAAGGCCTCCAATTTAATTTCCAAAGCAGATTATTCAGACAGATATTCCTACGGTGAACAGATAAAACCTCAAATTCACATAATGGCACATAAAATCATGCTAAGCACATAATCATACTCAAATTAAGGACCAATTAGCATACTACAGAACAGGGGTATCACACTCGCTGGGTCGAAAACCCGGAAGGGCGACCCAAGCAAAAGTTAGAGCGAAAAAAAAAGGAAAGAACAAAAAAGAAAAAGAAAAAAAATGCAAAGAATGAAGAAAAGAAATGAAAAGAAAAGAAAAGAATGAAAGGAAAAGAAAAACATAGCTCGCAAGGTTGAAAGCCCAGAAGGGCGGCCTTGGCAAAAGTTAGAGCGCAAAAGAAGAGGTTAATACCCGAGTGTACCTTACCCCGAACTACGTAAGGCTTGATTCCCATGTTTAGGATACGTAGGCAGCTTCATTCTGAAGTCCAGCCATAAATACTTCCGAATCGATTATGTCCACGTAATGGTTTTGATCATCTTTTTCTTCTCTGTATCCGAGAGTTCGGTTGTGATCGTCACCATGAGAACTGATTACATTGTACTGCAGTGCTATTCAAACCAGGGGCAACTTTACATTGACATTCGGTGCGCTGCGGTGCTATTCAAACAAGGGGCAACTTTCCGTTGCCATACAGTATCGTTCAGACAAGGGACAATTTTCCTTTGTTATGGATCTGAGGTTGTGCATCTCAAGAGTAGGTTCCGTGCTCGTTGAGCGGTGACCATTTGCAAAAACAGTTTTTGAGGAATTTTACTAAAGTTGACTGATTCTCTCAAAAAATATTCCATTATTTTCCAAAACTGAACCATTTTTTGAACCCAAAAAAGGAAAATTTTCAGTGCTCATAACCTAAATTGCATGATTTTAAATTAGAAAATCAAACAAGCATGTTAATCTAACTCTTATGTTGGTCAAAATTGTTTTAGTAGAAAGCCAAAACAAAAAATGCTCAAAATGATGAACTAGGGGCACAGTCTTGTCAGATGTTCTGTCTCTTCCCCATCGTCAACCAACTTGCCAGAAAAGGGCACGACTGAAGCCAACAACGAAGGGCTGAAAGCTCTCTCATCCTCCGAGCAACGAGGTATCAAGCCAAGTGCGAAGCACAAACTGGAATAGATCAAGATATTCCACTCCCTCATCTGGACGGGTTTGATCACGTCCAAACTCCCCAAAAGTGCATCGTCAACCGATGTTAGCTGCAGATTGCCTGCACACCCAGTTGTAGCGCAACCCCTCTGTGAGGAAGCTCACTGTTGTGAGTGGAAGAAGAAAAATCTAGCAGAATGCTAGGGGTACGAGCCCACAACCTCCTGTTTATCCATCAACTACCCAGGAGAGGGATAAAAAAAATAAGAGATTGAAGAATAGAGAGATGTGCGCTGAGAGAAAAAGTGAGAAAAGGGCTTTTTCAGAAAAACAGAGCCTGAGGGCCGAGTGATGTGAGAATCAAATGAGAAAGGGTGGGAAATAATACCTAGAGAAACTGGCTCCTCCTGAACTGAGAGGTCTCTTGCCATTGGAATACGTCTGAGTGTCGTGTCTTTTTGTTTTGTCTCAATTCTTGTTTTGAGTCATTTTGGGTGTTACTTAATGTGTTTAGATTGTTTACCTTTTGTTTTTCTTTGTTGGGTCGTGGCGCGCTGTGTTCAGTCGTAGGCTCAATACCCCGGTTAAGAACTCATCTCTCAGTTTCAAACATAAATTGTTTTGTGCTCGGAGTGCTGTGCCATTCCCCATATTTGTGCAAAACAGGATTTGTTCTTTCATAAAACTGCAGGGTTTGACCCAGTTCACATCAAAACAGTGGAACCAGGACTTATCCGAAGCTATACAAGATCTGGGCTACGAAATAAAAGAAAAGAGGGAAAATTTGGAGCATCTGAGTTTATTTCAACTTTTGCATGTTCCGTTTTCGCATCCTGTTTGTTCAGATTGAACTGTTTGTTCAGAATTCGTCGTGTGCAGAATAAATTGAGTACTGCATTATGAGCTGTGTGTTCGGAATGAGCAGTGTGTTGTATGAGCCATGTTCAGAATAAACTGAGTACTGTGTTATGAGCTGTGTGTTCAGAATGAGCAGTATGTTGTATGAGCCGTGTGCAGAAGGAACAGGGTTCTGTGTTACGAGCTGTGCGGTAAGAGGGAGCAGTTTGCTGTATGAGCTGTGTGTTCAAAGTGAATAGAATACTGTGCCGACTTTTTCATGCCAGAATGGCAATTAGAAGTGCTCTCCCGGAGTACCAATCCCTGCCGGAGGCATCTTGGCTGTCTTTGCAATGAGTTCCTAGGAGAACAACTGTGACGGTAAAAACTAGAGTTCGAATGGCTGATGCCTAGAACGCAAAGGTTTGGAATTTCCGAGACTAAATTTTGGTTTAAATGCCCAGGGGTGTAACCCCGGCTTTAAATCTATATGGAAGCCCCATAAGTTGAGGTAGCGGGTATGCTCCTCGGTTCTGGATACTGAACCAACCTAGTTTGTCACCCCATTGGAGAACAGGGAAAGTTGTGAGCATGATCAAGAAGAAAAGCGGCATCTGTGGCGTCCCCAGCAAACGTTGCTCCTTGTCAGCATTTCAGGACCTTTGTACTGTGAGTTGAAGGTAAGAGTTTGAAGAACACATTGGAGGGGAGATCCCTGTCAGAGTAGAGCAGTTTACCGCCACTCACTCTATGAGGTGCTTTCTAAAAAACACAGCTTTGTTTGTTTATTGCATTCCCTAAACATCATGCTCTACATTGCTTGTAACATGTTGTAACATGTCTCATATCATCACACATATTGCATTTATTTGCATTTTGTGTTATCTTGTATCGTTTATCTGTTTACGCTGCACAGCGTTTCGGATCGTCGTCTTTTGGGGCTATCTCAGGACGCGTGAAGCGCAACCCTGGGCGTGTTTTATCTCAGGTTATGTTGTGCACGCACCTGGGCGGTTGTTTTCAGTCATCTTCTCACATTTTTAGCGTGGTTAGAGTGTTCCTTTCCTCACACGATTTCAGCTTGTTTGGAATTCATCTTAGCTTGCATTGTCATGCACTCTTCCACCTGCATTGTTATGCACTCTTCACTTGCGTTGTTACGCGCGTTCCACTCGCATTGTTATGCACCCTTTCAATTGCATTGTTTTTCACGCTCCTTTGTTCCGAAACACCGGTATATGTCCCTATGTTTCTCTTTCTTTAGTTAAGAGTGTTTGGAATACGTTCAAATGCTATACTTTTCCGAAACACTGGGATATGTCCTTGTGTTTCTCCCTCTTTGGTTAAGAGCATTTGGAATACGTTCCAATGCTTATACCTTTTTGAAACACCGGGATACGTCCCTATGTTTCTCCCTTTTCGATTAAGAGCACTTGGAATACGTTCCAATGCTTGAGCCATTTCGAAACACCGGGATATGTCCCTATGTTTCTCCTTCTTTCTGAAACACCAGGATATGTTCCTATGTTTCTCCTTCTTCCCGAAACACGGGATATGTCCCTATGTTTCTCCTTCTTTTTCTGAAACATGGGGATATGTCCCTATGTTTCTCCCTTTCGGTTAAGAGCACTTGGAATACGTTCCAATGCTTGAGCCATTTCGAAACACCGGGATATGTCCCTATGTTTCTCCTTCTTTCCGAACACCGGGATATGTCTCCTTCTTCCCGAAACACGGGGATATGTCCCTATGTTTCTCCTTCTTTTTCTAAGACACCGGGATACGTCCCTATGTTTCTCCCTTTTCGGTTAAGAGCACTTGGAATACGTTCCAATGCTTGAGCCATTTCGAAACACCGGGATATGTTCCTATGTTTCTCCTTCTTTTCGAAACACCGGGATATGTCCTTATGTTTCTCCTTCTTTCCGAAACACCGGGATGCGTCCCTATGTTTCTCTCTCTTTTCGAAACACCGGGATACATATGCCCGTTTGAAGTTGGACCTACAGAGCAGATTTTCTTTGCCGGCCACTGGTGAAGGGTGCCGGCCACCAGTGATGGCTGGCCGGCCAACAATGTCAAAAATCAGATTTTTTGCAGATCTTTTATGCACAAGCCCCCAGCTTAGATATTTCGACCAAAAGCTTTGAATTGCTATATATGGAGAAAAATATCTCATATTCAAAGGAAAAACTTCCTAAGCAAGTTTTGAGAGCTTCTCTCACTAAACTCCCTCTCTCTCTACAATTTTCAGAGCAAAAACCTCTGCCTCTCTCTCTAGAGCCTCTCTCCATTGCCCTTTTGTGCATAAGAGTGCATAGAAGTAGAGAAATACTTCTAGTTTGCATACATTTCCTTCACCAAAGTTGCATATCAGTGGGCTGAGGTCCCTTGGAGCTCATTTTTGGACTGTTGGAAGGTCATTTGAGCCAGCAAAGAGGCCATTTTGCTGCTGTGCTACAAGGGTAAGCACCTCTCATCTTTTGTATTTGTTTTGCACACTTGCTTCACCATCTTTGCACACTACTTTGGGGCTATTTTTTGGGGTGGTGTTGAACTACAAAAACCTCTATTTTTCCTCTGTTTTTCAATCCTAAAAGTCTTGGTTTGTGCCTTGGTTGGCTAGGGGGTTGTCCTCCTTTTTGCTCCTTGGCTTGTAAGGCCTTGTGAGCTAACTTTCAAACTTTTCAAACAAATTCTTTTTGACCTTAGAACCACTAAAATCCAGAGGATTTTCAATGGTAAAAACCCTGTTTTGAGGGCCCAAATAGGAGAGGGTGGTCCCCTCTCCTCTTGTCTTGCTTGCTAGTATTGATGGCCAACCAAATGAGGTCCCCTCTCCTCTTGTCTTGCTTGCTAGTATTGATGGCCAACCAAATGAGCATATGTTTTTACTTCTTTATGGATTTGTTTAGGTTCATTTTTGTGACTTATCAGACCTGCTATAACTCTGTTTTTGGCTGTCTTGGTCACCTCTTGCATGCTTATTGCACTTGTAGTGTAAATCCTCTTTGCTTGCCTTGTTAGCCTTACAAAGTAGCATGCTTTTGTGGCTTGTGTTAGCTCTTTTCAAGCATGTTTTTGTGACTTTTAGGACATGTTATAACTCTAATTTTGATTGGTGGGCTCACTCCTTGCATGGTTTATACACTTGTAGTGTATTTCTCACAAACTAGTCTTATATGGTTCATGAAGTAGCATGTCTTTCTAGCATGATTTGATTCTATTTCAGTATGTTTTTGGTGATTTTTTTCCATGTCGTACCTCTATTAAGGTTTGGTTTGGTTGGCCCTTGCATGCTCCCGGGGATATGTCCCTATGCTTCTCCTTTTGTTCCTTCCTCACACGATTTCAGCGTGTTTGGAATTGTTTACCTCTTCTCACGATTTCAGCGTGGTTTGAGCGTCCTTCTCACACGATTTTCAGCGTGTTTGGGAATTTATCTCAGGTTGCGTTGTATATGCGCTTGATTGTTTTTTTTTTCTCCTCTTATGATTCCAACATGGTTGGAGTATGTCACCCTTTTTGTATCTACTATACTATCATTTCATCGCACTATTTTGTGCACTTTACTTGCATTTTGCATGCATTGCATTGTTCGCGCTATTTTGCACACCCCACCTGCACCTGTTAGTGCATTGCTCGCGCTATTTTGCACACCTCACCTGCACCTGTTAGTGCATTGTTCACGCTATTTTGCGCACCTTACCTGCACCTGTTAGTGCATTGTTCACGCTATTTTGCGCACCCAACCTGTACCTGTTAGTTCATTGTTCGTGCTATTTTGCGCACCTCACCTGCACCTGTTAGTGCATTGTTCGCGCTATTTTGCGCACCGCACCTGCACTTGTTAGTGCATTGTTCCTGCTATTTTGCGCACCGCACCTGCACCTGTTAGTGCATTGTTCGCGCTATTTTGCACACCCCACCTGCACCTGTTAGTGCATTGTTCGCACTATTTTGCACATTACGCTATCTTGCTCACCACATCGCACTGTCTTGTGCACTCGTGCTGTTTAGCGCGTCGCGCGGTTTAGCGCATCGCACTGTTTTGTGCATTGCATAGCATCATCCGCGCTATCCTACGCACCTTATTTGCACTTGTTAGTGCATTGCATTGTTATGTGTCACACACTTAGGTTGCATTGTCTTGCATCCCTTCCCGCATTGTTATGCGTCACACTTAGGTTGCATTGTCTTGCACCCTTCCACCCGCGTTGTCTCGCACCCTCAGGATTGCATTGCCTTGCACCCCTACACTTGCGTTGTCACGCACTTTTTACCTGCATTGCTATGCATGTTTCTAATGATATTGTACATGTTGAGTTTCTTTCTTTTACAGGCACGATATTGTATGTACGGTTCATTTAAAGCTGACGCGACCAGACGAACCAGACGATATTGTATTTACGCCGCATGAGACGTGGCGAGAATGGTACAAATCTCTTACATCCTCTTTGCATGTATGTAGACACCCCATTTTTGACCGCCCTTAAGACTTGGGCACTACTGATGGTTTACTTGGTGGTGAAAGTTGTGCAGTGTAAGGGTTCAATTTCTTCGACAAGGAGAGAGTCAAATCCCAACTTCACACCCCATTTTGAACCAAAGCTATTTTGAATGGTTTTTAGACCTTAAACCCCTCTCTTTCAAAACATTTTTGAAAATAGGTTCCTACGATGTCCCGAAGCTCGCATTTTGTTAAATGTCGCGCCTTTCGGTAAACCAAGCAAGGACAAAGTGGAAATGAATGAAAGAGAGATGAACTCTTTGAAAAATCTTTCAAAACACCTTGCTTAGGGGTTTGGAGTTGAAGAAAAGAGGAGAGGAGAAAAGAAAACAAGTTTGGGAGAAGTTCGGCATGAATCCGGGTAGGATCGAAACTGAGCGGCTTCACTAAAACAGGCATAACTTTTTGCTCAGTTGGAATTTTGATGCAAGGATGCCACCATTGGAAAGATTACTTTCGGGGCTTCAATTTGGACACAAGAATGACCTAAAATTGTAGTGCAATTCCATGAATTAGCCTAATGTGCATCATGTTTTAACATGTCATTCTAGCATGCTTTTGGCTTAACTTCAAGAAGATTTTGTCCATGTTTTAACATGATTTAGCTCTGATTTTGGTTGTTTTGGTCATGCATGACTTGCTTTATATAGCTATGGTTCAATCTAGCTTGTTAGCTTTGTGCCTCAAGTCCACTAGCATCTTTACTTGGACTATTTGAATGATTTGAAATCATCTCATATGTGATTTCAGTCCATGTTTCATGCTTATGCACTTGCATTTATCACTCATTCAATGCGTTGGAGGGTTTGCCCCTTTATGCCTTAACATGAATCATTGTGTATGCCTTCATGGCTTAGCTTGCGAGCCATCATTTCAATGTATTTATGGGGTTATTTTGCCATGATATAACTCTGATTTTTATTGGTTACGTCATCCTATGCTTGGTCTTAATAGGTATAGTGTAACCCACCTTATTTGCCTTGTATGCATCATGCCTTATTCCCTTCATGCTAGCTTGTTTGGGCTTCCTTCCATGCATGTTTTAGTATCATTTTGACATGTTCTAGGACTATTTTGGGTTGCCTTTTCCATATCCTTCATGCTTTGTATAGCTGTAGTGCAATTGGCCTTGCTAGCTTTGTGTTTTGGTGACTCTTGCATGCTATCTTTGAGCTATTTAGATGATTTGGCATCATTTAATACTCTATTTCAGAGCTTATAGCATTGCTATGTTCCCACTTGTTTCATGCCTTGAATGCCTTTAAGTGTTATGTATTATTTCCTAGCTTATGAACTAATATGTGTGCATGCATGTCTTGCCTTTTGGTGCCTTAGTTTTGGTGTTAATGGCCACTGATTTAGGCATGATTAAGGTCTACCCATTTTAGTTTAAGTCTATTTTTGCATGTTGTTGCATGCTTGTCTTTGCATGTTGTTGCATGCTTGTCCATCTTTACATGTTGTTGCATGCTTGCTCCGTTTTGTTGTTATTCCATGCTTGGTACATTGCATGTTTGCATGTCTAGGTTGCATTGCATTTTGCATGCTTGGTACATTGCATGTTTGCATGTCAAGATTAGCATGATTGTTTGCATGTCATGTTGTTTGCATGTTTTGCATTGCGTTCAATCGGATGTCGTATTGAACGCGAGGAAGATTGGTTCATTTCATACTTGAAGTGATGAAATGAGCCAATCTCCCTTAGTCTTCATTTTCTTTGATTTCTCATGATAAGGAGATGGTCTTGGTGTCTTATTTGTTATGCATGTATTGAATTTGCACGTGTTGCATCTTTGGCCATCATGCATCGAGATGCGTGATTGATGGTCTTGGATCCGATTATGCCTCTCCCTTGATGTTTTGAGGTGATATGGAGTGGCATAGTGCGTACATACCCTTGGGAGACCCTCCATTTCCTCTATTTTGTGCTCTGTTGCAGCTTGGTGTCACAGCACACCAGTGGCTGGCACCCCCCTTATTGTTGGCCGGCAGTGCATTGCTGATGGCCGGCAGTGTCCACTCTTGGTCGGCAGGATTGTCGGCAGTAGTTCAACATGGTTGGCAGGCCACTGGTGCACTCCTAAGCGCTATTTTGGTAAGTTCCAGCAACAAGTTCTTGAAGACACCCTGTAAACAGAGCCTCAAGAGAGCAACCAGAGAGCTTTTCGGGGCGAGAAATCGATTGCGAGCATGCATCCTCTTCTTCTTCAAACAGAGCTGAAGTAGTTTAATTTAGTGCTTTACTTGTTAGTTAGCATTGAATTTGTAATTTAATTAATTAATCTGTTAATTAGTTAATTGTTGTAATAATTAGTTGTAGCTAGTTATTCAATTTGGTTATGTAATAATTAGTTTAATTAGCGTAGCTAGTTAGCTAAATTCATTCGGACCCTCCGTCGAGAGGGCATATGTTGTAATAAGGGTGTGTGTGTGTGTGCATGTCTTCCAACCCCTATTTCTTTCTCCCTTTTACTTATCCGTTTTCAATGGTCAGTTTAGGGTCATTTTCAACTTAGTATCCTTATGCTATGCATGTTTGCATCCATTCATCTGTCTTGCATGCACCGGGCTCGGCGCATCATACTAACCGCATTGTATTTTAATTCCAATTTGAATACATGTATCAAGTGTAGCATTCACAAGCCATTTTAGAATAGCCAAGCCTATTTCTAGTTGCATTTTGTATGTGTTGCATTAGCCATTTTAACATAGCTAGGATCATGCATGATTTCTAACTAGCTATTATTTTGGCTCGGAGTACTAGGTAAACTTTTATGCTTTTGCATCTTGCAGGAGTGTGAGTGTTGCTATGAAAGCATGGTTGCTATGAGGCTAATAGCTTATTTACTATAACTGCCTGAATGCCTATGGGTGAAGGTTGGGTTACTTGAATTGGAACAATTCATTGAAATCCTCGATTTAGCCTACCTGCGAGTAGCATACTTCAAATTATGTTCAAACAAACAGATATGCAATGTTTTGTTTCAACTTAGGCGATCTAGTCTATACTTGTTTGCTGTGCGCATCACATAGTAATTCTAGGCTTAATAACCGGAATAAGAGCACATGTGTTTTCAAAAACAAGATATCATGCTTAGTATAGATCAATCCTTTGATCGGGCGAGCGGGGGTGCTCATTGCATGACCTTCCCCTCTCGTACCCAAGTTCCCAAGCCGAGGCAACTTTGGTGATGACGGACACGTGGCCTTAGGCATGAGTCAGGGTTTCCTAAATTTTCCCTAAAGCAAAATATTTAGGTGGCGACTCTGTATGTGGCAAAGCAGTCCATGTTTGGTACTTCTTTATAAAAATCAGTTTTCCAAAACAATTTACCGGATTTGGACTCTTTGGTGATTTATCGGTCTTGCATTGCACTTTGCAAGATTAGATTCAGAACCGTGACATTGAGTCTGAACTGTAGTAAGCCCAAATGAACAAAACGGGATTTCCTGGGACGTTCGGGCGCGTTTACAATGTAATGTAGTTTGATTTGTATTCGTTTGCTTAAAACTGTCGCAATTATTGTATATAATTGCTTCATTACAGCTGTCTTTGCATAACCATAAGTTATGCTCTTGCATCGTCCATGTTATTTGCATTTTGCTCAGCCTACGGGCGCATCTCTGTATATTTATTTTGAATGTTAGCCTAAGTCTTTGGCCATGTAAAAAATGGGTCATCTCTGGACTTTGACATTCACTCCCGTCACTTTGTGACTTTCGAGTTCTGTCAAAGAGGGGCAACTGTAGACACCCTATTTTTGACCGTCCTCAAGACTTGGTTGTGTTTGCAGGTACATCCAGCCATAAGTTCTATTGCTCGTCGAGTGCTCAACTTTCGCGGCGGAACGTCACAGGTTTGAGCTTTCCAAACCCTGTATCCTTTCTACCCCATTTTTGGACCATGTGTTGGTCCTTCCAGCATAATTCTCTTGGTGCACTGCCGGCCATCCTATGCTACTGCTGGCCATTCCTTTGCTACTGCCGGCCATTGATGAGGCCTGCCGGCCATCAATGAGCCACTGCCGGCCACCACTGATGGCCGGCAGACCCCTTATCTCAGCAGGTTTCACGCCAAATCTTTTGAGCCAGTTGGTTTTCACTCATCTCCCCTCCATACACGTGTATGGAGGGATGAAGCTCTTGCCAAGCTTGTTTAACAAGCTTCTTCTTGCATTCTTCTATATAAGGAGAGGTCTTTCATCTCTATTAGAGGTCAGCCATTTTTTAGAGTAGTTGTATCTCTCTCTCTCTATATTTCTCATTCTCTCTCTCTATATTGCATAGAATAGTGCTCTAAAGTCCATTTTGCTTGCACTTTTGCACTACAACACAGAGGTACACCACCATCTTTGAGCTGAGGTTCTTGGGAGTGTTACTTGTGCTCTGAAACTTGGTTTTTAGCCTCAGAGCTTGCTATTTTCGAAGTTGAACTTCAAGGGTGAGTATATTCCCCTTTTTAGCATTTATTTGTACCTCACTTTGGCCATCCTTGCATATTGTTTTAGGCCTTGTTTTCAACTAAAAAAAGTTCTATTTTTGCATGCTTTAGACCTTTGTTTCAGGTCACTTTTTCGTTGGGGGTGGTCTATCCCCTCTTAGGCCTTGTTAGGCCTTGTTTTGAGCCATCCCTTTTAGGCTCTTGTTGAAGCTTTTGCATGACCTTTCTACCACTGAAATCCAGAGGATTTTCAGTGGTGTGAATGTGATTTTGGTGTCCTAAATAGGAGAGGGTCATCCCCTCTCTTTTGTGTCTTGTTTACTTGCTTTGAATGCCTCATGTGTGAGCACCTTTGGTAAGTTTATGTTGGCCATATCTTAGCTTGTACTTGGGCTTATTTTAGCATGGCATGCCACTGTTTTTACTTGGTTTTGTCACTCCATGCATGGTTAATACACTTGTAGTGTAAATCTCTTAAACTAGCTTTGTATGCTTCACGAAGTAGCATGTCATTATAGCTGGGTTTGAGTCCATTTCAACATGGTTTTGGTGATTTTTTGCCATGTCATGACTCTGCTTTGGTTTGGTTTGGTTGACCCTTGCATGCACCATGCACTTGTAGAGCATTTCCATGAATTAGCCTAATGTGTCTCATGCTTTAAAATGTCATTTTAGCATGCTTTTGGCTTAACTTCAAGAAGACTTTGTTCATGTTTTAGCATGTTTAAGGTCTGATTTGTGCTGATTTGGTCATGCATGACTTGCTTTGTATAGCCATAGTGCAAGCTAGCTTGTTAGCTTTATGCATTGAGCCCACTAGCATCTGTCACTCGGCCTATTTCAATGCTTTGGCATCATTTGAAATGTTATTTCAATGCATGTTTTATGGTCAAACACTTGCCTTTGTCATGCTTTCAATGCCTTAAAGAGTTGGTGTTTTATGCCTCATGAATGGATCATTGTGTCTGCCTCTATGCTTAGGTCCTTAGGATGCCATCTCAGTGGGTTTTTGGGCTTGTTTTATCATGCCATAACTCTGATTTTTGTTGGTTGAGTCATCCCATGCTTGGTCTTAATAGGTGTAGTGTAATCCACCTTATTTGCCTTGTATGCATCATGCCTTATGCCCTCCATGCTAGCATATTTTGGCTTCTTTCCATGCATGTTTTAGACTCATTTTAATATGTTCTAGGACTCAGTTTTGAGTTGCCTTAACCATGTGCTCCATGTTTTGTATACTTGTAGTATAAATGCTCTTGCTTGCCTCAAGCTTTGAGCACCATTGCATGCTTCATTTGTGTTGTGTACGTGATTTGGCATCATTTAACATGACATTTCAGAGCCTATAGCATTGCCATATTCCCACTTCAATCATGCTTTAAGTGTCTTCGAGTATTGTGCTTTGTTGCCTAGTTTATGGCTTAGCTTGTATGCTTGCATGCCTAGGTCTTTGGGCCCTCATCTCAGCATGTTTAGGTCCTTATTTTGACCGATTTGAGCTCTGACCATGCTTAGTTCATACATTTGTGCCTTGTATTGCATGCCTCCTTTGTAGTCCTCTTTGATAGCTCCATGTTTTAAAGACCTTCGCATGCTTTACTTGTGTTGTTTAAATGATTTGGCATCATTTCTCACCCCATTTCAGTGCACTTAGTGTTGTTACACTTCCACATTTTTCACTCTTTAGGTGTTCTTGAGAGTTGCACCTTTATACCTTAATTAGTGAGCCAATTGGTACGCATACTTGTATGTGTTTTCGGTGCCTTCATCTTAGCATTATGGCCACTGATTTGGGCATGACTGAGGTCTACCCCTTTTGGGTTAAGTCCATTTAGCATATTCACTTGAATGCTTATCTTACTTAGCATTATGTATGCCATGTCACCTTGCATTGAGAATGCTATCTTACATTAAGCATTGAGCATGCCATGTAGTTCATAGCATTGAGTATGCCATGATTGTTTCCATGTAGTTCATAGCATTGTGTATGCCATGTGTTTGCATGGTTAGGTTACATCGCATTGTGTATGCTGCTTTGTCCATTTGCATTGTGTATGCTAGTTGTTCTTAGCATTGTGCATTGTGCATGCCATTAGCCTTGTTAGGTTGTTCATATTGCATTACATGTTTGCATGCTTGAGTCACATTGTGTATGCCATGGTTGTATTCCATTGTTGTTTGGATTAGGTCTTAAATCTGAACACGAGAAACAAGGGACGTTTCATACTTCAAGTGATGAAACGTGTCTCAATTCTCAATCGTCACCGACACTCTTGATTATCTATGATAGAGTTCTAGGCATTTATGTTTATTTTGTGCATTCATTTTACATTGAATAGCACAAGTTGGATCTTTGGCCATCATGCATTGGGATGCGTGATTGATGGTCTTGGATCCGATTATGCCTCTCCCTTGATGTTTTGAGGCGATATGGGGTGGCATAGTGCGTACATATCCTTGGAAGACCCTTCATTTTCTCTATTTTGTGCTCTACTGCAGCTTGGTGTCACAACACATCAGTGGCCGGCAGTGCCTTGCAAATGGCCGACAGTCCTTCATTCTTGGTCGGCAGTGCCCACTCTTGGTCGGCAGGGGGGTCAGCAGTGGCTCCCCATGGCCGGCAGGCCATTGGTGTATTCCCTCACTCCTCAGCATGGTTTTGGTAAGGTTCAGCAGGAATTCCTTGAGGACACCTTGCAAACAGAGCCTCTAAAGAGCAACCGAAGAGCTTTTCGGGGCGGCAACCGAGCATGTATCCTCTTCTCCCCCAACCAGAGCTGGAACAACATTGTTACTGTTTTCCTTACCTACTAATTAGCATTTGGTTTTGTAATTTAATTAGTTAATTAATTAAGTTTTGTAATAATTAGTTGTAGCTAGTGTAACAAGCCCGCGGGGGGACCTCGCTACAGCTCGGACTCGATTTGTTTCAGTCACGGTTCTAAATCTGAACCAAAGAGTCCAAATCCGGCAAATCGTTTTAGGAAAACTGATTTTTGAAAGAAGTGCCAAACATGGACTGCTTTGCCAGATACAGAGTCGCCACCTAAATATTTTATTTTGGGAAATTTAGGAAACCCTGACTCGGTGCCAAAAGGCCACGTGTCCGTCATCACCAAAGTTGCCTCGGCTCGGGAACTTGGGTACGATTGGGGAAGGTCACTTCGTGAGCACCCCCGCTCGCCGAAACCACATCCACATCATTCTCATTAAATACTTCCAAGCCGTCAGATTCCTCTGTTACAACAGACTCAAAAGAAAATGAAAAAGACGACCTAGACAGGACTGTGGTATCCGGGTTATCACCCCCAGGAATACCGGACTCAGACTCAGTCGAGCTGGAATCTGATTCCGACGCACAAGATTCGGTAGAATCAGATTCCCAAGGTTTGGTGGTAGGTTATCATCCTTTCCTCTTTGACCTTCCAATCTCTTTTTGCTTGAGACACAACGAGGTT
>NW_021024551.1:445453-474719 GCF_004153795.1 Camellia sinensis
CCCTAGGGAATTATTTAACAAAGTTCACTCGTCGTTACGCAATGTGGTGGAACGCACTTTCGGCGCTTGGAAAAATCGATGGGGGTTTATTAGAGACATGCCTCGGTATGATTTTGCAAATGTGCAAGTTTAGTTAGTAGGTGCATCAATGGCATTACATAATTATATATGTCGAAATATAAGCAATCCAACAACTGTTAATCCCCGTTTCAATGAGGAATAGGCTATGGCCTTTGTAAATGACATATCAGAAGTTGAACATGATGATGGTTTAATGGTTGGGGATGAGGACCAGCATATGGCATTGGTGCAACTTCGCATATGAGACAAGTTAGTATACTTGCGTAATAACGGATTGTTAGGAAATATATAATAGTCCACCTAATAGTCGTAGGCTTGTAACATTGGTAGGCCACGCGAAAGAGGTTGTACGTAAGTATAGTATCATGTACAATATGTATGTTTGTACATGGTAAATAAAATCGAAATTAGTATTGTCCATGTCATTTTAAAAAAAAAAAAGAACTAGAAAAAAGCCTTTTCACAAAACAGGAAAAAATAAAAATAAAAATAAAAATAACCGAAATTATCATTGTCCACGTCATTTGAGAGAAAAAAAACCAAAAAAAAAAAAACCCTTTTCCAACCAAAAAAAAATACTATTCCGGTCAACCGGGGGACGTCCGGGAGAATGACCGGGTAGACTCAATTTGCTCTTTTCAAAATTCAAAATACTCTCTATTCTCCAAACATGATCTGAAATGAGTTTTGAAATGTGACATTGGAATCAATGTTTGAAAACTTAAACCAAGCAAAGCATTGAAAAATGCACTGGAATCATGTTTCCAGAGCTGCTCCAAGCAAAGCCTAAACATTTAGAAACCACAAATATCGTAATCAAGTCACAAAGTTTCACAAGATAAAACACAAAATATGTAACCACATCACTAATTGGCGTAACAAAATTGTTCAAAATTATTAGAAATCACAAATATCGTAATTAAGTCACAAAATTTCGTAACGTCAACTACAATAGGGTTGAAATAGACAGAGAGAGTAGTGACAAACTCAAGGATTTGTTGTAAAGACACATAAGTAGAGAGAGGTGATCAAGGTTAAGAGAGTAAGAATCCAGCGAGAAAGAACTATCAACGTTGATGGTTCAATAACTTGAGCGAAATAGAGGAAGGGGAACTTACCAATTAGTCCCATATCTAAAATTCAAAACTCATCTAATCCTAAAACAAAATACTTATACCAATTAATCCTATATAATTTTAATTGTTACCAAAAAATCCTTTTTAAAAAAATAAAAAATAAAATTACGGACACTGTAACATCCTACTACCGTCAGACTTCCGTCAGACGGTCACCGAAGACTCACCGGAATGTTCAACATCACAGGGAAGTTCTCGGAGTATCGCTGGAAAGTCATTGGAGTATCGTCGGGAAGTCAACGGAAGTTCACCGGACTGTTATGAATGCCAATGGAAGTCACCGGAATATCCAAAATGATCGCTGAACGTTAAGAACATCATTGGAGACTCATTGGAATGTCCAGAATATTATCCGGAAAAAAAAAAAAGAGAATAAATGGAGAAATTAGAGAAAAAAAACATAGCAAAATGTGCTAAATATTGATAAACTAAAAGGAAAAAAAATGTAACGACAAAAAACAGCAACAATGGGAAAAACATATGTTATTTTTCAATTTTTGTAGGGTTTAAGCAAATAATCTCCAATGTTGATCAAACTGAAAAACAAGTTTTGAAACTGTAAAATGTTACAGTTTCAGAACAAAAATCTATTAAGTATTTATCTTTATTAATCAAACTGAAAAATATGTTATGAAACTGTAAAATTTTACAGTTCTAAAGAATGTTATAAAACTGTAAAATTTTACAGCTTTAAACCATGATTCATTCCAACACCAAAAAAAATTGAAATTGTAAAATTTTACAGTTTTCACTGCTTGTAACTAATACTCGAAAACAACTTATTCAGAATTTGAAATTTTTTTCCATTAAAACAAAAAAAATAGACTTGTGTAATAGAGAAAATGTAGAAAAATTGAGAAATGGAAGGAAAGAATAAATATAGAAAGAATATTGTATTCCGGCAACTATTTTGGTTTAGATCTAGTCGGATCTCATGTAGATCTACTCATCAGATTTGAGTAGATCTACTCATCTTTTTCACCGTCGATGAGAATGAAGTCACGAGTTGATGTCGATGGTTAGTGGTTGCCGGTGAACCCCAATCAATGGTGGTCGTCGGTCACCAGTGACTATATATTAGAAAGAGAAAGAAAATAAGAAATGTGTGATCACCGATTGTCGTCCATGACAAAGAAAATGAGAGGAAAACGCAGAGAAAAAAAAAGACAGAGGAAAACATAAAGAATGAGGAAAAAAAGGAGAGAGAGAGAGAGAGAGAGTAGGATTTTTGGGTCTACTCAAAAAGTTGTTAGATTAAATAGTGTACACATATTTCAAATAGGACCCGTGGATAATTTTCCCATAAAGGAATTTGAGTGAGAAATAGAGAGAGTTAAGTCACAACTAAGACAAATCGAGGGGACAAAATATAATAGGAAAAGAAAAAGAGGAATAGTTGGGATATGTGTCATCTAAAACGCGTCCCAACATCAAGACTAATCTAACCATTCCAAGCTTGACCCAAAAAAAATTCAAATCCCAAGCCCGTCCACTTAATCCAATAAAAATAAACAATAATTTTTTTTATTTTCTTTAATGTGTATTAATTTATTTAAATCTTTTTAAATATCATTGAATTTAGAATGTTAATCAAATTAAATGATAAAATGAAAATGATTTTTAACAAATGTTTTAATTTAACTCCTGCAAAGAAGTATACATATATATATATATGTTTCTTTTGCTGTCTTATATAATTTTTTTACTTTTTTTATAATTAAAATGGTATAAAATTATAATTACTATTTTATAAATGGACTATAATGATTTTGATTTAAACCCGACTTATTTCTTGCTTTGAATCCAAAAACCCATATCTTGAACTATTGCTTATGTCCTTATTTATCTTATCCCTTGTTGAGTTTGGTTGTTTGGGTATCATTGTTGCATTTGAAATAGGTTGGGAGTTAGTTTTCAAAAGAGTTGTGGCTCAGATTTTGGCTTGTTCACTTGAGCGGTCATTCATGGACTCGAGTGGTCCTTCTGGTCTGTCTACTCAAAAAGTTGTTAGATTAAATAGTGTACACATATTTCAAATAGGACCCGTGGATAATTTTCCCATAAAGGAATTTGAGTGAGAAATAGAGAGAGTTAAGTCACAACTAAGACAAATCGAGGGGACAAAATATAATAGGAAAAGAAAAAGAGGAATAGTTGGGATATGTGTCATCTAAAACGCGTCCCAACATCAAGACTAATCTAACCATTCCAAGCTTGACCCAAAAAAAATTCAAATCCCAAGCCCGTCCACTTAATCCAATAAAAATAAACAATAATTTTTTTTATTTTCTTTAATGTGTATTAATTTATTTAAATCTTTTTAAATATCATTGAATTTAGAATGTTAATCAAATTAAATGATAAAATGAAAATGATTTTTAACAAATGTTTTAATTTAACTCCTGCAAAGAAGTATACATATATATATATATGTTTCTTTTGCTGTCTTATATAATTTTTTTACTTTTTTTATAATTAAAATGGTATAAAATTATAATTACTATTTTATAAATGGACTATAATGATTTTGATTTAAACCCGACTTATTTTTTGCTTTGAATCCAAAAACCCATATCTTGAACTGTTGCTTATGTCCTTATTTATCTTATCCCTTGTTGAGTTAGGTTGTTTGGGTATCATTGTTGCATTTGAAATAGGTTGGGAGTTCGTTTTTCAAAAGAGTTGTGGCTTAGATTTTGGCTTGTTCACTTGAGCGGTCATTCATGGACTCGAGTGGTCCTTCTGGTCTGTCAATATTTTTTTAGGTTTGTAAAACTTTTGGAAGGGTATCATTCTGCGCTCGAGCGGTCACTTTGGTCGCTCGAACGGTCTCACTTATTGTGTCTGGTCATTCAACCGGTGTTTTGGTTGCTCGAGCGGCCTATATATCAGTCTGCAAAAATCACTTTTTTGATCACTTTTTCATTTCTCTCTCTCTCTCTAAACATTTTAGAACCTTAGTTCTTCACTCTCTCTTTCTATAACTTGTCTTTAAACCTCAAATTCTACATCACCCATTGATCTTTACACCCATATCCTTTGGAGAAAAAGGTAGAGCTCACCTAGAACTTCATTCTAATCAGAGCAAAGTTCATTGTCGGCTTCGTCAAAATTTCAACTTTGCTTTCTCTTGCCTGCTAACCTTGAGGTAGGGATTTCTTCAACCTTTGGTATGGTTTTTAACTTAGTTATTTGTCTAACTAAAGAATCTAGTGATTTGGGGATTTTGGATAAAACCTAGGGTTTAATTTTTTAAAAAAGGGGTTTCAAATGAGCTGTTGGAAATGGTTGTGGGAATATGTTTTTGGTTGAGCTATGTTGAAATGGTGGATTTTATCACTCAAAATCAATTTTGGAATATGTAATATCACTCCTATTTGAAAATGATGGAATTATGCTTTTACTTGGAAATTATTTGTTTAAATAAAGAGATCTATTTTGGGCTATCAGTGGAGGATAACTATGACTATTGTAGAAATTCCACGAGGATTAGGTGAATTAAAACTAATTTCTCATACATATGGCATTGAGCATTGTTGCATACTTAAACATTGAAAATGGATTTTCTTGGTGAAAATACTAGAAAAATATATTTTATTGATAAATAATGCAAAGAAAATGAGATACAAATAGATCAGGTTGAGGCACAGATATCTCATTTTTTTTAAGGAGATCAAGCCCGCTGCAATAGGAAGAACCCAGATACCGATGCAACAGTCACTAAATTATGCCTTGTCCCCTCCAGGATACAACAACCCGACCACTTGTCGTATGATTCAGGCCAACTCTGCATAGGATGGTGAACCCAAAGCTCCACCAAGAAAAAGCGCCACTCTTTGGCTAGTAATCTCTCAAGTATATAAAAATAGTTGGTGTGGAAAAGAATAGATAAGAGGAACAATTTATAGGCCACTAGAACCTTACAAATTACACACAAAAAATAATAATGACCATTAAACTAGAGGCAAGGGAGAGTCTCCAAATATTAATTCACCACCAAGTTCATGACCTCCAATTAATCTCCATACATAAACAAAACAAAAGGTCACCAAAAACTAATGAATCTCCATTCATCAAACAAAATAAGATTCATGAACAAGACAAAAGGTCACAAAATAAATAAATAAAATATATAAAAATGGTCCAACAGATTTATTTTGAGAAAAATGGGTGAATACCTTGGTGAATCTGGGTAGGGAGTGTGGTTGTGGTATTATGTTGGCCTGTGTGTCCTTGGTGAAAGTCCAGAAACCCACACAGTTAGGTGCCGATCCTTCTGATTAGTACTGGTAAAATGGCTTTGATAGTGCTTGTATAGCCTATTGGTAGACACGTACCTAGAGATTCCCAATGCATGTATCAGCTACCCTGTTTTCTGATGTTAAAAGTTATTTTTACGTATTGAGATATAACCTAACATTGCATGACTTTGGAAAGAAATATAAAATGTTTTGGCATGTGGCATTGCATATACATTTACCTTATAGCTCTGTTAAGATTCGTGCATTGTGTTAGAATATCTCTACTAGGCTTTGGCTTACCCTATGTGGAAAACAACTTTTAGGTGCTGATAATATGCTTCCACCAAGGACATAGCTTGGGAGGACTTAGAGCCAAGAACTTCATTTTTGTTTCTTTGTTGTAATTATTATTATTATTATTATTTTGTACAAGCCTAAGGCTCTATCTGTATTGAGTAAAAGCTCACTTTTTTTTTGTAACCAAGCATTGTCTTAGAAAGATTTAGCCATTAAGGCATTAGTTATTTGTTTAACTTTTACTTTATATTCGTTCACATGTGGCATATGCTATAGATTCAGGATTAGGGATTATGAATGCATAACTCGCATATGTCGCCTTTTGTACAAGTAATTGATACTAATGGAAGATTATTACTTTTGAATGTGTTGATATTTATTTAATGTCGTGGGATGTTCTATTGTTATTTTATCAGGGCGTTACATGGACCAACTTCCCTATAACTCTTTATCTCAATCATTGCTCGACTATTAAATGGACCAACTTGTTTTTTTTCTACCTTTCACATTATGTCTCTTTGTCTCTATTTTGTAGATGGAAAAATTAAAATTTGTAGACGCAATTGTCAAAGTGTTCAACACATACTTTTCTCTCATTGAACTCGTGATTCTTCTGCAATTGCATGTGAACATATACTCGCTTTCATGTTTAAGGGTTTGTCTACATTGGATTCTCTTGCTACCATTGGTGGGTTCTTGCATCTGTGTCTGTGCTGCTGCTTGTTGCTTTTGCTGTCAAGCCCCGTATTTTATTACTCAGATAACATTACCAATATTCATTAATTAAGTCCATTTACAAATAACATTTCATCCTTGGATGAAATGATGAATAATTAAGTATACACATTCCCTCTCGTTATATAACAATGACATTTACATACAAATAAAAGAAATGCCCTGAGACTTACAATAAAAGAGAGGACACTACTCTTTACAAAAAAATAGCACTCAGCCAAACAACAAATATAGTAGTACAATCCATCACTACATTACACTTATGAAATGGTAAAACCCATTGTTTGATCTTCAAATCCGAAAAGCATTCCCTATACACATGTACAGGCAGTTGGTGAGTAACCACTAGCTCACAAACTATAGCGACCCCAGTCTTTTTCCTTTAGATTATTGTATCCGGACTTAGGTTCCGTGGATCCTGTCAGTATATATTGGTTGTTGTCGTCCTTTAATCTCTTTGTATTTGAGTTATAGGATGTGTTGGGTGGGTCTGTTACAAGTCGGTTGAGCTTAGATGCCAAAACTAGTTGCCCAGATTTTGACCTGTCCGCTCGAGCGGGAGTTTGACGCTCGAGCGGGGATTCTTTTGTTGCTTGTCCGTACCCTGTTTTCTGATGTTAAAAGTTATTTTTACGTATTGAGATATAACCTAACATTGCATGACTTTGGAAAGAAATATAAAATGTTTTGGCATGTGGCATTGCATATACATTTACCTTATAGCTCTGTTAAGATTCGTGCATTGTGTTAGAATATCTCTACTAGGCTTTGGCTTACCCTATGTGGAAAACAACTTTTAGGTGCTGATAATATGCTTCCACCAAGGACATAGCTTGGGAGGACTTAGAGCCAAGAACTTCATTTTTGTTTCTTTGTTGTAATTATTATTATTATTATTATTATTATTATTATTATTATTATTATTATTATGTATAAGCCTAAGGCTCTATCTGTATTGAGTAAAAACTCACTTTTTTTTTTTGTAACCAAGCATTGTCTTAGAAAGATATAACCATTAAGGCATTAGTTATTTGTTTAACTTTTACTTTATATTCGTTCACATGTGGCATATACTATAGATTCAAGATTAGGGATTATGAATGTATAACTCGCATATGTCGCCTTTTGTACAAGTAATTGATACTAATGGAAGATTATTGCTTTTGAATGTGTTGATATTTATTTAATGTCGTGGGATGTTCTATTGTTATTTTATCAGGGCGTTACATGGACCAACTTCCCTATAACTCTTTATCTTAATCATTGCTCGAATATTAAATGGCCCAACTTGTTTTTTTTCTACCTTTCACATTATATCTCTTTGTCTCTATTTTGTAGATGGAAAAATTAAAATTTGTAGACGCAATTGTCAAAGTGTTCAACACATATTTTTCTCTCATTGAACTCATGATTCTTCTGCAATTGCATGTGAACATATACTCGCTTTCATGTTTATGGGTTTGTTTACATTGGATTCTCTTGCTACCATTGGTGGGTTCTTGCATCTGTGTCTGTGCTGCTGCTTGTTGCTTTTGCTGTCAAGCCACGTATTTTATTACTCAGATAACATTACCAATATTCATTAATTAAGTCCATTTACAAATAACATTTCATCCTTAGATGAAATGATGAATAATTAAGTATACATATTCCCTCTCATTATATAACAATGACATTTACATACAAATAAAAGAAATGTCCTGAGACTTACAATAAAAGAGAGGACACTATTCTTTACAAAAAAATAGCACTCAGCCAAACAACAAATGAAGTAGTACAATCCATCACTACATTACACTTATGAAATGGTAAAACCCATTGTTTGATCTTCAAATCCGAAAAACATTCCCTATACACATATACAGGCAGGGGGTGAGTAACCACTAGCTCACAAACAATCTCATATTAAAACATTAGATGATATGCGGGTACCAAAATGCTCATACATATACGTGAAATCATATCATGTCAAAACCATATGTTTTATTACATAATCTCTTAAATCCAATTTATTTATTAACCACAACAAGTTAACTTAAACAAGTAAACATGTTTCAATAGCAACAAGACATCCTTTTCAATTCATTCAATTATCTCATTATCAATTGAATCAAATAATTAAACAATTCATCAAATCCATTTTATACTGTCTTATGAGATGAATGCATATGCCATGTCATGTTCAAAATATTTTTCTCATCTTTTGAAAATCTTACGCACAATGCCAATTTGAAAACACATTAATCCAACAATTTCAATAAAATTACAAGATGGTAAATACGACTCAGGTAATCCCTAAGTTGGTGTCTGCAAGTAGACTATACAAGTACTACCAATTTGTCATTTTTACCAGTATTAATTGGAAGGCTCGACACCTGTAATCTGTCATTTTTACCAACATTAACTGGAAGGCTCAATACCTATAATCTGTCATTTTTACCAATATTAACTGGAAGACTCGACACCTATAATCTGTCATTTTTACCAGTATTAACTAGAAGGTTCAACACCTATCCGCACAGTTTTCTGGTCTTTCACTAAGGACACATAGGCCAACTTAATCAAATTCATCTACACCACCTTTCAAGACTTACCACCGTATTTACACCAAAATCATTTCATGAAAACTTGTTTCCCAACATTCCTTTCTTAATGCAAAGTTTTCAAATCAAATTTCAAAGCTCATCATTATCAAATGAATTGATATGTCTATGCAATGATTAATAATACAATGCAATATTTCTTCCACTTTCAATACTTCCACACAATATGTAACGCCCTCAAAATAATAACATTAAACCCATCAAATAAGACATGCATTGATATGTAAAAGTTCCACATTCTTCCATTTATCAGAATTCCATTACATAAGTATTACATGTTAACAACAAAAGCAAATGCCCTACGGGCTTACAGCATTCCAAGTTAACACTTGGTTACAACAAAAGAGTATTAACTCATACACTTTAAGCCCTTGGCTTGAAATTACATGTAATACACCAAAAAGTAAAACGACAAAAGTATGTCCGCCTCTAGCCTCCCAAGCTATGTCCTTGGAGGTGGCATGCTACCTGTACCTGAAAATGATATTCCCATATAGGGTGAGCCACAGCCCAGTAGAAATACACTAAACCAACCATGAACAATGACTAAAAGATTAGCAATTGATAGATGGCCAACACTGATACATTCACATAAATCACATATTTATGTCATACGACTTATGAGTCCAAGCTACTTTTCATTTTCCCTTTTTCAACAGATAAGCATGTTAGCTCTATCATTATTTCAACAGATATGAATAAAAACTATATCCCACATTCACAGATAAGCATATAAGCTATATCCACATTCTCAACAGATATGTATAACAACAATATCCCATATTCACAGATAAGCATATAAGCTATATCCATACTTCTCTAGACAAGCATATGAGCTGTATCTACGGAGTTCATCCCCTATCTTCTCCCAACACTATCCGGTTTAGAGGTACATCCCCTATCTTCCCCTAAACCGCGGAGTACATCCCCTATCTCCTCCTCTACACATAACGTATATAAACACATTGGTTCTATATACAACCACTCAATACATACAATTAATGTATTCTATCAACCGTCAAATTCCATGACACATTCCATTGATTAGTTTCTGTTTGCCTAATCATCATGCATTGTCTACAACAATCACGACTATCCTCCACCGATAGCCCAAAGCAGATATCTCTAAACAGAAAATAAATGCACAATTGATATTCAATCAACATTTCATTTCCTCATTTCTCACAATTAGTTATCCCAATTAATCAAACAATGTAATTAGGTCGTTATCCATAATTACCATTTCAACCCTTAGGTCCCATTTTCATCAATGATTCAACATTAATTCCATTTCTCTATGCCAAACATGCATCTAGGTTTATTATGAATAAAACCCCAACTTTTGTAAAATTGCACAAAAGCCCCAAACTTTTACCAAATTACCAAACCAACCCCAACATCTCAAAATACTAAAATTTAAAGACAAAATCCATAGAGAGGAGTAGGATATCCCTACCTCGAAGTTTGAGCCAAAAATGAGATGAAGACTCGAAGATCAACGTGTTCCAAATCCAAACTTTTTCAGATTAAATCAAAGCTCTCAACGCCCTCTATCTTTTTAACAAAGGCTCTAGGCTAGATTCACACTCTAGGGAGATCAAATCTTAGAGAGAGTGTAAGTTTAGAGAGAGAGAGTCTCGGATCTAGGGTTTGATCTAAAAAGAAAGTGAAAAAGTGAAGTTCAAAAACGCTACTGTTCGCCGATATAAAACACGCTCGCTCGAGTGAAGACTTTGTCGCTCGAGCGACCAGACTCAGAAAACTCTCCCTCGAGGCAAGAAGTTCTCGCTCGAGCCAAAAACTCAGAAGTGCGCTCGAGCGAAAGAATGCTCGCTCGAGCCAACAACTCAAACCCTCAGGTCTGCAACCAGAAGCACGCTCGAGCGACAGACCTCTCGCTCGAGCGAAGAACAAACCAGACCACTCGAGCCAAGAAAAGCTCGCTCGAGCCAAGAAATGCAACTCTCAGGTCCAGAGCCAGACGCAATCGCTCGCTCGAGCGAAGCCACTCTGGCTCGATCCACCAGACACAAACTCAACTCTCGCTCGAGCGACCAACTCCTCGCTCGAGCGAAGGTCCAAAAATCTGGGCAGCAACACTAGGCTCCCAAACACAACCAACCTGTAACAAACCTGCCCAACACATCCTATAACTCAATATACAAAGTAAAGAGGATGCAAACAGGATAATAAACAACTTCCAACATCCACGGACATATGTCCGGATCACTGAACAACAAGGGTAAACCCGGGATCGCTATACAATATTCCCATTGTGATCAAAATTCTCATTTCTCATTTCAATATAATTTCTCAAGATGAATGTAAATACTTTTATTCCAATTCATCTATGGGACAACACAATTCTCACACTTAGAGTAATCTTGTAACGCCCCAAATTTCTAGCCCAAATGATAATCCAACAATCATGGCTCTCTTAAAGGAAAACCAAATATAACTTCCCATACTTGCATTACATAATAATAATAGTTCCTCATGCGATATTACATTGATTCAACAACAAGTAAATAACCAAATAAGCACCCCCAAGGGTTTACAATCTTCCAAGGCTTAAGCCGGTACACAAAATGGTTATTCAAACCCACACATACATAGCCCTTGGCTTACAAATAGGATCACAGCAAATGAGAACTTTAGTGCTCTCAACACACACATTTCCACGCCCTCAATTAGGCGGATTTACCACATCTTTTCCTGCACAAAAATCTGGTAGGGTGAGTATAAAGTCCAAGAGGAAATCTTTAACAAAGTATATACATTTTATATAAGTCTCAAGAGATGAATGCACATGCCATGCCATGCTTTTTTGAAAATAAAACACATCTTCATCTTTTGAAAACCATCATGCTCAATGATGTTATGCAACTTCAACTGTTCAAAATTTATCAATTTAATTAAAAAGGGCGATAAATACAACTCTGGTAATCCCTAGGTTGGTGTCTGCAAGTAAACTATACGAGTAGTACCAATTGTCATTTTTACCGGTATTAACCGGAAGGCTCGACACCTATTCGCGCGACTTTCTGGTCTTTCACGAAGGACACTCAGGCCAACTTAAATAGTTTCATCTACACCAACTATCAAGACTTACCACCGTATTTACCCCAAAACCATTTCATAAAAACCCATTTCCCAACATTCTTTTCTCAATGCAAATTTCCAAAGCTAAACATAGTCCAATGAATTGAAATGCCAATGTATGCTTAATAATGTAATGCAACATTACTTTCATATTCAATTGTTCCACACAATATACCATTATGATCAAAATTCCCAATCCTCTTTTCAACACAATTCCACAAGATGAATATATATGTATACTTTTATATCCAATTCATTCAAGAGAATAACGTAATTCTCACATTTCGAGCAATCTCAGCAATTTAGTCAATTCAAGACTAAATCAACGTTTTGACAACAATTTCCAAAATAAACAACATTTCTCATTTTTTTCACAAAATTCATCATTTATATATAAATAAACAATTTTCAAAACATCCACTTATTTTGGTACACAAAATAAATATGACAACATCTTCTAAGGATTTTCAACATCTTTCAAAGAAGAAACCCAATTTCTAGGTTTTCTCACCAAAACCATTCATCTCCAAGATATTTAGAAAAATCTCCCCAAAATCATCTTTCTTCAATCAATATGGTTCAAAACCTTCAATTTCTATTTTAAAAAGAAAAGAAATTAAACCCTCTTTCAAAATCACTCATCTTCTTGAAATCAACAATCAATTTCTCAATGCTAATCAAATGATGATTTCGAAAATCATCTAGATCTTGCAAAAACATATACATAACTCTAAGAAAATCCCTACTACAAGTTTGGAAGAAGAAATGAGATGAAACCCCCAAAATCAACGATGTCGAAACTTGATCTTCACCGTACACAACGAAGCTCTCGAGATGATAACCAACTTTGGTGAAGAACTTAGGTCTAAATCCCAATGGATTTGGAGAAATCAAAGAGAGAAGATGACTTCTAGAGAGAGAAGCTCCCGATCTGGAATTCTGGAGAGTTTTAGACAGAGAGAGGACTGAAAAAGTGATATGAAATATCAGATTCACGAACTGATATAACATGGTCTGCTCGAGCATAGAATGCCTCGCTCGAGTGTCAAATACACTAACCCAATAATTTTGCAGATGGGTCAAACTTTTGAAACCAAACATTCTCCGCTCGAGCGCATAAACGGCCGCTCAAGCGGACAAGAAACTTTGACCCCCGCTAGGGCGCTGCCCCCTAGACCCCTGCGAGCTGACCAGGCAGCTTGACCCCCGACCGGCATAGTCGAAGTGGCAAAACATGAAAGAATGATCGAAACCGGGATCGCTACAAATCTCAACCATTTAGTCACTTCAAGACTATATTAACATTTTGAACAACAATTTCCAAAACTTCAACAATTCTCATATTTCATGAAAACCATCATTTATATGTAAACAAATAAACAAATTTTCAAACATCATTTATTTTGGCACACAAAATAAATATAACAACATCTTCAAAGATTGTCAAAAGTTATGGTATAATCTTAATAATACACTTTTAACCATAATGGATATAACCTTTTAACCAAAACTAATTTAATCCAGTAAATTAGTAAGTTTATTATATTCAAAAAATTTCAAATTAAAAATACCAAACCTAACTTCACATGCCTCATCCCTCAAACATAACTATATTTCAGCATAACCATTTTTCATGCCAAGCTATTTAAAGAGGTAATATTTTTTCCAAATTCTCTACCAATAACAATTTCACAACTTTTTCTAAAATTACTTAACTAACATGATATTTACATCAAAAATTATGAAATATGCCCAATACTACCATTTTCAAGGTTATGATTTCGAAAGTCCAGATTTCACATTTTTATTTTCATAAAAATGAACACAACTTAATCATCAACATATCATCTTTTATAAAATATCATAAATATAACACTTTTAGAGTTTTTAATCTGAAAACAACTCTATAATTTCTACTTAAGCATTTACTCTATATTCCTCAACATTAATTTATTTTTTTCAAAAATAAATTCCAAATCAAAGAAAAAAAAAAATCAACTTTATATTTCTCAAAATAAATCATTTAATCATAATATGATGTAAATACAATCATACAACTATTAAATTTTATTTTTGGATTTCTTTGCAAAATTATCAACACAAAATGCTTTTTTTCAAACTACCAAAAACAAGAGTCAACAGAAAGAAAAAGAAGAGTTGGGAAAGTGAAGGCATGGGTAAAAGTGAAATGAAGAGGGATGGGATGGGAGGAGACAATCCCATGTGGGTTGTTCTCTTTCCCCAAATATATATATATATATATAAATATATTTTGTAATAATATCATAAAATTTATATCACAAATTATAAAATGATATAATTTTTTTCTCACCACAAAATATAATATTTTACACAGCACGAAATAAACGCCCATTTTACTCACTATAAAAATATTTAATTTTTCACCATATGGTACACACCATAAAATCAACTATCAAATATTTATTATAATCCTATATAATAAATAATAACAACTCCCAAGGTGGTTACTACCAATCACCTAATTAAAAATGATCAAACAGTTAGACATGAGTCATTAAACAAACTCAATTTAAATTAAATCTAAGTCATGGGTCCCACCAATAAGCCAAATATGGTCAATAAGCCAAATATAGTCCAATTATATACCAAAATAGACCCAACAAATTTATCTCAAATCATGGTCCAAACACTCAAAATTAAATAACAAAATTCTGCTATAAATTAAATTGAACACCAATCAGTCTGCGAATTTTCATAAAATAAATACTCATCATTTAATTCTGAAATTTTTATCCAACATGCTAGACTCATATGGGAACAACATATAAAAATATCATAATTTTCTGATATCGGGAACTATTTTTAAAAAATACAAAACCGAACTGTTTTTGCACAGAATTTACACAGCAATCAAATTCGAAAATTTGCTCAATTAAATTATGCACTTGCTATTTTTTTTTTAAAAAAATTTGGGTGATTACATTTGCTGTTTGCTATTTCTGCTGCTTTTGGTTGTTGCCAATTGCTATTGTCAGAGATGTTTTGATGTCCTACCCTTGCAGATTGTGTAATGGACTTATTTTTCTTACTCCCTCCGTCCCATAATATTAGTCCCTTATTCCATTTTTCATTGTCCCAAAATATTAGTCCCTCTTCAAAAATCAAGTACAAAAATAATATAAATTTCCCATTTTGCCCTTCTTTTAAATTCATAAATAATATAAAAAGTACAATTATGACATTGATATTCTCAAAAAAGTGTACTATCAAAGGGTAATTTTGGAAAACCAACTTTTTAAAAGTACAATAATTGTACTACCAAAAAAAGTTGAATTCCCCAAAAGGGACCATTATTTTGGGACGGAGGGAGTACCTTTTTGGTGATTTATTTGCTTACCCATTGCTGGCTGTGCAAGGGATTATCCTTCTTTGTTTTGTCTTGTTATCCCCTAATATGTGGTTCCTGAACAAGAGGATGAAGTGTTCTTCCTTAGAGTAGGTGTATTTTTAACTCGGTTCCTTGCTTTTGGCTATTGGATTTTAATGGCTTTTCCATAATTGCCCTTTTAGGCTTCCATTTGGGCAAGCTCCTTGTCTTTGCCTTAGCTTTGTAGCTAGTGTTTTTTTGCTTTTCCATTTTGGGCTGTGCATGGGTTATCCTCTTTTCCGGTAGCTTGAGTTCTGGTGACTGCTTTTGTGTTTTGATCTATCTAAGCCAGGTCTCCATATAGTTGCTGGTGGCTGTTGCTGCTGTTCTTCCCAAACAGGTTGCTATGGCTATTGTTTGGTTGTGTATTGGCCTTGAGCTAGAGTGCTTCTTGTTGTTAGTGTTGATTTTGTATAGTTATTTTATTTGTTGGTCTTTGTTTTTCTTTTTTAGTGTTAGCTTCTTTGGTTGCTTTGTTCTAGGGCCTGGGGGATATGCCCCTTGTAATCCTGTATATTTTGTTGTTTTATTTTATAACTTACCCCAAAAAAAAAGGTTTGATTGCTTGGAAGGTCTTTTGATGTTCTATCACAAGTTTTCCATCTTACTAATTTTCACACAAAAAAAACTTTCCTTTTGTAGGAAAATACTACTAGTTGGCCAATGCTTCAAACGTTATTCACTACAATGAAGGATGCTTTATCAGCTTTTGAAAAACTCTTGATTTTGAATGAGAGTTTTTTTATTTTTAATTTAATTTTTTTACAAAATGTATAATTTATTACACATCTTCAACTTTCTTGCATTAACTTATGTTCAATAACTCAGTTACTTTATAGATTAACGTTTCTATTATGTGTGACAAATTAATACAAAAAAAATATTATAAAATGGCAAATTTTAGATGCAAAATTCAATTTTATGTGCATTTGTGCAAAAGAAATAATGAGGCTTGCCTGACTGCAAGGGATGTGAATGTATGTGATGAACTTTTGTGAACTACTTAAAAGGAATATATATACATTTGTATCAGACTTTATTCTGCAAAAACCATTGGTGGTGGATAGGCCAAGTGGCTAGTGAGGGATGGAGAGTCCCTAGTTGGAGGAGCTACAAAGATTTAAAAGATGGAAGTGACAGGTATTGGTATATCATTGTGAGATTTCATGGGAAATGTAATCAAGCAGTGAGAATTGAAATTGCATTTGTTGTGGATCACATTAGAGCTGGGGCATAAAAAGTTGTCTTTTGTCAAAAACTTGAGTTTGTTGCACAGGCTGAGGGATATTTTCACCTAGACAAATCTATTCTAATGAAGAAAATTTCTCATATATTGAAAATATATCATTGCTGAGCTGATCTTAAAGACTAGATGGAGAGTTTTTAGTCTGCTTGTATTCATGTCAAAATGCTAGGAAATGATCTATGATCATGACCAGAAGATGGTTTGAAAGTTTGGATAGAGAAAGTTAATTAGGTTGTTGCTTGTACTCATTCTAATTTTGTTTATACTTTGTTATGAAAATCATCTTTGTACATAAAAAGAGTTTCTTCAATTCGTGAAGCCTCATTTTATAAATACAAGACTTCCATCTTTCCATACCTTTCTTGTTCATAGAATTTATTAATAAACTTCCTACCATATTTTAAAAACCTCATTTCATAGAAACCCAATAAATATGTTTTCCCCTACAAAATTGCCTTGGGTGTCCGCAAAGAACAAATGAGGGCCATTTAATCAGTAAAATTACAACCTTTTCCTTTCTCCAAGCAAGGCCAAAAGTTTTAACTGGTGTGTAGCCATAATAATAATAATTATAAATAAATAAAATAAAATAAAAAAGCAGAGAGATGGTAGTCTTGCAATATATGACCTTCAAATCACTTGCGTCAATTCAGGTAATCCTTTAGTGTAGCGCCCTCAAAAAAAAATACATAAAACCCAACATTTTAGACATACATTGATATAAAAGAAACTAACCATTTCTATTCATCAGAGTAGTTCTTACTACAATATTGCATGTTAACAACAAAAGCAAATGCCCTATGGGCTTACAGTTTTCCAAGCCAACACTTGGTTACACAAAAGAAGAGCACTAACTCTATACAAAAGAAGCCCTTGGCTTGATGTACATGTAATATAAACAAAATAAACAAAAGAGTCTTCAACTCCCACATCCATCCAAGCTACGTCCTTGGAGGTGGCATGCTACCTGTACCTGAAAATAATGTCCCGTATAGGGTGAGCCAACGCCCAGTAGAGATATGCTAAACATAGTATGAGCAATAACTAAGACATTAGCAATTGATAAATGTTCTAATTCCATTCATCAATTCATAACCCAGTTCCATTACATGCCCACTATGTCCATGTTTCATTTCATCTTCCATTTCTTATCAATTCCACAATTTACACTAACGGCTCAGAGCCTGGCCGACCACTTATATGAGACAGTGACTCATATTAAACGTTTCCCATTTTACAATAGATAAACATACTAGTTATATCAACATCTCAACAGATAAGCATACAAGCTGTATCTACATTTCAACATATAAGCATATTAGCTATATCAACACTTCCAAAGATAAGCATATGAGTTGTATCAACACTTCCATAGATAAGCATATGAGCTGTATCACCACATTATCTGACAAGCATATGAGCTGTATCAGTGGAGTTCATCCCCTATCTCCTCCCAAACAACATCCGGTTTAGAGGTCCATCCCCTATCTCCTCCCCTACACACACAACGTATATACACATAGGTCATATACACAATCAATTAATACATAACGTTAATGTATTCTATCAACCGTCATACTCTATGACATAACCAATTGATTAGTTTTAGTTTGCCTAATCATCATGCATTGTCTACAACAATCAAAACTACCCTCCACCGGTAGCCCAAGCAATTATTTCTAAACAGATAATAAAAGCTCCAACAGATAAAATATCAATGTTTTCAAAAGTGAGCGATTTACAAATCCAACTCCACTATTCTACCATATAATGAGTCAATTTCATTATTTCTAACTCAATTCCAAATACCAACACTTTTGCCAAATTAATTATACCAATTAATTTATACAACAAGTTAGGGCTTTTACCCCCTCCTTCCAATATTGACCCAATGGTCCATATATCAACAACCGACATCAATATCCTTATTTTGAAACCCAAAACACATATTTTAGAATCAAAATAACAAACCCTCTTTTATACATTTTGAAACCCTAGATCCCAAAATCAAACCATTTAACAAAATGCTCAAAAATCTAGGTCAAAACCCATAGTTGTGAGTAGGAATCCCAACCTCAAAAGTTGACACCCAACAAAGAAGATGATGAAAATGAAAATGCTCCAAATCACAAGTTTCCCGGATCAAAAGATAGCCCTCGACGATCAACAACTCTTTTGTAAAGGCCAAAGGTGAGGAAACAACTCTAACTAGATCAATACCTAGAGAGAAGGCAAGGTTCTAGAGAGAGAGGCTCAACAATGGAGTTTTTGGAAAAGTAAGAGACAGAAGAAATGTGAAAAAAGTGATTTCAAAAGTCAAAACACGGAGCTTTAAACCCGACGCCTCGCTCGAGCGTGGAAACCCCCGCTCGAGCGTCAACAATCCCGCTCGAGTCGCGGATACACACTGCCAGAACTTTTCACTGAACCAGGTCTCCGCTCGAGCGTCAGACACAACATCCCACTCGAACGTCAAAACTCCCGCTCGAACGTACATGTCACGCCCCACTTTTTATTACTCGAAGTCATTACCAAATTCATTAACTTAATTCAATTTCAAGGATAACATGCGGAAATAAACTCATACATTCAATCCGTAGAAGTGATTAACAATACTCTCATTCGTATGCAAAGTAAATATTACATGAACATACTTAATAAATTGCCCTTGGGCTTACATCACTTAAGGTACAAGACGAAGGGTGTAACCCTTTTACAACAATGGCATTCCGCCAACATAACATAGGCCCCGTGGCCAATAAATAAGTAGATCCAAATCTTGCAGCTCAACCTGCTTAATACCTGAAAAAGATTCAACAACGTGGGATGAACATATAGTCCAGTAGGGAACTCAACATGATCCTCAGCAATAACAACTTACAGATAGCTATGATCATGAACACTCATTCTCATACTAGAATAGTAATGTGACAGTTTATACAAAATATATATATATATAGGTATGAACTTTTCTCGAAATCAACCATTTCAATCAACGCCATAGGCGATTCAACTTGCTTTTCTTCTCATTAATCCCCGTTCCCAATTTCTCATAACATTAACAATTACTTAGGAGATAATTTCATTAAGTCCTCTACTCTTTTCCACTTCCCAAACATACACAGATGTGTCTTTTCAAAATATATATTTTTGTTAAAAACAATCCGTTTTCCTTCACACTTTCCAAAAGATAAATATGACATTTTGGCTTCATCCCGATACAATCAAATCTATACATGCACTGTTATAAAAGAGATAACAACTCACCACAGGCATAAGATAAACCAAAGAGGCAACTCGGCCCTCCAAGACCGTAATCAACACAATCCATGAAATTTCCCAAAACACGGAAACACCAACCACAAAACTTTGCTGTACTAGCTATGTGCATAGTAAGCCAAAGATACACTTCTCACAACAACATGCCAGTTTACCAGGCGCTAGCTGGAAGGGTGTGGTACCTTAGATTCTCAGCGCATTCAATTCTCCAGGCGCTAGCTGGAAGGTAACGGTACCTTTGATTATCAACGCAGGGTATAACACCAACAATCGAAATGCAATAGGGCATAACCAACATGTACAACATATATACATAAACCATCCAGATACAAACAATGTGTTAAAGTATATGAACACATAGGTGTGTGGAGTCCATCCCCTATCTTCTCACACACACTGGAGTACACCCCTCTCTCCTCCCTAACAAGTATGCATATATGATGCATCTCAATATTTCATCACACAAGATGTTCAATCAACAATGGTGTAATGCATACACGACAATTCAACACAACCACGTCATCCTCCACCGATGACCAAGGACAAAACCTCTAGATGCAAATATTTAGTACATCTATTAAAAACTCAATTACTATGAGACCACAACCCGACAACAATATTAACATGGTAGTTCAAGATACAATTCCACACATGTGTGTGTTCAACACTCATGAAACAACAATCCAATTTTCATACGTATTTCAAAATACCTTTCCCATTTCACAAAACGAGTTCCATATTCCTTTTGTTTTCACAAAATCAACTCCGTCCCTTTTGTTGTTACAAAACCAAATTCATTCCTTTGTTTTACAAAACCACTTCCATTGATAATAAAGTCATAATTCACATTAGTCGACTACATTCATTTCAAACCATTCCAAAGTCGAAGTTAATCCCTTAGGCATTAACACCTTCACCCAACCCACATCAACACTAGAGATTTACAATATAGATTCACTATCCTCCATTTTAATTTATCAATCAATATATGATTTAGGGCTTTTTTTTTTCTCTATCAACTACAACATGCTAATTTACACTCCAATTAGCCCAAAACAACCATCAATGACAACATAACCATTTTCCAACACCCAACCCTAGGTTCCTTCTCATGATTTCAAATAAATCCAACATGGATATGATTTTTATGCAATACAAAATTACCACATGTCTATCTATAGACGAAGTATTGAAAAAGAACAAGGCGAATCCCTACCTCAAATGGAGAACTCAAATGGAGAAGATGACCCGAAATCAAAGTGCTCCAAATCCCAAATTTCTTGGATCACAACGAAGCCCTCGACGATCAACACATTTCTTGCAAAGGCCCAAGGTGAGGAAAACACTCTAGCTAGACCAATCCTAAGAGAGAAGTTAGGTTTTAGAGTGAGGTGCTCTCCAATGGCTTTTTCGAAAAAGTAAGAGAGAGAAAGGAAATCAAAAAGTGATTCAAAAAGCTTAATCTCGGTGTGTTATACAGGTCGCCCTGCTCGAGCGTGTAAAACCCCGCTCGAGCGTTACTCACAGACTCCTGCTCGAGCGCCAAAAACCCCGCTCGAGCGGCGGATACAACCTTCCAGAAGTTTTGCAGAACAGGCCTCTGCTCGAGCGTCCAACTCCTCGCTCGAGCGTCTCACACAAACTCCCGCTCGAGCGTCAAACCTCACGCTCGAGCGCCCAACACTACAGAGGAAATACTAGGAAGGTGATTTTCCCGCTCGAGCTCCGAAACTCCCGCTCGAGCGGAGAGGTCAAAAACTGGGCAAAGATTCTAGGTTTTAGAACACAACCGACTTATTCCCAACAAGACCAACACAACCCAAAACTCTAAGATAAAGAGTAAGCGATAGAAATGGGGATAAGACCGCAACGAATCTACGGAACCGAGTCCGGATCACAGTCAAACAACAACAGGGAATACCGGGATCGCTATAGTACAACACTGCAGAGGAGATACTGGAAGATGAAAAAATACGCTCCAGTGCCGAGATACCAGGATCGCTATAGTACAACACTGCAGAGGAGATACTGGAAGATGAAAAAATACGCTCGAGTGCCGAAACCCCCGCTCGAGCGGACAAACAACAATGAAGGGCCCGCTCGAGCGTCAAAATCCCCGCTCGAGCGTGAAGGCCAAAATCTGGGCAACTACTCTTGGTTTCTAAGTTCAACCAACTTGTTTCAAACCTGCCCATCACAACCCAAGACTCGAATACAAGGAGTAAAGGATGTAAACAAGATATATACAATGACCAACTCCACGGAACCTAAGTTCGAATACAACGATTCAAGGAAAGGGAAACCGAGATCGCTATATTTAGGCTTCGTCAAAATCCGTTACAAACCTATATTTCAACCAAAGGAAACATGTCAATGTTAGTTGTGGTTATAAAATAAAATAAAATAAAATAAAAAATAAAACTCATTACCACAAAAGTATAAGCTCCCTCTGTCAAATTTGAACATATATAATGAATTAAATATTTGTAGTAAAATTTTCTATATATGAAATTTTCATTTCAACCATGTAAAGCAACATGATTGCTACTTACTAAAGAAAGCAAAAACATTCAAACTAAGCAAATGAATGAAAACAAATCTAACCCCGATAAAAAAAATCAAATTCTAGCTCAATAATCATATTCAAGCTCCCCAAACAAAGATTTGAACATGTGAAGGCAAAAAATTAAAAGAAAAGAAAAGGCTCATCGATGGACCTGCACAGCCCATTCAAACCTCCATAACCTGAAAATTATTCAATTGAAAGCAAAAATATAATATCCAGGTTTACAAAGATTGGCTAATAAAATAACAATGTCTGATGTAACAAATAGCTAAGATGCTAGTTTTATTGATTTTTTCCACCTAGCATGGAGGGAAAAAAAAAACTAGTACGAAGATGCCATCTGAAAATGATAGAAAATAAAGAAATATAAATGCAAGGTGAGTGGACACATGCAGGCATAACGATAACTCTAAGTCCTAACATTATCAGTAGTATTTCAATTTTGAAGTGATAAATTACAATTTACAACAAGATACTTGGTCCGAAAATATATATATAAAAAAGAAAAGAAAAAGTACCTAGTATTAATATCAACCCCAAAGACAACAGCCCTCCTCCACAATACAAAAACAAATATACTATCCCTGAAACAAATCATCTCTAGAAAGTTAAGTAATCTGAGGTTTCCGACTAATTCTTTAAGTTATATTAAAAAAAAAAAAAAAAAACAACAACAACAACAAATCTTATCAAGAGGTAAAAAAGCATCAACAGGTAAAACAAAAAATCTTTACAGAATTAAGAGGAAAAAGAGCATCTTTCCATTCCTGCAATAACAAAAGAAAATACTGAATCAATTATAGCTTAAACATGACACAGAGAGGGTCTTCAATGAGACAACATATACTGAAATGACACAGAGAGGATCTTCAAAGAACAAACAAACAATATCACACAGAGAGGCACAAGTTATATGAAAATCCATGCAAATAAATTGATTGAGTCATGAACTAATTAAATAATGAATTATAAGATGTTGGCTTCTAGGTGAGGAAAGGAGCATATATTACCAAGATAAACTGATGAAAAAAAATAAAAAATATGTTTCACCACAACCAAAAGCAGAAATAGAGAATGGATCAGAGTTATAAATCTATGTGATACCAAAAAAAGAAATGAGCATCATCTACAATTTATAAATTACCAAGATAACTGATGAAATCTTGTGTCTTGCGGTCTATTGTTGGGTAGCAAATGCTTTCAATTTCTCTTCTGTTATCAAGTAGTCATCACCAGGGTATGCTTTGTTTGGAGATGGAGCACCATTTGCAATTTAGAAGAATTTAATCACTTTTATTTGTTAATTTTTTTGTAATGCCTGTCTAAATACAAAGGCCAAGTAAAAACTATGGTACTTCAAAAAAAAAAAAATAATGAAAAAACACTAAAACAAACACATACACTAGCAGCAACAATTAAAAAGGGTTAAAATTTTTCGAGGCAATTCAATTGGTTAATCCATCAAAAACAGTACATCACAAATTTAATTTCATAACACTGAAAGATGAATTGCTTTCTCAATCTCATGTGCTTACCAATTTTAAGATTTAATATAAGATGACTAGACAGAAAATTGAAGATTGTGATTCTCTCCATTGCATATTTGTAATGGAGAGGTTCCATTTGAAGATTGTGATCCTCTCCATTGCATATTTGTAATGGAGAGGTTCCATTAAATCAATGATTTGCCATTAAATATACATGAACTTACCTTACACCAAGTGTTCTTTTGCCTTCTACATGAACCATAAAAAATAAAAATAGAAATGTTAAGAATCATAATTGTTACAAAATTAATCTATAAACCACAAAAAAATGGGGGAAAAAAAAGAAAGAAGGAAGACTTTCAATTACAAGGTGCACATTGCATATAAGAAACCAGTGCCAGATTATTACCATCATCGATTTAAAATTCGAATCTTACCAAATATAACACAATTCGAGCCTTACCAAAACTACAATTGAAAACTTCAAATATTGTTAGATCTACTATTGAATACTACAAATCTAATAGATCTATCGGTTACGAAAATAAAAAAAATGTTCATGCTAAAGTTCCACAACTATTCAACACTAACACATGGCATTTAATACTAATCCAGTTGAATAAAGTTCATGCTAAATTCTAATACACAATCATTATTTCCTCATATTTGATCTTAGTTTTTTATTGTCAATAAATTACTTCCTTTGATTTTCAAATCAAATAAGCATCGAAGTCCCAATACAAATTTTAAATAACAAATAAATCTAAAATTCCATCATTAAATAACTGACCTTCAATTTTTTGGCATCGATGTAATTCCTCACACCAAGTACCAACCAGTTGTTTGAATTTAAAATCATCTAAAATGCACAAGATGAATTTTACTTTTTAATAAATAACAAAAATGCACAACAAGTAGGTGTAAAACCAAGTACTAAGAAGAAATCAATTATTTGCCCTATCAAACAATACTTAGTTAACTTCTTTGCCATCTATAATGACTCCTACACAATCTATACAGGGTCTAAACTAGATGCAATATAATTAAATCCTTTACATCCCAAACATGCAATTTAATTTATTATTCATGAGAAATGTAACAAGAAGAGAACCCGGGAGCTTCATGGATTCGCATTATCTCCCCTACAATGAAACTTCAAGAGCTCGCTCGCTCTCTACTGTAATTGGAAGCTAAAATAATAGCATATAATGAACAACCAAAATTCTCAAACTAACACAAATTATATTAATATTTGATAACTAACACTAATTTAACCAATGAATTATTTTTTTAAAATTTAATAATTATCGTTTAAAATAACGATTACTATGTTTTTAATAGTTTATATTTAACAATTAATGCTTATTACATTTAAGACAAATTTTAATCAAACAACATTAACACTTGGGTAATTAGTAAATTGTGATTAATAAAAATCCGCTTAATGGCCATAATATATACCTTAGTTAAGTAATGATACATGAATTGGAGATGATGCATAGGTTCTAATGCCACGTATCCCATCATAATATTGGCAGCCACCGACACTATAAAGACCCAAGATCACTTTCTACAAGTCGACAAAATTAGTTGACTAATCAATTGCACATCTAAAACTTTGCAAACGCATCGATTAACTAATCGATTGGAAGAATTGGCCACTCCAATTGATTGTCCAATTGATCGGATGGTTTTGCCGACAATAATCCATTCACCAATCGATTGGAAGGTTTGTCCACCACCAATCAATTGTGCAATTGATTGGATGGATTGGCCAACACTAATCAATTGTTCAATAAAAATTATAAAAATTCATGCTATCATGCCTCCCAATGTTCTAAAACTAGGAAAAAATCAACTTACTATTTTCCTTTATCCGTTATCTTAGAGAACAAATTATTCATTAAACCAACAATAGCTACTAATGGAAAAAAATAAAATAAAATAAAGAGACTCAATTTTCTAAAGTATAATCAGTTATATTCTGTTACCAACATTCCACGACTAGTCTTCATATGGTTTCAAGCTAGAAAACACTTTCCTTAAATAAAATAAATGAATATAAATCCCCTATTTAGGTAGACTACGACAAATTTAAAGCTAAAAATAACAGCAAGGCCTAGAAGACATTCACCATATTGCACAAACAAATTGTGAAAAACAAAAATAAATAAATAATAGAATGAAAATCATAGTATTGATAATTTACCAGAATACATATACCATCATAGTTTTGTAGCAAACACTTAATCTATTCCCCAATTAAACAAATTACCCGATCCAATCATTGAACCCCTGAAGTTTAAGCAATGTGAAAACTTCAAGAACTCCAAAAAAATCAAAGGGATATGAAGAATGCCAAAGCTCCTTTGCAAGAAGAATCTAAAAAATAAAATAAAAACAAAGCACATGGAAACCGCCAGGTTGTTGATCTTTGTTTTTGAGAACTACCTTGATTTTTGTTACTATCAATAAAACATCAACATTTCAGACCATCAATTTCTGCAAACCGATTCATTCATGTTAATGTCCACAAATTGATTCATCAACATTTCAACTATTTGAATTGGGTTTCCTATGTTTTAACTTCAATTCTGTCAATTATGCATCAACTTCAGCACTCAAAGAAACCATTTGTTTCTAAACATAAGTTCTAGCATTTTAAAGACATTGGTTACTACAACTTTTAAAACAGAATTTATGCTTTCAAACTTCAATTCAAGCACCAGAAAGCAAGAACAATTAGTACTATTAAGATTTATGCTTCAATTAGTATGTGATGCTCCAATGAATGACATGGCAAAATATTTTATATGTGGGATAATGTTGGCCCACTTTTGTTGGTTGGTAGTTGAGAAACATTGAATGACTCGATGTGTTTTGTGGTTCCTTAAGAGCAAACAACCAAAGTTACTATCACGAGCAAATAACCAAAGTTACTATCACGAGTCACAAGCAGCAATGAAAAAAATACATATAAAATAAAAACGAGAGAAAATAATTTCCTAAAACTAAAGCCAAATAGAAGGATCATACGTCCACCAATTCAATAATTTTAAATTTTACACTTTCTTTACATTGTCTAAATTACCAAACAAACCTAAAACACATTCACAATTAAGTTATCAAATATAAAATTCTAAAATTCTGATGAACAAAAGAAAAAAAAAAAAGCCAATGCCAAAATCAAGATAACATAGTCCAAAAAAGAAATATAACATTAAAAAGGCAAGAATGCCATAATGATAGTGTAGTTTGAAGGAGTAGACACCAAAAGAAAAAGGACAAACACAAACAAAAAGAAAAAGCATAAAGTGTAGCTAAAGTCTAAATAACCTATTAACATTCACAGATTAAGTTTCTATAATGGATAAACCAAAGGCAAATGTAAAGCAAAGGGTTATGTGATCATGTTGTGACTAGAACAGTGTTGAATGCAGTGTTAACAGAGAAGGAAAAAAGAATTAGATTAAAAAGATAAAAATGGAATCCAATATATAGATAATTGCATTCAGCAATGTGAAAACTTTAATATGGTAATCCAGTGTCAATACTCATTTTCTTATGTCAACAAAATTTACAAACATGAAGATTTAAACAAGAAAATTAGGTAAAAAATACCATGTCAAGAACTCCAAAAAAATCGAAGGGCTATGATGATGTTCTTAAGGTTAGCTTGTGCTAGATAACAGTACCACTGGCAGCAGCCAGAGTCAGGAAGGGCGTAGGTGAGATGCTGTGGGAGAGAGGGAGAGGAAAAGTGGATCTGAGAGGAAGGAAAAAACTAAAGAGAGGAGGTCTAGTGCGAGAGGTGAGAGAGAATAGGGTTGGGACAAAGAAAAAGCATAAGAGAAAAGACAGCAGTGGGTGCGAATTTGACCAGCATATACTCTATAATTTTAAAAAATTAAAATTAAAATAAAATACCAAACAATGCACATGACAAATTATTAGCTGCAACAAACAATATGAACCAAAAAGATGATGTCATGATCACCATTATAATTTCTCACATGTAACAGCTTTGAGAGAGCTTCCCATTTGGCACAAATTTTCTTTTCAATAGAGCATATAGCGAAAAAAACTTGAGAGCAATGTCAAAATCATCCTTCTCTACCAAAAAATAATACACAACGCTCTTTTACTAACAGTTAGCGGGCAACAAACAAAGAGCTGGACTTGAATACAATGTTAGTGGGGTTGCATGATCCAATTAAATCTCTTGGCACAAATGTAACAAAAATTAAATCAAAAGTAGAGGTAAAAACAAAAGTTATAGTCAAACTCCTTTTTTTTTTTTCAATCAAAAAACCAATACCATAAAAGTTGTTATCACAAAACTTAGTTACTGGTTTGTAAAACCAAAATAAAAAACTGCAACTATAATTAACTTATGGATTTACATATTATAGCTATAACTTATTCATCAAATAGATGGCCTGCTCCTTCCTTCCTGCCTCGTTGTAGGAGTGATTTACTCACCTTTGGCCTTTACAAAAAAGTTGTTGATCGTCGAGGGCTTCATTTTAATCTGAAAATCTCGGGTTTTAGAGCACGTTGAGTTTTGTCTTCTTCTCCCTTGGAGCTCCGAATTTGAGGTAGGGATAACCTACTCCTCTCTATGGGTTTTGTCTTTAAATTTTGGTATTTTGAGATGTTGGGCTTGGTTGGGTAATTTTGTGAAAGTTTGGGGCTTTTGTGTAATTTTACAAAAGTTGGGGTTTTATTCATAATAAACCTAGATGCATGTTTGGCATAGAAAAATAGAATGATTGTTGAATCATTGATGAAAATGGGACCTAAGGGTTGAAATGTTAATTATGGGAATTGACCTAATTACATTGTTTAATTAATTGGGATAATTAATTGGTGAGAAATGAGGAAATGAAATGTTGATTGAATACCTACAAGCTAATTAATTATTACAGACCAATTAATTAATTAACAAATTAACTAATCTAATGAAAGCAGTAAACGGCCTCGGGAAGAGGGCCCAATGCAATGCGCACTCGGCTCCGCTCGGAAAGCCACTGCCATGCACAAGTTTGCCTCTACTTTGACTGTTCTGCTTCTCTGAAAATTTC
>NW_021024551.1:474952-489066 GCF_004153795.1 Camellia sinensis
AGTTCAACTACACCCCCTATCCGGACTTACCACGTATTTACCCCATGTACATTATCATAATTCTCATTGCAATATGTATTCTTTCCCAATATAAATGTTTTCCAACAAATCAGATTCAAGCTCCCCAAACAAAGATTTGAAGATGTCAAGGCAAAAAATTAAAATAAAAGACTCGTCAATGGACCTGCACAGCCCTTTCAAACCTCCAAAACCTGAAAATTTTCCAATTGAAAACAAAAATACAATATCTATGTTTACAAAGATTGACTAATAAAATAACCATGTCTGCTGTAACGGTAGCTAAGGTAGCTAAGATGCTATTTTTCATTCATTTTTTCCAGCTATCATGGAGAACAAAAAAAAAAAAAAAAAACTAGTATGAAGATGCCATCTGAAAATGATAGAAAATAAAGAAATATAAATGCAAGGTGAGTGGACACATGCAGGCATAACGATAACTCTAAGTCCTAACATTATCAGTAGTATTTCAATTTTGAAGTGATAAATTACAATTTACAATAAGACACTTGGTCTGCAAACTTTTTTAAAAAAATGTACCTAACATTAATATCAACCCCAAAGTCAACAACCCTCCTCCACAATACAAAAACAAATATACTATCCCTGAAGCAAATCATCTCTAGAAAGTTAAGTAATCTAAGGTTTCTAACTAATTCTTTAAGTAATAAAAAAAAAAAAAAAAAAACAACAACAACAACAACAACAAATCTTATCAAGAGGTAAAAAAGCATCAACAGGTAAAACAAAAAATCTTTACAGAATTAAGAGGAAAAAGAGCATCTTTCCATTCCTGCAATAACAAAAGAAAATACTGAATCAATTATAGCTCAAACATGACGCAGAGAGGGTCTTCAATGAGACAACATATACTGAAATGACACAGAGAGGGTCTTCAAAGAACAAACAAACAATATCACACAGAGAGGCACAAGTTATATGAAAATCCATGCAAATAAATTGATTGAGTCATGAACTAATTAAATAATGAATTATAAGATGTTGGCTTCTAGGTGAGGAAAGGAGCATATATTACCAAGATAAACTGATGAAAAAAAATACAAAATATGTTTCACCACAACCAAAAGCAGAAATAGAGAATGGATCAGAGTTATAAATCTATGTGATACCAAAAAAAGAAATGAGCACCATCTACAATTTATAAATTACCAAGATAACTGATGAAATTTTGTGTCTTGCAGTCTATTGTTGGGTAGCAAATGCTTTCAATTTCTCTTCTGTTATCAAGTAGTCATCACTAGGGTATGCTTTGTTTGGAGATGGAGCACCATTTGCAATTTAGAAGAATTTAATCACTTTTATTGTTAATTTTTTGTAATGCTATAGCGATCCCGGTTGTCCCTTTACTGTTCTGTTGTCTTCCGGACTCGGTTCCGTGGAGTTGGTAGTTGTATCTATCTTGTTGTTGTCCTTTAATTCCATTTGTGTGAGTTTTAGGATGTTTTGGGCAGGGTTGTTACAGGTTAGTTAGGCCTTGGTTTCAATTCCTTGTTGCCTAGTTTTTAGGCGTTCTGCTCGAGCGGGTCTTATTGCGCTCGAGCGGCGATTGCACACCCCCAGTATTTCGTATCCCTGCAAAAACTTCTACAGGTGTGATTTTTACACTCGAGCGGGTTTCTTTACGCTCGAGTGATAGCGCTCGAGCGGGTTTGTTGGCGCTCGAGCGGGTAGTACTTTTGGGTGTAGGTTCTGGGAGAGGGAAATCTACGCTCGAGCGGATGTGCTTTATTCTTGTGTCTTGGCGCTCGAGCGGGCCTTCTTGCGCTCGAACGTGTCCAGATCTTTGTTCTTGGCGCTCGAGCGTTGTGTTCTCCGCTCGAGCGGGAATGTCGTATATCAGTTGGCTGTGGGGCAGTTTTAAATCACTTTTCCTCATTCTTTCTCTCTCTTACTTTTCCGAAAAGGTCATTTGAGAGCCTCTCTCTCTAGAACCTTACCTTCTCTCTAGGTATTGATCTAGTAGGAGTTGTTTCCTCACCTTTGACCCTTACAAAATAGTTGTTGATCGTCGAGGGCTATCTTTTGATCCGAGAAACTCGTGGTTTGGAGCACTTTCGTTTTCACCATCTTCTTCGTTGGGTGTCATCTTTTGAGGTAGGGGTTCCTACTCACTCTTATGGTCTTTGACCTAGATTTTTTAGTTGTTTTGATAGAGTGTTGAATTTGGAAAATTTGGGGATTTAGGGTTTCAAAATGTGTTAAAAAGGGTTTTGTGATTTTGGGCTCATAATATGTATTTTGGGTTTCAAAATGATGATATAGTTGTTGGTTGGTGATATTGGGACCTTTGAGTTGATATTAAGAGTTGGGGGTAAAAGTCCTAATTTGTTGTTTAAAATTAATTGGTATAATTAATTTGGGAAGATTGTAGCTATGTGGAATTGAGTTGGAAATAATGAAATTGGCTCATTATATGGTTGAATAGTGGAGTTAGATTTATTAATCGCTCACTTTTGAAAAACATTGATATTTTATCTGTTGGAACTTTTATTATTTGTTTAGAAATAATTGCTTGGACTACCGGTGGAGGGTAGTTTTGATTGTTGTAGACAATGCATGATGATTAGGCAAACTAAAACTAATCAATTGGATATGTCATAGAGTATGACGGTTGACAGAATACATTGGTGTTATGTATTGATTGATTGCGTATATGACCTATGCGTATATACATTGTGTGTGTGGGAGGAGATAGGGGATGTACTCCACGGTTTAGGGGAAGATACGGGATGGACCTCTAAACCGGATATTGTTTGGGAGGAGATAAGGGATGGACTCCACTGATGCAGCTCATACGCTTGTCAGATAATGTGTTAATACAGCTCATATGCTTATCTTTGGAAGTGTTGATACAGCTCATATGCTTGTCATTGGAAGTGTTGATATAGCTAATATGCATATCTGTTGAAATGTGGATACAGCTTGTATGCTTATCTGTTGAGACGTTGATACAACTAATATGTTTATCTAATGTAAAATGGGAAATGTTTAATATGAGTCATTGTCTCATATAAGTGGTTGGCCAGGTTCTGAGCCATTGATGTAAATTGAGAAATTGACAAGAAACGAAAACTGAAATGAAACATGAACATAGTGGTCATGAAATGGAAATGGATTATGGATTGGTTTATGAAAATTGAACATTTATCAATTGCTAATGTCTTAGTCATTGCTCATACTGTGTTTAGCATATCTCTACTAGGCGTTGGCTCACCCTTTATGGGACATTATTTTCAGGTACAGGTAGTATGCCACCTCCAAGGACATAGCTTGGATGATGATGAGAGTTGAAGACTCTTTCTTTTGTTTATTTTGATGTGTTACATGTAAATTCAAGCCAAGGGCTTAATATGTATTGAGTTAGTACTCTTCTTTTTGTAACCTAGTGTTAACTTGGAAACCTGTAAGCCCATAGGACATTTGTTTTTGTTGTTAACATGTAATACAGTTGTAAGAATTACTCTGATGAATAGAAATGGTGGATTTATTTTGTATCAATGCATGTCTAAAATGTTGGTTTAATGCTATTATTTTGAGGGCGTTACAAATGCTTGTCTAAATACAAAGGCCAAGTAAAAACTATGGTACTTTAAAAAAAAAATAAAGAAAAAACACTAAAACAAACACATACACTAGCAGCAACAATTAAAAAGGGTTAAAATTTTTCGAGGCAATTCAATTGGTTAATCCATCAAAAACAGTACATCAGAAATTTAATTTCATAACACTGAAAGATGAATTGCTTTCTCAATCTCATGTGCTTACCAATTTTAAGATTTAATATAAGATGACTAGACAGAAAATTGAAGATTGTGATTCTCTCCATTGCAGATTTGTAATGGAGAGGTTCCATTTGAAGATTGTGATCCTCTCCATTGCATATTTGTAATGGAGAGGTTCCATTAAATCAATGATTTGCAATTAGATATACATGAACTTACCTTACACCAAGAGTTCTTTTGCCTTCTACATGAACCACAAAAAATAAAAATAGAAATGTTAAGAACCATAATTGTTACAAAATTAATCTATAAACCACAAAAAAAATGGGGGAAAAAAAAGAAAGAAGGAAGACTTTCAATTACAAGGTACACATTGCATATAAGAAACCAGTGCCAGATTATTACCATCATCGATTTAAAATTCGAATCTTACCAAATATAACACAATTCGAGCCTTACCAAAACTACCATTGAAAACTTCAAATATTGTTAGATCTACTATCGAATACTACAAATCTATCAGATCTATCGGTTACAAAAATAAAAAAAATGTTCATGCTAAAGTTCCACAACTATTCAACACTGACACATGGCATTTAATACCAATCCAGTTGAATAAAGTTCTGGTGGCTATATATTTTGTACAAGCCAATTACAATTCAACGCGTGGCAAAGTAAGGGTAGTACGGGAAGACTATTCAAATCTTCGATCTTGATCGTACACGTGTCAGTTAATATTGGTTGTTACGAGATCTGAGTAGCAGTGGATCAGCAGAGAGATATAAAGTGATGTGGCATCATCGGTTACTCACATTTGAATTCAAATTCAAGAGGGAAGCCTAACTGCAAGTAATGGCGTAATGGAGCTAATCTTGAGGCAACATGATCAGCGATCATGGAGGAGCAGTTCGACGGTTGAAAATACAGTTCGATGGTCATCCTTAAGCAGTATAAATAGCAGAGAAGGCCCCAGAAAATCCCCGAGACTCAGATCCAAAAAATCAGTTTTATTCTACTTTACTTAGTTTTACATAACCTGTTCTTTACATTCCAGTACTTTAAATTCTGCACTACACTTCATTCATAGGAGTAGTTTCAAGTAGATTGTCGCTATAAACCTCTACGAAACTGAGTTTGAATCATTGTAAGTTTTTCATTCTAACGAAATGCTTCAGATTTTCTTTATTTGATTGGTATTCTGTTTAAATTCTCCTAAATCAAGCCACCAGTAAAAATCCTCTTCATTGAGGCTGAGAGAACTAAAACACAATCGTCTGATAATTGGTTGGCAATTAAATTTTTGTAAGGACTAATTGATCCTTGCTGGCACGCTTGCAATTACAATAATAACCTTCGAAAGCCAAAAAGCCAACATATATTTTTGGCACGCCCAGTGGGACAAAATTGAAATGGCTAGACGTAGGAGACAAGGAGAAAATGAACGCTTGGAAGAAGGCGTGGAAGGAGAGGTAGAGGTACCTAATCCAGAGGATAATGTGATAACACATCCTATGGAAACTCCCATTTTATCAGAACCTATGGTCGAACAAACCAGTACTTCAGAGCAAATACCATATGTTCGTAATATTGGACGAGACCAAGGAATTGAACCATCCACTGTCCTATCTACTCAGCCGATGAATCCATGGGGTGGCTTAATAGATGCAATGGGACAGCAATTAATGAACACAATGGAAAGGTGGGCAACGTCCTTTTTGGATCGAATGAATAACCACCAACTAACAAACGTAAGACACATGGAGGAAATTTCGAATGTCCCTCAGCAAAGATTGGCTAGAGATAAACAGCCTATGCAAGTTAATGGACATTCTAATGGTCAAACTAGCAATCAGAACCATGAAAGACCATCACCTCAGTCTTGGTACGAACCTGTTCCAAGGCTTGTAGTAGGTCAAAATGTCTCAGTACTTAACAGTGAAGCCATGCAATTTGGTGGAACTTGCCCAGTTCAAGAAAATGGCATAAGAATGGTTCCAAATCCCATGTTCGAAGCCATACCTGGCACAAGGGGGTTCACTAATCCCTTATTCGAAATTATACCTGGGGGGTTGGAAGGTTTTCCTACAAATAGAAGAGACACAACACCAATTCCAGCACCTTCCGCAGGTCCTTTCGTAGGACAAATTCAAAGGGGTTACCCACACCCCCAACAGTAACCTGCACCACAGGGATAACCAATCCCAAACATGCCACCTTATGGACCAAGAGGACCGCAAGCACAAGTTTGTCCACTTCCTGTGTTTGTTCCTCCAGCGGTGGTTCAGCATCAGCATGCACAAAATATGGTCCCTAGAGACCAGATTGTTGATATCGTTAGGGAGATGTGTGGACCAATGGCTGGGGGGGTCCAAACTCCTGTATACAGAAAACCATACCCAGAATGGGTAGATAGGGTATATGAATACCCAAGAGGTTTCAGGATACCATATTTCGCTCTTTTTTATGGGAATGGAAACCAGTCAACAGTAGAGCATATCGCTAGGTTCGCTGCTCAATGCGGTGAATTCACTAATAATGATTATATGAAGCTGAGACTGTTCCCAAACTCTCTAACTGGGGGGGCATTTGTATGGTACATTAACCTTACACCTGGCTCAATCCAAACTTGGCAACAAATGGAGGAGGCATTTCATGCCCAATTCTTCCAATCGGAGCCAGAGGTTTCCATGGTAGACCTAGCAAGGTTGAGTCAAAGGCCTGAAGAGAAAGCTACTCAGTTTATTGCCAGATTTAAAAGGGCTCAAAATAAATGTAGAGTCATTTTGCCAGAGCCAGAATTCGTAAGATTGGCTCAAAATGGTTTAGAGTTTAGGCTTCGAAAGAAATTTGACTCAACAGAGTTCAGGGACTTAGTGGAACTGACTTACAAAGTATCTAGACATGAAGCATTACTAGAAGAGGAGCAAGATCGAAATAATGCATCATACAAGACATACTACAAAGATCCTAACTATGAGATTGATGCAGCAGAGATTGTGGGGAAAGAACCTGTGATCTGTGAAGCATTAATTCATAAGGATACAACAATTGACCAGCAGTTTAAAAAGAAAGACCTTCACAGGAAATACTCCTTCGATTTAACTAAGGCAGATGACATCTTTGATCATTTTCTTGTGGCCAACTTCCTTAAGTTACCAAAAGGGGTTAAAATTCCATCTCTTGATGAACTTAAAGGGAAAGTATATTGTAAATGGCATAATTCTTGGTCTCACTCGACTAAAAACTGTGTTATTTTTTGAGACAGGATCCAGGAACAAATTCGGAAAGGGAGTTTGAAATTCCCAGCCAAAGCTAAAAAGGCCATGGGGATCGACAGTAGTCCATTTCCAGAAATTGGAGAGGTGGCAGCCAATGTCATTATGCCAGATTTTCAGAACCTGTTTTTGAAAGAATTGGAAGAAGTCAATGTGTAGATGCATGTGGCCAACCAGACAGCTATCAAGAAAGACACTGGAAATCTGCCAGCTAGTGGACAAGGTTTCTCGCACCAGAGGGAAGACTCTGAGGAAGAAGCACTGGATGACGATTCCTTAGAAGCAGCTGTAATGCAGAGGATGTGTCCTAGGTGCAGACTAAGCTACAAATGGTTGAAAGGACTCCCGATTGATGGGAACCAATACTACAAGGATGTGCAGAGACGTCCTAAACCAACCAATGCTTACAATAAAAGGCCATATCCATCTGGCGTCAGGCAGCAGCCATTGAGGGTTGAACCAACAGTTGACAAGATCCATTTCAAATGCAAGAAGCCTTTACATGAATCCAGGCCAGCTAATTATTACAGAATGGAGAGCAATCATTCTGGGAAGAGATTGGAGAGAAGTTCAATTTATGGGATTAAAGCCAGAGATTGGTCCCCTAGACCAGCCTCACGCAAGGCAGAAAGTGGACACCTTCATCGAAGGCCGGAGCTAGGCCCAAAACATGAAGTCAGGACCAAGCAATGGCCTTCGCAGCTAGCTTCGAGGAAGGTTTTGAATGAAGAAGGAAGTAGTTCAACGGCAGGGTCAATAGGTTCGTGAGTACATGGGGTCCCAGACTGGTTTGTAATGCAGAACAAACCTAGGGAGGTGTCTACCCAGAGAGAGGTTGCTGGAAACCAAGGTAAGATGGTCAAACCTCCTGTGGTGGCTCCAAACAATTGGGTCTTGCTTAAGCACCCAAAAACAAAGGAACCAGATATGGTCCCATGATTTCCAAATCACAAAGGAGAAAAATTCAGCGTAGGTACACTCAGTACCAGCGAGACCTGAAAAAGAATGGTGAGAGTTCTTCATTAGTACAGACAGAAGGAAAGAAGAATCCAAAGTCAGACCATACCCCAAAACCAACTCTACAAGGCAAAATGGGTTGCAGTAGAGAACAGTTGGCCAAAGTTCACTCTGAACTAAAAGCCAGAGAGAAGTCCAGTTTAGCGGGATTGGAGAAGGCATTGATGGAAAGTGACAGCGAGGCAGAGACGGAAGTTGGCTTAGGCTAAAAGAAATAAATGGTTGAAGAAGAAATGTTCGAAGCCTTCATGGCTAACCAAACATTTCTGGTTGAAAAACCAGTCGTGACAGACCATTCAAAGGATGAAGTACCAGAGAGCAGCATGGAGGATGCTTTTGGATTGACTGAACAAGGTGGCCAAAAGGAGAAGCAGACACAGCCAGTTATCCAATTTGGCTCAGTGTCAGTGAACATGGTACACATACTACCGCATGAATTCCAAGCTGGAGATGAGAATCAAGAGGGGCAAGAAATTGACCCAATCCCAATCTCTAGTAAAGACTCACAAGTGAGTATGGTACAAGATAATTCCGGAATGGTCACCCCAATGGAAACTGAATATGAGAGTGAAGAAGTGGTAAGTATTAACCTCTCGTATCCTTTTGAGTATCCCTCGAATTCTATGACACAGCATGTTAAGCCTTTGTATATTAAGGCCTTCTTTGATGGGCAGTTGAACTGAGGCTTAGTGGATAATGGGGCAGCGGTGAACTTACTACCGAAATCTTCCTTGAAGAAATTAGGGAAAAGGAATCCCAGGTTAATCCCAACCAGTACAACCATTGCTGATTTTGCTGGGGACAAACAGATGGCCCAGGGAATTCTACCCATCAACCTGAGTGTGGGAACCAGGGACTGCATGACGGCGTTCTTCGTCATCGACAGTAATGCTAAGTACAATGCTTTACTTGATAGAGATTGGATCCGCACTAACAAATGTGTGCCTTCGTCTTTGCATCAGAAAATAATGATGGCCCTAGGCAATGGAGAGATAGAGGAAATTGATGCAGATCCTCAACCTTTCATAGCCTGCACAGACTTCGCAGAAGCCAAATTGTACATTGAGGGAGTGACACCACTCAGTATACTAAGGAAATCTGATGGCTCAGCCGAAGTAACGGCTGATGAGGAAGTGACACACTTGAAGCACTTAGTCCAGGAGAGTGCTGATGAAGAGGTGGTCGTTAAAGATGACAATGATGCCTGGTTGTAGGCAGCAAGATGAAGCACCAGAAGCCAAGTCTTTGGCTTTAATTAAGTTTTCAATATTGGATGTAAAGTCAATAGTCCAGAAAATGCAGGAGCAAGAGAAAGAAGCCATGATAGTTGGCTACAAGCAGGAGCAGCAACAAGCCAGAGTTTTGGCCCTTGATAAATACTGTGCATTGGACACAGAAACAAAAGTCCAAGAAATACAGGAAGAAGAAGCCTTGTGGACAGACTTCGTCTATGAGGAAGAGGGTAAAGAGGTTGAATCAAAGAACCGGGGAACAGAACACAGCAAGGAGATTGCTTCGAAGCCAGAAGGAATCAAAGAAGGAGCTCCAGTAAGTTCTCAGATACAAGACCCCTTAGAAGAAATAAATTTAGGGGAAGGTGTTGTACAACAACCCATTTATATAAGTGCTTGGTTGAATACTCTTAACAGGAACCAGTTGTTGGTTATTTTGAGGAAATATAAAGATTGTTTCGCATGGTCTTATAATGAACTACCAGGATTGGATAGGTCATTAGTAGAACATAGGCTCCCTATGAAGCCCAACTTCAAGCCATACAAGCAAAAACCAAGAAGAATGGGTCCAGAAGTAATTCAGAAAGTTAAAGAAGAAATTCTTAGACTACTCAAGGTAGGCTTTATTAGGACAGCTAGGTATGTTGAATGGCTATCTAATATTGTGCCTATAGTTAAAAATAATGGTAAAATGAGGGTATGCATTGATTTTAGAAACTTAAATCTAGCAACTCCAAAAGATGAGTATCCTATGCCTATAGTAGATTTGCTGGTAGACAATTCAGCAGGGCATCAAATTTTGTCAATGATGGATGGGCACTCTGGTTATAACCAAATCTGCATTGCGGAAGAAGACATTCACAAAACAGCATTCAGATGTCCTGGAAATATTGGCACCTTCGAATGGGTTAAAATGCCATTCGGTCTGAAGAATGCTGGGGCTACATATCAGAGGGCCATGAACACTATCTTTCATGACCTCATTGGAGGATATTTAGAGTGTTATATTGATGATATTGTAGTCAAGTCCCAATCCATGGAAGAGCATCTGTTTCACTTAGAAGCAGCTTTCGAAAGAATGAGAAAGTTCAAGTTGAAACTTAATCCTCTTAAGTGTGCTTTTGGCGTATCATCTGGAAATTTCTAGGGCTATGTAGTACACAAGAAAGGAATACAGATTGACCAGAATAAAGCCAAAGCCATCATTGAAGCCAGACCCCCATCAAGTAAGAAGGAATTACAAAAGTTCCTTGGACAGGTTAATTTCCTTTGAAGATTCATTTCTAACGCTGCAGGAAAAACTAAAGTATTTTATTCCTTGCTAAGGTTAAGAGATGAAGAGGAATTTGTATGGACAACAGAGCATCAAATTGCTTTCGAAGGAATCAAAGCCTACTTGGCCAACCCTCCAGTGCTGACGCCACCAAAGGCCGATAAACCTTTGAAGTTGTATATATGTCACGACCCAAACCTGGCCCTATGGGTTTAGCACCGTAACCGGCCAGTAATCCGAGATTACCGAAGGCCTGCAGGACAGTAGTACCGTAACACAGAGTACAGGGCCTGGCGGAAGCCAAAACAGTAAATAAACAGTGTCCATTGAGCTGTGACAGTCTGTATGCAAAAAGACTTTCCATACATTTATACATAAACAGTACGGAACAGTATGCACAGTATTTACAATCATCCAGACTAGGGACTCAACCCTAGATAACAGTATGGTAAACATTCAGTCTATACAAAACAGTGTAACAGTACAAAAGGGGGAATTGTAAAACACCCCTAAGCCCTAACACGTTAGGCTCGGAACCTCGCAGTGAGGCACAAAGGCTGGCTTGACAAAACTGGAGTAACCCTGACGCCTCTAGCTTCAATCCGGTGCCTGTACACCTACATATATATATGAGCAGTGAGCTAAAGCCCAGTGAATAACATAAAGCGTAAAGGGGTTTAGAATGAATGTCCTTACAGTAATGAAAACAGTTCAATTCAACCAGTATTTCAGTTGTTCATGCGTAAAGGGGTTTAGAATGAATGTCCTTACAGTATGAAAACAGTTCATTTCAATCAGTATTTCAGTTGTTCAGTACAGTAAACAGTCATATGTGGTACATCCATTAGCATAACAGTAACAGTAGGTCTTAAAAGACCGAACAGTAATGATGGCCATCAGTCAGTAAACAGTAGTGGTTCCAACAAGGGAACCGACAGAGAATTCTGTCACAGTAATAGTAAGCAGTAGGTGCTAAGGATGCCACAATACAGTTCAGAATATAGGACATACATTCATTCATAATCAGTAATCAGTTCAGAAACAGTACAGTTCAGTTGTTCAGAAAATAAGCATTTGTGAACATATCTTTACACAATCGTTACTCACAGAGTTCGGGCTACAGTATGCTAGAGCGTGTCTCCCCAGTCGCCAACCCTACACAGTTAGCAGATTGAACACACTAAGCTATACAGTTGGGAAATATAATAACTTAATCCCTAATGCCTCGGTGTGTTCTACATCTATATCCTCAACAAGATGCCTTAAACTAGGCCTAAGAATGCCTAGAATGGGATGAGGATGCAAAGATACACTTAGAAAACATTTTCAGAATTTCGGAAAAAAAACAGAGTCCCGCTCGAGCTCAGGTTTCCCCGCTCGAGCGTACAAGCAAACAAAGGTACACGCTCGAGCGTAAACTTTCCCGCTCGAGCGTACTGTAAAAGTACTGGATGGGTGAAATCCCCGCTCGACGCCCGCTCGAGCTTGAGACATGACTCCGCTCGAGCGCCCAATCCTCCGCTCGAGCGGACTGTAAAAACAGTGCAAGATGCTGGATAGCTCGATTTTTCCCGCTCGGCGGACACTTCCCCCCGCTCGAGCGTACGACTGAAAATTAGAAATCCCATAATTCGAGCTTCCAGGTTCAAAACAAAGCTCAAAAGCATCAAACCAATCCTCTTGGGGCCCATTTTCTGGAAAACATTTATAAGACACAGCATAGAATAACATGTTCAAAGTCAATTTTAAAGAAATCAAAAGTCCCAGGGTGTTTAATTGTCAAACTCATTAAACCATTTTTCAAGGCAACAAGGTGAACGGTGCAACATCACATGTGAATTCAAACCATTTCAAAGCTTCAGATTTGATGCTCTAAGAGCCAATTCTTTTTCAAAAACATGTGAAATCATGGACTATAGTCAAGACATGAACATGCATGTAACATTTTGCCATGAAAACAACTCAAAATCCAACAATACTACCATGCATGCAAAGATTGGGCTTCAATTCACCATTAATGAACCAATTCATGACTTAGCTCTACAATTGGACATGAACCATGCATGAATCAACTTAAACACAAGTCAAAAGGATGAAATTCATACCTAGGTTCCTTGAATGCAAGTCTAGAGGTTCAAATTAACAATCCACACTTCAATCTTCAAGCAATTCTACCAATGAACTCAAGATCCACTCAATTCTCTCTCCCTCTCTATCGTAGTCGGTTGAGTCTAAGGAATGAGCTGATGGAATGTGTATGAAGGAGTGTAATGAGGCTCAAAGATGATTCAAGTAGTGGGCCACTTAAGTGGCATTAAGGTAATTAAGCCTAACTCTTTAATTAGCTTATTATCATCCAATCTAATCATACCTAATCAATTTTCAAATAAATATACCATAAAATTACATTAATTATGACGATCATAAAACATCAATCGGTTACTAATTCGGCCGCCGATAAGGCCTTCAATTTGCAATTTAAACATACAAACAGGAACATATAATCAAATAATCAATCAACAGATAGAATGCAATTCAAACAGATGTACTATGCATTTAAACAGATACAGTCAGTCAATTGCTTCCAGATTCCAGTCAGTCAGTTCAGTACTTGATTCAGTTCAATTATTAGTCATAATCAGTCTCGGTTAACAGTAATCAGCGGTTAATCAGTCATTAATCGGTAAACAGTATGAGGGTTGTTACAGTCTCCCCTCCTTATAAAGAGTTTAGTCCCCTAAACTCGAGTTACCTTTATTTTGGAAGAAAACAGGATTCAGTGGAAACAGTTCAGGATATCTTTTAGTCATGTCCTCTTCCCTTTCCATGTGGCATACATGCCACCGTGGTTCTGCCAGTCAACTTTCACTAGTGGGATCTCTTTGTTCCTCAGTTTCTTGATCCGTCTGTTTACAATCTGCATGGGCCGTTCCTCGTAAGTGTAGTCATCACTCAACACTACGTGGGTAGGCTCTATTACATGGAAAGGATCCCGAAGGTAGTCTCTCAACATAGAGATGTGGAAGACGTTATGCATATGCTCCATTTCAGGAGGGAGCGCAACTTGATACGCCACCGGATTGATTTTCTCAATGATCTCGTATGGTCCGACGTATCTCAGTGCTAACTTGCCTTTGACTCCAAAACGAGTCTGGCCCTTCATTGGTGTCACTTTCACAAAAACGTGATCACCCACTTCATACTCTCTGTCTCGTCTTCTGACATCAGCATAACTTTTCTGTCTGCTCTGTGCTGTTTTCAATCTCTGTTGTATCAGTTTCACTTTCTCAGTCGTTTCATACACAATCTCGGGCCCAAGCAAAGGCCCATCTCCAACTTCTGCCCAGCAGATCGGAGATCTACATTTCCTGCCATACAATGCCTCGAAAGGCGCTGTTGTTGTAGGCGAATTCAGCCAATGGTAAATGACTTTCCCAGTTTCCCTGAAAATCAAGGACACACATTCTCAGTAAATCCTCCAGAGGATACGTTCTCTTGGACGATTGGCCATCTGTCTGAGGATGATAGGCACTACTCAGCCTCAATTCAGTACCCA
>NW_021024551.1:489842-536694 GCF_004153795.1 Camellia sinensis
GAAATTCTTATTGGATTACAAGTTCATGCAGTTGACATATTTGGAGATTCTCAATTGGTGGTTAGCCAAGTGAAAGGGATTTTCAAATGTCAAAGTATAAGCATGTTACCATACTCTGTTGTTGCAGTACATTTGCTCTCTCAATTTCAAATAGCAAATGTAACTCATGTCCCAAGATTCTTGAATAATAGAGCTAATGATGTGGCTCAGAAAGCTTCGAATTTCAAGATGAGGGATAATACTCAAAGGGACATAAACCAAACAACATACCAGAAGTCTATACCACCCTTAAATAAAAGGAATGTGGTCCTGGAAGTCAATCATAATGACTTGCAGGAACAAGATTGGAGGCATCAAATAATAAAGTACTTGGCTGGCCCATCCTCAAAGGCTAGTAGAAAAATTAAATTGCAATCTATGCAATACATCATATATAACAATGATCTCTACAAAAGGGGAGGAGATGGTCTATTGTTGGAATGTTTAGGCCCAAAAGAAGCATTAACAGCTATGGCTGAGGTTCATGAAGGCATCTGTGGTGCTCATCAACCAGGTGTAAAAATGAGATGGCTGCTTCGATGGCATTCCTACTATTGGCCAACTATCCTTAAAGACTGCATAGAATATGCAAAGGGTTGCCAGGCATGTCAAAAGCATGGCACAATAAGGCATGTGCCCATAACTGACCTGCATGCGGTAGTAAAGCCTTGGCCATTCAGAGGATGGGTCATGGATATGATGGGGAAAATACACCCACCCTCTTCAAAACATCATTGTTTCATTTTAGTGGCTACTGATTATTTCACCAAGTGGGTCGAAGCTAAGCCACACAAAGTTGTAGACCAGACTGAGGTCATTGGGTTCATCAAGGATTTAATCTATAGGTTTGGCATCCCACAAACTATAACTGTTGATAATGGGACTGTGTTTGATGGAAAAATGGTGAGGTCTTTTGTGGCTGAGTTTGGAATTAGCTTTGTTAATTCCACCCCTTATTATGCACAAGCCAACGGCCAGGCTAAATCATCCAATAAGTCCTTGAAGAAAGGAATACAAAAGGTTGTGGAAGACAATCCTAGGGATTGACATAACTTATTGTTGGATGTATTGTGGGCTTATAGAACTTTCCCAAGGTCAAGCACAGGAGTTACTCCTTATGCCTTGGTGTATGGGCATGATATTGTATTGCCTGTGGAAATTAATGTTAAGTCTTTGAGGGTAAGATGCCAAGACCAGCTAGATCCTAAGCAATAACATCAGAGTATGTGCTTGGAATTGGAAGGAATAGACGAAACCAGAATTCTGGCATTAAATAGCATTCTCTTTCAAAAGAAGAAAGCAGCCAAAATTTACAATAAGAAAGTCAAGCACATTGGCTTCGATGAAGGTGATTTGGTGTGGAAAACCATACTCTCAACAGGGATTAAAAGCCATAAGTTTGGCAAATGGTCACCTAACTGGGAGGGGCCATACCAAATTCATAGAGTCCTTCCTTTTGGAGCATTCCATTTAAGAAATTTGAATAGATATGTACATCCCAAAAAGATTAATGGCAGGTATGTGAAGCCTTATTTTTCAACTATATGGGAAACACAAGGAGATAAATAAACGCCAAGTACAAGAACACAGAAATACTCAAATGATAAATAAGAATTTATTTTTCATAAATAGTTGAATACATTCTGCCATAAATTGGCCCAAAAATCATTACAATGCCTCAGTTGTTCTTTTACAACAGATGTTCTAGTTTTAAAAGATGAAAACAACTGAATGGCTGTAGTCATTTCTTGCTTTCGATCGGCCAGTTCTTGGTTAGTGATCAGCAACTTGGTATCAGTTCGGGCTAAAGCCTGGTTGACTACAGATAACTCCTCCTCAAGTTGAGCCTTTCTCTCCAATAATTGAGTGCGAAATTGGGAGATAGAGGAATGTTGTCCCTTCAGCTCTGATATCTCAGCATGTACTGTAGAAACAAAGTCCTGATCTCTGACCAATTTCTCCTCTACAGCCTTGGCAGCACAGCAAATATTGATATAGAAGTCAATAGTAGCTACCGCTTGAGATAAATGATTTGAGACAGACATGCCGGATTGCTCAATAATTTTACAGCACTGAAGGAAGCCATTCCTTATTATAGGTCTCTCTAGGGCCTCGAAAGGAATCCTTGAGAAAGATGTCAATAGTTTCAGGCAATTATCCAAATCTATCGGGGGTGTAGAAGGCTTACTACTGGAAGAGGGACTCTGGAAAATTTCTAGTAAAGAGTCAGCCAAAACTAATGGCTCAGCTTCATCATTGGTTATTGGAGAGGTAGAGGGCATGTCAAAGAAACTAGCTAGTCTCGCCTCAAAGATATCTACCTCAACCATGGGCATAAGGGGTGCAGAGAGGGTAGTGGTTGAAGGCACAGAAGATTGCATGGGGATAGGAGAAATAGGTGGAGCATCTTCAGCAGTCTCTATGGTCCTAGCCAATAGATCAAGAGAAGAAGGGCTGGAAGTAGGCAGAGGTAATAAACCATGAGTCGGAGAGCTGCCAGTACCCTTTATAGGAGAATCAACTGCCATCAGAGATGAAGTAGCAGTTAGAATTTCCTTGGAAGAAGGAAGAAAAGCGAGGTTTGAAAGAAAACCGAATTGAGGAGGGTCAAAAGTCAGATAGGGAAGATATGGAGCCAACCCGAAAGAAAGAAATTTAGGAATGATTGGTCTCAAAGAAAGTACATCAAATGCAGTCTTGGGAAGTGGAAGGATGATTTGAATAGTCCTCACGTTCTGCAGATGATCAACCTCAACTGAAACTGACGGAGTCCCCATTGGAAGAATAGAATTAGTAGTTGTTGCTGTGAAAAGAAAAAGAAATGCAAAGTAATGTCAAGTTTCAATACCAAAATTTGACAAGGAAAAACAACAGAAGCATAAAAGAAATTACTTGTTTCAGAAGTGTTGGCAATAATAGGAGAGCTACGAAGGGAGTAATGTTCGGCAATTTGCTGCCTTCTTGTAGTTTCCTTTTGTAATGCATCAGCAGCAGCAGCTTCATCTCTTAAAAATTGTTGCTGCCGTATCTTCTCAGCTCTCTCGAAAACGATTATGGCCTTAGAGTGTTCCTGCTCCACTACTTTGGCAGCTGCCTCATATACAGGATCTTCGGCAAAATCAGAAAGAGAGATAGTGATCTTTCTTTTCTTTTTTCTCTGAGTTGTTGTCTCATCTTGAATCAAGTTAGAAGAAAGGACAGTCACTTTTTTCCTTCCTTTTAGGGGTGATTCTTGCTCTTGATTTTCTTCTTCTTCTTCTTCTTCTTCTTCTTCTTCTTCTTCTTCTTCTTCTTCTTCTGCTTGAACCTCAAGTACCTCCTTTTTAGGCTCAAGTAAAAGCTTCATTTTCTTTTGTTGTCGTTTGCTTTTGAGAAGATTTAGAGCCTGAGTCTTCTGAGGGGACTCTCCCTGTGAGGCATCCGCACCACCTTCGCAAAAGAAGAACTAAAAATAAAGCTAAAAGCATTACAAAAAAAGGCAAAAGGAGAAGAAACAAGGGTGTATACCTTTCCTCAAAGCGGCTCGGGTGATTCTAGGAAGAGTTGAGGCAGCAGGGGCAGACTGTAGAGTAGCAAGCATAGGAATCTGAGTAGTAAGGGCAGTGGAAGGAGTAACAACTCCAACCCCTTTGGGCTTGGGCACATCCAACACCATCAGTAGGTCTTGAGGAGGAATGGCCAGGTATACTTCCATATTGGTCGCCCACCAGTTGTGGTACTTCTTCAACATGTTACCTTGAGGAAGAAAAGGGATATACTCAAAATCGATCAGGTCTTGCATAAACTTAGAAGTTGCCTCTTCCAATCTGGACCGTCGAACTTTCAAATCCCTGATGGTAAGGCTCAAATTGGTGTTACTACAGAGGGGTATTGGGACCCCTTGTGAGAAGCCAAATTGTCTAGCAAATTGAGCAGGACAGTAGGGCTCAGCAATGCATTTATAAGCTCTGGGGTTCAAGGTCCCAATGAATAGTTCTCTAGGGATTAAAATAGAAGCCCATATGTCTTTATGAGCAGGTGAAGTGCAGAGCCTATCACTTAAGAAATTCTTCATCCAAAGTGGGCCAATGGTGATGGGTTCGAAAGAACGGAAGCAGTAGGAAGGAGGAGAAACTAGAAGTTGGTGGAAGAAGGAGAAGTAAAAAGCAAAAGTAGAAGGATAAAGTGAAACATTGGCTAGCCTCATGCCATGAGTAGGAAGGTTGGGTTCGAAAAACTTAAGGTATTTGGATTGTAACTCAGTGAAATAAGCAAAAAGCCAAAGCTGAAGAATCCAGAATGGCCCCCCTTGATTGGCATCTAAGGGTTTCTCACAGAAAAGAGAACAAGCTCTATATACGTGACCTAGAACGTATGGAGCTAAAGCCACCCTCTTCTGTAAAACAAGGGTTTTGGCAAGAAGGGCAAATTCGGGCATGATTCTTTGAGAGGAAGTGTAGAAAAGGAATTTGCAAAGCCAATATAATAAGAAAGAGAAGAACTTCCTATCAGTCACAGGACCCTCTCTTCTATTCTCAGCCTTGATAAAGTCACCATAGGATGAGTTAAGAGAAGGAAGGGAAAAGGGGACTGCTAGGTCAGGATAATCTGGTCCAATGAGGGATCCAATGGGAGATAATCCTAAAAGATGGCAAATGTCAAGGACAGTAGGGGCCATTATCCCACATCTAAATTGGAAGAAATTAAAAACAGAGTTCCAAAAGCACAAAGCAGCAGGAATCAAGAAAGGGTCTTCAGGAATAGTTAACCTGGATAATCAGAGGGCATCTAGAAGGCAGATGTAACGCCCTCAAAATAATAACGATAAACATTCTTCTATTCATCAGAGTAGTTCTTTACAAAAGTATTACATGTTAACAACAAAAGCAAATGCCCTATGGGCTTACAGCTTTCCAAGTTAACATTTGGTTATAAAAAGAAGAGTGCTAACTCAATACATATTAAGCCCTTGGCTTGAATTTACAAGTAATACATCAAAATAAACAAAAAGAGTCTTCAACTCTCATCCTCACCCAAGCTATATCTTTGGAGGTGGCATACTACCTGTACCTGAAAATAATGTCCCATAAAGGGTGAGCCAACGCCTAGTAGAGATATGCTAAACACAGTATGAGCAATAACTAAGACATTGGCAATTGATAAATGTTCAATTTCCATAAACCAATTCATAACCCGTTTCCATTTCTTATCAGTTTTACAATTTACATCAACGGCTCAGGACCTGGCCAACCACTTATATGAGACAATGACTCATATTAAACATTTCCCATTTTACAATAGATAATCATACTAGTTGTATCAACATCTCAACAGATAAGCATACAAGCTGTATCCACATTTCAACAGATATGCATATTAGCTATATTAACACTTCCAATGATAAGCATATGAGCTGTATCAACACTTCCAAAGATAAGCATATGAGCTATATCAACACATTATCTGACAAGCATATGAGCTGTATCAGTGGAGTCCATCCCCTATCTCCTCCCAAACAACATCCGGTTTAGAGGTCCATCCCCTATCTTCCCCTAAACCGTGGAGTACATCCCCTATCTCCTCCCACACACACAACGTATATACACAATCAATTAATACATAACGTTAATGTATTCTATCAATCGTCATACTCGATGACATATCCAATTGATTAGTTTTAGCTTGCCTAATCATCATGCATTGTCTACAACAATCAAAACTACCCTCCACCGGTAGCCCAAGCAATTTTTTCTAAGCAGATAATAAAAGCTCCAACAGATAAAATATCAATGTTTTCAAAAGTGAGCGATTAATAAATCTAACTCCACTATTCTACCATACAATGAACCAATTTCATTATTTCCAACACAATTCCATAAGTTCATGAATTTCCCAAATTAATTATACCAATTAATTTACACCACAAATTAGGGTTTTCTACCCCATTTCCCAATATTAGCCCAATGGCCTATATATCAACACACAACAACAAAATCATTATTTTGAAACCCAACAATATCCATTTTAGGATCAAAACAATAAACCCTCTTTTAACATTTTGAAACCCTAGGTCCCAAATTTTCCTAACTTCAACACTTTATCAAAACAACCAAAAATCTATGTCAAAGACCATAAGAGTGAATAGGAATCCCTACCTCAAAAGTTGACACCCAACGAAGAAGATGATGAAAAATGAAGTTGTTCCAAATCACAAGTTTCTCGGATCAAAAGATAGCCCTCGACGATCAACAACTTTTTTGTAAAGGCCAAAGGTGAGAAAACAACTCTAACTAGATCAATACCTAGAGAGAAGGCAAGGTTCTAGAGAGAGGGGCTCAACAATGGAGTTTTTGGAAAAGTAAGAGAGAGAAGCGATGAGAAAAAGTGATTTAAAAATGCCCCACAGCCAACTGTTATACGACATTCCCGCTCGAGCGGAAAACACAACGCTCGAGCATCAAGAACAAAAACTAGGTCCGCTCGAGCGCAATAAGGCCCGCTCGAGCGCCAAGACACAAGAATAAAGTACATCCGCTCGAGCGCGAAAACCAGTCCGCTCGAGCGTAGATTTCCATCTCCCAGACCTTTCACCAACAAGGTACTACCCGCTCGAGCGCCAACAATCCCGCTCGAGCGCGACCCGCTCGAGCGCAATAAACCCGCTCGAGCGTAGAAAACACAACTGCAGAAGTTTTATAGGGACACGAAATGCTGGAAGGGTGCAAACCCCGCTCGAGCGCCATACGACCCGCTCGAGCAGAACGACCAAAAACCTGGCGACAAAGATTTAGACCAAGGCTCGACCTACCTGCTCGAAACAAGTCCAACACATCCCGAAACTCAAACAAATGGAATTTAAGGACGACAACAAGATAGATACAACTACCAACTCCACGGAACCGAGTCCGGAATACAACAGAACAGAAAAGGGACAACCGGGATCACTATAGCAGAGTTCTTAAAGGTCCAGAGTCCTATTGGGTACAGCTCGATCATACCATTCTTGCTACTCTGGTCTCACTGTGGGCAAACATCGGTGGGGGATATTCGTCTTCTAGCTCCTCCAGTCAAGGCCACCTTCGTAAAGAAGACAATGGTCTTCTAGATGAGGGTATAGAGCTGAAAGCTCAGTAAGAATCTCCTTGAATATTGGCCCAAGCACATAGTCTTGTTGGTCATGGCGACGAGGGATGAAGATGCGTCCATCGATGGCACTTTTCTCCCCAACTTTGTACTTCTCACATTCTACATTGATGATCCTCTTCAGGGTTACAGATGGGCTCGCACGCTCTATGACTGGCACTTTCAATGAAAAAGAAGCCATTGATAGAACACTTTTTCGGAAGATGAAGCTGAAAAGGGAAGCAGAGAGAAGTGGAAGATCGGTAGAGGTAAAGGGTTTGGGTATTTCGCAAGCGAATGATTTCAGAGCACGAAATAAAAAGGGGTTTTAAAAGGAAACTTTTGTGTCCGAAAGACATGTCGCGTAATTTGTTAAGTACTGAGCTTCCTCCAATATTGAAACTTTTGGAGGGAAAAACACATCCCAAATGTTGAAGCCAGCTTCGAAATAAGTATTTGGCTTCGAAACTAAATTTTGGCGCCAAAAGTCAAATAACAAATGACTTCAAAGCTAAAAAGCCAGCTTCGAAGTAAATTTCATACTTATGGATCAAATAGTGCTCAAGTATTAGTTTACTTCGAAGAAATTAAAGACCTATTTTAGGTTTCTCAAGGAAAGTAATGTCCTTCGAAGCAAAACTAGAGATCCCTTAAGGGTAGGAATTGCTGTTCAAAACATCAGAACCAATAATTGGTTTGTATTTAAGAAAGATTTTCTTTCTAGACTAAAACAGTGCAGCCCTAAAAAGGAGCTTTCATAAACTATTATTCTAAGGAAAAATGGTCCATTTAAAACTGATTGATCATACTGACCATGACCATATGTTGGTTATGATCGAAACAAGCTTTAAGGAGTAAGATTGTTAAATTCGAAGTACCAATTTTAAATAAAATCAACAAAAATTGTTAACTATGTTCCATAAATTAGACAGGTTCATAGTTGGTTCTTTTAGTGTTTCATTTAAAACAATCGAGTCCAAGTTCGAAGGATAAGCTTGTTCAGTTCGAAGCTCTGAATTTGCTTTTTAAAGACAAACGGAGACAGGATCAAACCATGCCAAACAAAGGAAAAGTCCTAGTGGTATTGAAGACCAAAGCAATTACATCGAATGACCCTATTTGGGTACAAACTCAAGCTCATAAAAATAGGGAATTGAATAAATGACAAGATCATGAAATTTAGTCCAACAATGATCAATGAATTTTTGTTCTTTCTTTATTCTATCCTCTATCTCTTCTAACATTGGCTGCATGAGTTGATGTGCTCTCACTTCGTAAAAGGGCTCTTCAGCCTTTATTTTGAATGCTATTTCTCTCAATCCTTGTTCCAATTCGTCTATCTCTAACTCATCCCAGTACGCAGAATCTTTGTTCTCGAAATCATCGAATTCTTCAATGAAGTTCTCTGCTTCGTACTGGGCATGAATTCGAAGGGACGAAAGTTGGTCTAAAGATTGTGTGGTGGCCATAGAGATCCGATGCCAGCGAAGAAGCAATGGAAGTTGGTCCAAAAACATGTGAAGCTCTGCTTGGGCCAAGGGATTGAGGACATGACCCCGAGTCAGAATATCACAAGCCCATCAAAGGTTCTCGAGAAGGACTTCGTCCTCAAGAACATTGAAGGGCAAATGAGAGAAAGCCGCGAGCAGAAGTTGAGCTTGTTTCCGCTCAGCTGGAGTTGGGGAAGGCGGAGGCTTGTAAGGTGGAAAGATCTTATCTACGGAGAGGGCAAGCCTCAATCTCTCTGTCCAACAAGGATTTGGCAGGGGAGAAGGTGTGGATGCTTCTATTTCAGGAGGTGAAACAAGGGCAGAAGGAACAAGGGCATTAATATAATTGAGCCAGTCAGAAGAACAAATCTTCGCCTTCTGGGCTAAGAATGATGGATTGTACCCTTGTGCCCCTTCTAGGCATCGGGCGGCATGCACTATCTTTATAGGTATGGAGGATGTATACCATGCCACAAGCAGATTCTCCTCCAAACTGCGTCGATGGTCAATGGGCACGTAGGGATAGATCACCGAGCTTCGTGCATAAGAAGGGAACTCTAAAGGGTCAGTAAATTCGACAAAATGGTGGTTGATTCGTTCCCTCAAATCACAGGCTTCAGGTTTTGACCAGCTTGCCCAGTCGGAAGCACCAAAAGAGGAAAAAGTCGCAGCCTTGTCCCATGCAAAGGGTTGTGAAGAAGAATTTCCCATGTCCATATTTGCAACTTTCTGAATCAAAGGATTGAGAGCAGTTTGTTCGTAGTCCAAGGGTGAGTTAGAAGAAGAACTTCCCATGTCCATATTTGTGAGCTTCTGAATCGAAGGATTAAGGGAAATATGTTCGAAGTCCAAGGATTGATAATTTGCAAAGGCATCCATGACCTGAATATAGAAAGGCGGGTAAAGGTGGCTAATTAATGCATGGAGGTTCTTTCAAGGAGGAACAGCATCGTCATATGACTCTTCGTGTGTTCGATCATTAGAGGAGAAAATTGATTCGGCCATCAAATGTATCAGTCTGTTCGAATGCTAAGGTGGTGGGGGGTTCAAAAGATTGAAGGAGAGTTTAATGCAGTTGCATTTCTGGGAAAATGCAAAACCCATGCACGTTCTAAGACATGGGGAAAAGACCTTGATCCACTAATATCACCAAGTATTGGGTATATTAGTGCGGGGGGTAATGTTGGCTACATATTTTGTACAAGCCAATTACAATTCGACGCGTGGCAAAGTAAGGGTAGTACGGGAAGGCTATTCAAATCTTCGATCTTGATCGTACACGTGTCAGTTAATATTGATTGTTACGAGATCTGAGTAGCAGTGGATCAGCAGAGAGATATAAAGTGATGTGGCATCATCGGTTACTCACATTTGAATTCAAATTCAAGAGGGAAGCCTAACTACAAGTAATGGCGTAATGGAGCTAATCTTGAGGCAACATGATCAGCGATCATGGAGGAGCAGTTTGACGGTTGGAAATACAATTCGGTGGTCATCCTTAAGCAGTATAAATAGCAGAGAAGGCCCCAGAAAATCCCCGAGACTCAGATCCAAAAAACCAGTCTCATTCTACTTTACTTAGTTTTACATAGCCTGTTCTTTACATTCCAGTACTTTAAATTCTGCACTGCACTTCATTCATAGGAGTAGTTTCAAGTAGATTGTTGATGTAAACCTCTACGAAACTGAGTTTGAATCATTGTAAGTTTTTCATTCTAATGAAATGCTTCAGATTTTCTTTATTTGATTGGTATTCTGTTTAAATTCTCCTAAATCAAGCCACCAATAAAAGTCCTCTTCATTGAGGCTGAGAGAACTAAAACACAATCGTCTGATAATTGGTTGGCAATTAAATTTCTGTAAGGACTAATTGATCCTTGTTGGCACGCTTGCAATTACAATAATAACCTTCGAAAGCCAAAAAGCCAACAAGTTCATGCTAAATTCTAATACACAATCATTATTTCCTCATATTTGATCTTAGTTTTTTATTGTCAATAAATTACTTCCTTTGATGTTCAAATCAAATAAGCATCGAAGTCCCAATACAAATTTTAAATAACAAATAAATCTAAAATTCCATTATTAAATAACTGACCTTCAATTTTTTGGCATCGATGTAATTCCTCACAAGAAGTACCAACCAGTTGTTTGAATTTAAAATCATCTAAAATGCACAAGATGAATTTTACTTTTTAATAAATAACAAAAATGCACAACAAGTAGGTGTAAAACCAAGTACTAAGAAGAAATCAATTCTTTGCCCTATCAAACAATACTTAGTTAACTTCTTTGCCATCTATAATGACTCCTACACAATCTATACAGGGTCTAAACTAGATGCAATATAATTAAATCCTTTACATCCCAAACATGCAATTTAATTTATTATTCATGAGAAATGTAACAAGAAGAGAACCCGGGAGCTTCATGGATTCGCATTATCTCCCCTACAATGAAACTTCAAGAGCTCGCTCGCTCTCTACTGTAATTGGAAGCTAAAATAATAGCATATAATGAACAACCAAAATTCTCAAACTAACACAAATTATATTAATATTTGATAACTAACACTAATTTAACCAATGAATTATTTTTTTAAATTCAATAATTATCTTTTAAAACAACGATTACATCACAAACATGCAATTTAATTTATTAATCATGAGAAATGTAACAAGAAGAGAGCCCAGGAGCTTCATGGATTCACATTATCTCCCCTACAATGAAACTTCAATAGCTCACTCGCTCTCTACTGTAATTGGAAGCTAAAATAATAGCATATAATGAACAACCAAAATTCTCAAACTAACACAAATTATATTAATATTTGATAACTAACACTAATTTAACCAATGAATTATTTTTTTAAATTCAATAATTATCTTTTAAAACAACGATTACATCACAAACATGCAATTTAATTTATTAATCATGAGAAATGTAACAAGAAGAGAGCCCAGGAGCTTCATGGATTCACATTATCTCCCCTACAATGAAACTTCAATAGCTCAAACAAACAATATCTACTAATAAAATAAAAATAAAAATAAAGAGACTCAATTTTCTAAAGTATAATCAGTTATATTCTGTTACCAACATTCCACGACTAGTCTTCATATGGTTTCAAGCTAGAAAACACTTTCCTTAAATAAAATAAATGAATATAAATCCCCTATTTAGGTAGACTACGACAAATTTAAAGCTAAAAATAACAGCAAGGCCTAGAAGACATTCACCATATTGCACAAACAAATTGTGAAAAACAAAAATAAATAAATAATAGAATGAAAATCATAGTATTGATAATTTACCAGAATACATATACCATCATAGTTTTGTGGCAAACACTTAATCTATCCCCCAATTAAACAAATTACCCGATCCAATCATTGAACCCCTGAAGTTTAAGCAATGTGAAAACTTCAAGAACTCCAAAAAAATCAAAGGGATATGAAGAATGCCAAAGCTCCTTTGCAAGAAGAATCTAAAAAATAAAATAAAAACAAAGCACATGGAAACCGTCGAGGTTGTTGATCTTTGTTTTTGAGAACTACCTTGATTTTTGTTACTATCAATAAAACATCAACATTTCAGACCATCAATTTCTATAAACCGATTCATTCATGTTAATGTCCAACTATTTGAATTGGGTTTCCTATGTTTTAACTTCAATTCTGTCAATTATGCATCAACTTCAGCACTCAAAAAAACCATTTGTTTCTAGACATAAGTTCTAGCATTTTAAAGACATTGGTTACTACAGCTTTTAAAACAAAATTTATGCTTTCAAACTTCAATTCAAGCACTAGAAAACAAGAACAATTAGTACTATTAAGATTTATGCTTCAATTAGTATGTGATGCTCCAATGAATGACATGGCAAAATATTTTATATGTGGGATAATGTTGGCCCACTTTTGTTGGTTGGTAGTTGAGAAACATTGAATGACTCGATGTGTTTTGTGGTTCCTTAAGAGCAAACAACCAAAGTTACTATCACGAGCAAATAACCAAAGTTACTATCACGAGTCACAAGCAGCAATGAAAAAAATATATATAAAATAAAAACGAGAGAAAATAATTTCCTAAAACTAAAGCCAAATAGAAGGATCATACGTCCACCAATTCAATAATTTTAAATTTTACACTTTCTTTACATTGTCTAAATTACCGAACAATCCTAAAACACATTCACAATTAAGTTATCAAATATAAAATTCTAAAATTCTGATGAACAAAAAAAAAAAAAGCTAATGCCAAAATCAAGATAACATAGTCCAAAAAAGAAATATAACATTAAAAAGGCAAGAATGCCATAATGATAATGTAGTTTGAAGGAGTAGACACCAAAAGAAAAAGGACAAACACAAATAAAAAGAAAAAGCATAAAGTGTAGCTAAAGTCTAAATAACCTACTAACATTCACAGAATAAGTTTCTATAATGGATAAACCAAAGGCAAATGTAAAGCAAAGGGTTATGTGATCATGTTGTGTCTAGAACAGTGTTGAATGCAGTGTTAACAGAGAAGGAAAAAAGAATTAGATTAAAGAGATAAAAATGGAATCCAATATATAGATAATTGCATTCAGCAATGTGAAAACTTTAATATGGTAATCCAGTGTCAATACTCATTTTCTTATGTCAACAAAATATACAAACATGAAGATTTAAACAAGAAAATTAGGTAAAAAATACCATTTCAAGAACTCCAAAAAAATCGAAGGGCTATGATGATGTTCTTAAGGTTAGCTTGTGCTGGATAACAGTACCACTAGCAGCAGCCAGAGTCGGGAAGGGCGTAGGTGAGATGCTGTGGGAAAGAGGGAGAGGAAAAGTGGATCTGAGAGGAAGGAAAAAACTAAAGAGAGGAGGTCTAGTGCGAGAGGTGAGAGAGAATAGGGTTGGGAGAAAGAAAAAGCATAAGAGAAAAGACAGCAGTGGGTGCGAATTTGACCAGCATATACTCTATAATTTTAAAAAATTAAAATTAAAATAAAATACCAAACAATGCACATGACAAATTATTAGCTGCAACAAACAATATGAACCAAAAAGATGATGCCATGATCACCATTATAATTTCTCACATGTAACAGCTTTGAGAGAGCTTCCCATTTGGCACAAATTTTCTTTTCAGTAGAGCATATAGCGAAAAAAACTTGAGAGCAATGTCAAAATCATCCTTCTCTACCAAAAAATAATACACAGCGCTCTTTTACTAACAGTTAGCGGGCAACAAACAAAGAACTGGACTTGAATACAATGTTAGTGGGGTTGATGATCCAATTAAATCTCTTGACACAAATGTAACAAAAATTAAATCAAAAGTAGAGGTAAAAACAAAAGTTATAGTCAAACTCCTTTTTTTTTTTCAATCAAAAAACCAATACCGTAAAAGTTGTTATCACAAAACTTAGTTACTGGTTCGTAAAAACAAAATAAAAAACTGCAACTATAATTAACTTATGGATTTACATATTATAGCTATAACTTATTCATCAAATAGATGGCCTGCTCCTTCCTTCCTGTCTCGTCGTGATGGCCTAGTATACATCCCATTGAGGTTTCTAGGGCTGTGAGATGGATGAGTAGGGGCCTTCCTTCATCTCTCTTTCAAGTTTAACCTTCTCTTTTGTTTCATTTCTTCTGGACCTTTCTTGCATCCGTTGCTATGATCACCCGGGGATCGCCTTTTCTTACTGCCTCAAAGTGCGCACACCACGCCTGTAAATCAAAAATCACAAAATGGCAAACAATTCTAATCATAGGAACCTTTAAAAAAAACAAAATAAAGAAAAAGAAAAGAGAAAAGCAAAATGCAATGCCTTTACATGTAGAGATGTAAGATGAAGAACAATGATGTTATAAGCTAAAATTACTTTGATTAGTCCAAACACTTCCATTCCAAGAATTTGTTAATTGTGAATTAAACTACTCCATCTAAATTAAACCATAAACCTTCCCCAAACTATGAACTTTTAAATCAATGAATTGTAAACCCACTTCTGGTAATGATATTTGGAGGATTCAATATGAAGCATCATACCAAACCAAAACAAAACAAAAAATAATAATAACAATAAATAAAATTGAAAACCTGAAACCAGATTTGAACTAACACCCCTTAACCCTTAACCTCAAGAGGTTTTAAGATGATTAATGTTTGTTTTGTTGGACTAATTGCATACTTTTTTTCTGTTGTGAGGTGCCTTGTTAGTCCTTTTCCTCTTGTTCAAATAATATACAAAACCAATCATACATAAGAAATTACACACATTATAGCAGTGCAAGTCAATAAATTGATTAAATAGACTACTACAACACAAGAACCAAATCACACTTGGTTTTTCTTCCAATAATTCATGTGTACATCCAACATAAATATATTGCGTGTTTAACTGAATTTGCAATTGATCAAAGAAATATAAATGCGATGTACCAACACAAAATACTCCTCAAATTACCAAATCTGGAAATAAACATATACCTGCAACGAAATATGGTGGCTGAGAGAGAGAGAGAGAGAGAGAGAGAGAGAGATTAGGGCACGCTGGCAGGAAGCAAGAGAGGATGTAGAGATTGCTAAGAGAATGAGTCGATTTGTGAGAAATTAGGGCAGAGAATAAGATCCAAAGAGAGAGAGAGAGAGAGAGAAATCTACTTACCTGGTGAGAATGAAATAGTCCAAGTTCGTGAATCGGCGGTGTCGATTTTGGATTTCAGGCGGTACAACTGTGGAATGGGACCAACAAAATCGTTCGTGAGAGAGGAGGAATGAGAGCAAGTGGTTGTGTTGTGTAAGAGAGAGGGAGAGAAAGAGACACGAGAAACGTAGGAAGGAGTGGGGGCAAAATTTTGAGGGTCCTCAATTTTGAGAGGGAATTTCAAATTTAAGGTAAAATTTTGCGAAAAATTTTGTTTTTAATTTCTTTTATAAATGTGAAAAATATGTTATGCTTGTTAAATTAATATTTTTTAATTATTATTTATTGTTTATAAATCTTATTTTATTGGAATTTTATGACTTAGTTTGAGAAGAAAAAAAATACAAAATTTAGATACATTTAAGAGAATAATTTTTATTCAAAAAATTAAAATTACACCAAATATAAAAGTATAAAAAAATCATTTATTATTTTTATATTTTTTGTATTTATATATATTATTTTATAAATATTTTACTTTTTAGTTATATCTAGATTAATTGAATTTAAAAAATACAATTTTTAATTAAAATATTAATAAAATTCACTTAAAACAAAAAAAAAAAAATGTATTGAAAATTCAAAAATAACTTTTGCAATTCTAAATCAAACATAGTTAGGAATGACAACGGGGCGGTTCGGGGCCGGGGACTACACTCCCCGTCCTCGATCCCTGAAAGTGATGAATTCCTCGTCCCCGATCCCCGGTTGGGAGCCCATCGCCCCTCCGCCCCCGCCCCCGCTCCCGATCGGGGATCGGGTTTCCCCGACCCCAAAATATCCCCGATCTTTTTTTTTTTTTTTTTTTTATTTTGGAGATGATCTCTGCGTTGTTGTTGATGAAGATGTTGATATTGATGAAGATCTCTGTGTTTTTGATGATGAAGATGAACTCGGGTTTGATGAAGAAAAATGAAGAAATACCCAAATGGGTATTCCAGATTTACTGTGCTGCTCTCAAATGGGGAAGAAAATTTGGTGTGAGAAAAATTGGTTCCTCTTCATCATCTTTTCTGGGTATTTTCTCACAGAAAATCTGGATGGTGTCGATTCTTTTCTGGGTACTTTTGTTGAACCAATTTTAGATGTGAGAAAATCTGGATGTGAGAAAATACCCAAAGAAGAGGAACCAATTTTGAATGATGAAAATCCAGAAATACCCAAAGAAGAGGAACCAATTTTGTATTCCAGATTTTGGATGTGAAAAAAATAAAAAATAAAAATAAATAAAATTGTTGATGATGATGATGATGGTGATGATGTTGATGAAACCCAGCTTGTGAATCTGTCTGCATTTTTCTTTTTCTTCTTCTTCAGCTTCAGAAATGGCGAAAAAAAAAAAGAGACACCAAAACGACGTTGTTTTGGTGTCGAGCCAAATTCGAGCCTCCGAATTTCGAGCTACGAATCGGTTTTCATCATCAAGAAAAATTTAACCTGACTTCTGAGGGGCGTCGACGGCGGCGATGCCGAGGGGAGTGGTGCCAATGCCGAGGAGGCTGGCTTGCTTCAACTCTAGATCGTTGAGGAAGATGAAGGTGAGGGGACGACGAGGATGATGAAGGTGGTTCCGACGATCCACGAGGTTCCGCGCGATCGGAGATGGAGACACAGTGCCTGAAACCCTAGATAGAACCCCTTCGTTGCCGCTGCTGCTCGATCTACTGAGAGAGAGAGAGAGAGAGAAGGAAGAGAGAAACCGAGAGAGAGAGAGAGAGAAAGAGAGGGGGACGCCTCTGATGTCTATTATATATATATAAACACGCAACACACATAGATAAATGAGGCCTCTGATATTTATATATATGAACACACAACACACACATATATATATTTATATCTATATAAACAAGGTCGGGGGTTGAACGGGCCGGGGCTAGGGCCAGGCCAGGTTCCGGGGTTGGAAAATGTATCCCCGTCCCCGACCCAAATATCATCATGGATTTATTTTTAAATACCATTCTCGGCCCGTCGGGGATATTTTTCTGAGAAAAACCGTTCAATTCGGGGTCGAGGGGTCGAGTCCCCGTCGGGTCGGGTTCAAATTGCCATCCCTAAACATAGTATTAGTTTTTCAATTTTTTTTAAAAAAAGATATATTATTTTTTATTATCATAAATAAATAATTAAATATCCATAACGATTGTCTATTACCATACAAACTGTCTCATGACAATCCAGCACCATGCAAACTATTTGTGCCTCACTGTGTCTTTTGGTCTTTAGATTTACTATTATTCTCTCTTCTCTTTCTTAACTCCTATTTATTTTTTTTGTTTATTTAATGGTGATTTTGGATGATCTAAATAAGTGTAGGTGATGTGATGGAAAAAAAAGATAAAAATATGGATTATTTCATGATATAAATTTAAAAATTGTAAATCCATATAATATATAGCTAACACAATCCATATTAAACCAAATTAGCTCCAGAAATTTACCTAAAAGTCATTCCGTTGTGCTCCGGAGACCTCAAGTGCTTTGACATCGAAGGAATCGACCCGAGGGCCTACCGAATGAGTCTTTGCTTGGAATTATCATCGTCGTCCGAATCCATGCCTATTCGAGGTGGCAAATCTTCATCATCATCCTCGTCCTTGATCTCTAACTTGTCCTCGTCTTGAAATACCGATCGAGATTCAATCGAATCCATTATCGATAGCCTCTCGTTCTCTCTCTCCGATCCATCCTCCACCATACTTTCTCTCTCTAGATTCCAAGCCGAGGCTGAGATTGATTAAAGGCCGTGTCTAATCTGTGAAAATTGATGCTCCATTTTTGTGTGTGCAAGTATGAGTGTGGAGATTGGAACCCTAGAAACTGGTGCAAAGATTGGCGACTGAGAGAAAGAGGGTTTTCGTATTCTAATATTTTTAACTTCTTTAGGTGTTTGAAAATTTCTTATTTTCTTATTTGGCGCTTGTTAATTTTTATTTTGGCGCCTTGGTTTTTCCGGTCACAAATGAAAATTTAAGGTAGCGTTTGATAATGTTTACGTTTTTTTGTTTATGTTTACAAAAATTTTATAAATTAGTTTTTGTTTATAAAAATGTTTGGTTTGAACATTAATGCGTTTGGTTTGAATAAAATGTTTAAAAAATTTTAAAAACATAAACTAAAAAACATGCTTGTCCAGGCCTAAAATATTTATATTTATTTTTTTATTATTTATGACAATGGGATCATACACATTATAATTGAAAAAATATTAATTGAAAAAAAAAATTAATTGAAAAAAATATTTGAAAAAAAATTAATTAAAAAAAATTGTTACTCAAATTTTTAAATTTCTATTTAAAAACCAAAGTAAACTCATTTTTTGAGTTTACAATTTTTTCTCAATTTTATAAATTGAGACGACCATTTATAAACCAAAAAAATTATCATACAAGTTTTTATGATAGTTTTGTAAAATTTTGTAAATATAAACTGAAAACTGAAAACGAAATGGTTACCAAACAAGCCCTAAACAATGAATTCATGGCTCATTTAGTAATTTTTTTTATTTGTGACGGGGGTATTATCGTCGCCGATAACCTGTATTTGTGACGGGAAAAGGTTGTCGTAGCCAAAAAAAAACTCATTTTTTGCCAAAAAACTCCATGTCCATTTTGCTACACAATGAAAGCTAGGAAGAGAGAAACAGAAAATGGGAGAGAAACAAGAGACGATCAGCTAGATATAGAGAGTGAGAGAAAAAAATAGATGAACAAGAGAGATATAGAGAGACATAAAAAAAAGAGAAGAGAGATAAGTAAGAGAGACAGAGAGAGATGAGAGAGATAGAGAAAAGAGATGAGTGAGAGATAGAGAAGAGAGATGAGTGAAAGAGAGAGAGAAGAGAGTGAGGGAGAGACACAAAGACAAAGAAACAAAGAGAGAAACCCATTTCATTTTTTGACTTTTTCCTCTTTCAACAACAATGGGCTTCGAGAAAGAGATGAGTGTGATTAAGAGAGAAGAGAGATAAGTGAGAGAAAGAGACACAAAGAGAGAGAGACACAAAGAGAGAGAGAAAAAGAGAGAGAAACAAGATGAGCGAGAGATAGACAAAGAGAGAGAGAGAGAGAGACATCAAAAAGAAATGAACAAGAGATATAAAGAGGTAGAGAGAAAAGAGAGATGAGCAAGAGAGATAGAGAGCGAAGAGAGATGAGAAAGCCAGAGAGAAGAGTGATGCGTAAGTGAGAGAGACACAAAGAGAGAGAGAAAGAGAGAGAAACAAGATGAGCGAGGGATAGACAAAAAGAGAGAGAGAGAGAGAGAGACAGCAAAAAGAGATGAACAAGAGATATAGAGAGAGACATAGTAAGAGAGAGAGAGAAAAGAAAGACGAGCAAGAGAGATAGAGAGCAGGGAGAGATGAGAGAGCTAGAGAGAAGAGTGATGAGTGAGAGAAAGAGAGAGAGAGATGAGAGATAAAGAGAGAGAGAGAGAAGAGAGATGAGCGAGAGGGGGAGAGAGGCCCATTTCATTTTTTGACTTTTTTCTCTTTCGACAAGTGATTAAGAGAAATAAGCGATTGAAAGAAAAGAGAGAGAAAAAAAAAGAGATCGATAAATCGAGAGGGAGATTGGTAAATTGAGAAGCGGGGAGGGAGAGAGTGAGCAACGCGAGCACAGTGTGGAAGAGAGAGACAGAGAAAGACACAGACAGACAGACAAATAGTGATGAGTGAGAGAGAGAGAGAAAGAGAAATAGAAGAGAGATGAGCGAAAGATAGAGAGAGACAGGAAGATGAAAAAATGGGCGAAACACTACAAAAATTTTAGTTTTTTTTTTTTTTTGCAACGACACCTATTACCGTCACAAAAAACTCTCTTATTTGCAACTGCAATTCATGCTGTCGCAAAAAATAGCTTTATTTGTGACAGCATAGGTTACCGTTGAAAAAAATACGTATTATTTGCGACAGCAGTTGTTACCGTCTCAAAAAGTTTTTTTGTGACAGAAAGGGGTGCCGTCGCTAAAAACCCATTTATTGGCAACAGCAAGTGATTCCGTAGCAAAAAATCACTTTTTGCGACAGTAAGTGATGTCGTCGCAAATGCTTCCATGTTATAATTGTTAGAACAATTTTCTGTGTAAATAAAATAAATTGAAACTAAATCAAACAAAATAAAATAAAAACTTACAGAATTTATTTTGTCGAACCGAATGAAAAAATAAATGACCAAGTTGAGTGTGTGACACTCTGTCTTTAAGACAGATTCGCCCCACTACGGTGCTTACGGTTATGTGGCGTCTATCTCCCAAGATACAATGATCTTTACAAATTTGTAATAGCACTCCAAACAAATTTGTACAACGAACCAAACCTGTGTTCTATACTCTCCTTAATTTTCTCTAAAACTAGAATGAAGATTATAAATGCAAAGGAGCAAAAGATGACTGCAAGATGAACATTTCAGACTGATTTTTGAATGCCCAAAAACTGTTGGACAGTGCTGGAATAAATAGAGCCGAACAAGTGTAGAAATTTGAATAAACAGATGCAAAACTGTTCCGAACAGATACAACTTAAATTCAAACCGATCTAGATAGATTTGAATTCTGTAAACTGCAGTAGTTAAACCTGAAACTGCTGGGCAGTTTCTAGAAGTTTAATAACTGAAAAAACAGTTTGAAAACAGCGAGGAATTTCGAACTGGAAAGGTATCAAATGGACAGAAAAATTAATTCAATTTTGTTGGCACAAAATTTGAATTTAATTTCATTTAAAATTTTGCAAAAAAAATTAATATTAGAACCGACCCGACCCGACCCACAACCCACAACCGCACCTGGCCGGACGGCGGCGCGTGGTGGTTTGGGTTAAGATACACTTTGTCCATAACTCCTCCATTCTACAAACTTGGGGCCTAACCCAAGTGTTGTAGTCTAGAACTTATATAGATATACAAGCTCTCTTAAAGTTTCAATGTGGGGCAACCCATTAAAAGGAAACCAACATTTAAATCTTTAAATGTTCAATTCCACGAACCCGAAAACGACGTCAACTTTTCATTCACTCATAAATGGTTTTGACGTACCGTCTTCACCGTGTGACTTGTCACACAGCAAGGAACACATCACCTCTTTGGACCCAACCCAAAAGACGTTTGGGGCCCACTCAATTTTAGGCTCAAAGATCGCCCAAAATAAGCCTATATTACACCATTTTTCCAAGAATAAAGCCCCTTTTCTTGTAGTGTCTCTTCTCTTTCTTAACTCTTGTTTATTTATTTTGTTTATTTAAGGGTGGTTTGGGATGATTTAAATAAATGCAAGTGATGTGATGGAAAAAAAGATCAAAAGATGGATTATTTAGAGATACCTTTTGTAGGAGAAAGGATCCAATGAAATTGCTCTAAAGGCCATGGGCAGAGCTATCAACAAAATTGTGATGATTGCTGAATTGATTAAGGTTGTTCTTTTCTCCTGTTTGGTTCATGGGGGAAATTGTTCAAATATCCCTTCCCCCCCTCCACAGAAAAATTGTCTATGCTGTCTTCAATGTATTACATGCTAATGGAAAGGCGTTTTTTGTATCAGAGAAGGATTGCTAGTCTCCATCAGAATACATCAATTGGTTAAATGGATATAACCGATACATGGGAACCATTAGAAGAAGGCATTCTTCCGTAAGAAGCAAAACATCTTCTTATGCTTGTGAACTAGTCATTATGTCTAGTGCCATTTTGATGGTTATTAGGCTGATAGATTTTTTGCTAGTGCAGCCTAGAAACTACTTACCATGTCTCAGTGATAACAATTACTTTGTCCAAGAAGGAACTGGATACATCTTTTGCGGGGTAAATTTTACACTCTTCCCTTGTGTTATTTTTGTTCATAATAATCAACTTGAGATTTTGGGTTAGGGATGGAAGGTTGTGATCATTTATTAGTGGGCGATATTAATGCAGGATTGTACAAGTATGGCTCATGTATATTTGTATCTGTTTTGCATATATGTGTTTGTAAATTATTATTGCTTCTCGAGGCCCTCTGCGAAGAGTTGCTAGCCTACATACATGCCATAAGTGTGCTTATTCTTGCCCACAAGTGGAACCCCTTACCGTTCCATATTAATTAGGAAGTTTGTAAATACTCGTGAATGTTCATATGGGGTCAGTAATTCAAGAGGTCCCCAGGCATGGGATTTTGTGTAAGGTATCCATATTCATCTAACATTGACAATCTACACTTGGAGGTGTTTTTGTTGCTCTGATATTTTTTACATAGTGAAGAGCCTGTAATCCTTAATAAAGGGTTGCATAAACTACTTAAGAGAGAAAAATGCTAGTCTATGCGAATCCTTCTCCTCTGATCGTATGGTTGTATAACTCCCTTCTTATTGTATATCACTTCTGAGATAATATGTATGATTAAGGTAATTATGGAGGTCCTAAGCCTCCAAGGTTGGTCATGTGTGTTTTTGGTGGTTTGTGGATAGTAATTCTATTTTGGTGACCATAGATGATGTTAATGCTTGATGAGCTGCCATGCCATGCTTGGCAAATAGATCAATTGTTTGGGGCGTTCTATTATTGTCATGGGTCCTTCACCTTCATTCCATTGATGTGGATTGCCTTGTGAAGTAGCAATGAAACTTTTCTAGACATTTGTAATTCATGGTCTAATAAGACAACATCTTGCTTCAAACATAGGAGTTGCAAAGAGGAAAATGATCCATTTCATATTGACTTGGTTATGTTTTTATTTATTTATTATTTTTTTCATTTTTAAAAATTCCAAGTTGGGTTCTTCTCCTACTTGTATTGAATAGAACATGCAAAGCCACCTTTGATGAACTATACAATCATTGAGTGTCAAGCAACAAACAAAAAAATAACAATCTAAACAATGATTCGATGAATAGAATTTAGGTTTTATACAAAGAGTCTTACTCTAGATTTACTTGAAAAAATGATTAGATTGTGTAAGGATGAGCCTAAAAAATAATGCATGCCCAAATTACAGGGGTACCTATGTGTATATCCTAATAGGTGGACTGTCCAATAGGTCCTATGATAATTAATTGCGTTTTTCATCAAGTGTTATTAAAAAATGTCACGTCACTTATTGCTAATTTTTAGCGAAAGTTTGAAAATTGTCACAAAAATGTCATTAAATTATAAGTTTTAGCAGCAGTTTAAAAAAATTGTCGCAAAAAAGTCACTAATTTTTAACTTTCAGCGACAGTTTGAAAAATTCATCACAGAAAAGCATCACTAATTGTAAGTTTTAGCAACAATTTATACAAACCATGAGAAAAAAAAGGTCACGAATTGTCAATTTTTAGCGACAATTTTACTTAGACTTTTTTTCAATAGGACTTGATCGGAACTATCCAAAATTTGACTACATTTGAGCTATCCTGCCCTTTGTTTCCTTTTGTAGTTAATGGTTGATGATAATCAGTCTTTTTAAGGCTTGTTCTATGGTTGAGAACCTTTAAATTTATGTAGGATTTTTAGTATGATGAAGTGTATCTGAACATTTGAGTTGCTAATGATTAGTATCCTATCTTCTAACTAAATTGCAGGTACCAAACACCTATTCCAGTTGATCAAGTGAAACCATGGAATGAATATGATTATGAAGGAGGTAAATAAATATTATATAATTGTCTATATTATTTTTTTTCTAAAATATTTTTGTAATTAGGTTATTCTTGTGTGGAATTAGAGGGATCTCCTAATATGCGTGGGAGAGGACGTGGTGGTTGGGGAAGGGGTAGAGATAGAGGTAAAATACTCTGCATTTTATTCCTTTGATTCTGCTTTTGGAAATAACATTGATGGTGCCTTTAAACAATTGCATTCTTCATTTGATTGTTATCTGTGCAGATTTTAAATGTGCGACTGTCAAAAAAAGATGAACAAGTACTACAAAAGAAGTTTTACCATGAATTATTAAATTCCTTTAAAGCCAGGACAAATGTTGTGTCAGATTACCATGAATATTTTGAAAGAAAGATTATGGGAACTAATTAACTCAATAAAGTCATGCTACTTGAGGTTGCAAACATTGATCATTCTCTGCCATTTTGCTGTTTATAGGGTGTTAAACTAACAATTGATTTTGAAATAGATCAGAATTTATTGGAAGTACAGAAATTTTAGAAAAAATAAATATGAACAACAGCTATTTAAGCGAAAGAAGTGAATTAAACATAAGATGGTGTTATTTCAAATGGGTTGATTCTTGTGGGTGGTTGACTGGAATGAAATTTTGTGGCAGACAGCTGATATACAAGTGAAAGGTCACTTTATAATGCACAATGCATAATACCAATCTTTTGGGGGTCAGCTATCATCCTTAAAGTTCTGTCTTCCTTCCACCTGTAGTTTGAACAGAGTGTGGCTTAAGCTCCATTCATCTAGGGATGAGTGTTGCACCTCATACACATGTAGGTTTGCTTTGAAGCATTAGTTACATGTAGGTTTGGGCTTTGAAGTGTTAGAAAAATGGCCATCAAAATAATTTTTGCTTTCCCTAGAAACAAAAGAAAGTATACTATAGGGCACTAATCGATGGATTTGGGTGTTCAAGCTATTTCACATAGATTTGTCCTCTTCTTTCTTCCAGTTTGGTCCCTAGAGTATCCTCTGGGGGAATTAGATTCAAATTTTGATCAAGAACATATTGCTCAACAGATAGAACCTACTCTTGGTGATACTTCAAATAGGTTCCCTGTATAGCATCACATTGAATGTGGTTCCATATGGTAGCCTGATGGCCTAGTTGGTTAGATGATGTTTATATTGTGGGTTTCAAACCTTGGCATAGAAAGAATAGGAGAACACCTATAAAAGTATTTGTTCCGACACTCTTCCTATTTTGATGACCCAATCAAGGACATGGTTTCTTGAAATAAAACTTTCAGAAGTTGAACTCTAATAATAAAAAATTGAATGGATAAATTGTAGTATTTTTTTTTTTGAAAAAATTAAAAAAGATGGGTTATATATTAAACAAATATAGGGGAATATATAATTTGCGGTGGCAAATTGAAAGATATTTTCAAAACATTTGGTGAAAATGTAAGTTTTCAAAGTTGATTGGCACATGCCCCTTCTAGGCCTTAATTGGCTCCGCCACTGATTGCTGGAGACTTGCAACAGTTCACGCTAGAATGTGAAATCACAATGGGTACAAGAATTGGGTTTCAAGTTATGAATTAAACACAACCTTATGCGCTGTTTGGTTTAAGGATTTAGTGAGAGATTTGGAATTGAAAATGGAAATGGTAGGTAAAACGTGAATGAAATAAAATTATATTATAGCGACCCTGGTCTTTTCCCATTTGATTATTGTATCCGGACTTGGGTTCCGTTTATTCTGTCATTGTTTATTTGTTGTTGTCGTCCTTTATTTTCTCATTTGGAGTTATAGGATGTGTTGGGCAGGTTTGTTTCAGGTTGGTTGGGTTCGTAAACCAACTTATGGCTAAATAAATTGTTAAGGTTAGGATGAAGTTACCTACTTAATTATATATAATTGTTCATATGATTTAATTTTTTCAATTAATAATATTCTTTAATCAAATAAATTTTTTCTTCTTTACTTGTTGATTTTTAACTAAATTTTTTTAAAATTAAATTTCAATGTGTTTGGTTGGATTCAATTTATGATTTGTTAAGATCAGATATAAATTAAATTTGGATAAATTTAATAAATTTTTTAATTCTAAATTTTTATTTGGAAAATGAAAAATAATATTTTTGCCACCAATTTATGGGGAAGAGAAAAATGAAGAATTAAGCATTGCATTCTTGGCTCGAGCGAGATTTTCTTCGCTCGAGCGAGGTTTTCGTGTGTCTTGTCGCTCGAGCGACCAAGTCTTCGCTCGAGCGAGCTTGTCAGGTTTAAATAGGCAGCAGCGCGTTTCTGATTAGTTTTTCATACACTTTCAGATTCCAAAACCCTAGTTACGAGTTCTCTCTCCCTCTACACACCTTCTCTCTTAGGATTGGTCTACTTAGAGTGAGTTTCTACCTTAGATCCTTTATTAAAAAGATAGAGTGAGTCGAGGGCTTCCATTTAATCTGAACATTTGGTGATTTGGAGCATATTGGAGTTTGGGTATTCATCTCTGTCTTCTCCATTCGGGTTATTTTCTTCGAGGTAGGGATTTCCTACTCCATTTTATAAGTTTTGTTCTAAGTTTTGGTATATTGATATGTTGGGGTTACTTTGATAATTTTGGAAAAAAACCCTAGTTGTATTAATTAATTAATTTGTATAATTAATTTAAGGGAATTGGAGAATTTGGTTAAATTCATGAAAGTGGGGAATTTATTGATTAAATGGTGTAGTTGGATAATGTAAATCACTCGCCTATTGAATTGTTGGTATATTTATTTCCAAGTCTAGAAATAACTGTTTTGGGCTATCGGTGGAGGATAGTCGTGCTTGTTGTAGACACTGCATGTGGATTAGGGATAACTGCAACTAATCATTGATTAAGTCATCAATTTTGACTGCTGAATTAATACAGACATTATGTGTATTGATTGTGTGTTGTATATGTTCTGTGTTTGCATACATTGTTTTGTGTGGGAGGAGATACGGAATGTACTCCACGGTTTAGGGGAAGATAGGGAATGGACCTCTAAACCGGATTTTGTTTGGGAGGAGATAGGGGATGGACTCCATTAGCATCACTTCTATGTGTGCTTATTTATATTGAAGTGCTTTATTGATACAGCACTAAAATGTGTATCAAACTGGAAGTATGAAGTGTTTTGATTTGAGCCTGAGTCTCAATTGTTTGTTGACATTGGAAGAATGTGAATATGATATATATATATAGTTCACTGTTGTAAGTTTGGCCAGGTTCTGAGCCATATTGATAATGTTGGAAAGTAAAACGTGTTTTAGGCATTAGTGTCATGAGACTGTATAATGATGTAATTGATTATCTTGGTTAACCATCTATTAAATACTATGCTTTATTCAATGCTTATATTTGGTTTAGTATATTTCTACTGAGCTGTGGCTCACCCTTTATGAGAACATCATTTTCAGGTCCAGGTGATAAGCTACCTCCCGGGACTTAGCTTGGAAGGATTTGGATTTTGAAGACTATCTTTAGTTGTTTGTTTTTATTTGATAAATAATCAAGCCTAGGGCTTTATTTGTATTTGAGTTAGAACTCATATTTTGTGTCCAAGTGTTGGCTTGGAAAGATGTAAGCCCATAAGGTATTTAATTTAATGTTACATGTAATGTTTTTATTTAGTAATACTCTGATGAATGAATTAATAAATTATTTTCTTTAAATAATGCATGTCAATGATATAAATATAATGGGTTTATTTTGAGGGCGTTACATATATTTTACACACTTTTTTCATTTTCTTTTTTTATTCTATTTTATTAACCGAACACATCCTTAGTGTATTCCAAATATTGAGAGAAGAAGATTTTGTGCGTGGATTATTTATTTAATTCAACCAAGAAAGTTTCTTTCAAATATGAGTACCTTGGGCTAAACTTAGGGCTAAATAAATTGTTAAGGTTAGGATGAAGTTACCTACTTAATTATATATAATTGTTCATATGATTTAATTTTTTCAATTAATAATATTCTTTAATCAAATAAATTTTTTCTTCTTTACTTGTCGATTTTTAACTAAAATTTTTTTTAATTAAATTTCAATGTGTTTGGTTGGATTCAATTTATGATTTGTTAAGATCAGATATAAATTAAATTTGGATAGATTTAATAAATTTTTTAATTCTAAATTTTTATTTGGAAAATGAAAAATAATATTTTTGCCACCAATTTATGGGGAAGAGAAAAATGAAGAATTAATAAGCTTGAATAATATAAATATGATGTATGTGGTGAATTCCATTGCCCTAGTGTTTTAGTTGTGGGTTAATAACTTTTTAATATTTGCAATATCAAAATTTAAAAACTTTGTCAAATAGATTCGGTGATTTAATTTTAAATTAATTTATTTTTTTAATTCAGCTCCATCGGTTTAAATCCATTGGTTTTGACTTTTTAAATTTTTTACAATGTCTACATTTGAATAGATTTGTGCCATTGCAAGTACTTAAAGTAAATACATCAAATTATTCTTGTGAGATGCTCAAATAATATTTAAATCTAAATGTTGTGGGATTAGGCCGTGGGTTGAAGCTTTTATGTTTTAATAATCACAATTTTTTTGTTCTTTTCTCAATGGGTAAGAAATAATTTGCACAAGAAAAGCCACGTGCACGAGATTTATGTTTAGAATTTTAGCTATAAAGATAAATGTGACATACAGATTCAAATTATATAAGAAAATGGATAAATTACACTTTACACCAAATCTCATTTTGACCCTTACATATGAAATCATGATAGCCAAGTCCTTATACTTTTGGTCAAATCCCACTTTGGTCTACAGTCGGCCTTTTGTACTTTTGCTCAAATCTCATTTTAGTCCCTATACAAGTGTCAATATTCATTTTCTGTTACTCAATTGTTTAAATATTTAACAGAATCTAATCATATGATAAGAATGTGACTACAACATGAGAGTAAGCAGGGAAAATCATCTACATTTTCCAGCATACACACTTTATCTCAAAATTTACTTCAAAATATGACTGTATTAAGCTAAAACAAAACGCAGATTGTGACCAATTAAGAAGATGAATTAGGGTTTTGTATAAATTGGAATTACGAAACTTTGTTTTTACGGTAACACAGTCTTCTGTCTATTCATTTTTTTTTCTTTGATTTCTTTGTCGCATTTTTTTTAATTTCAAAAGTTCATTCTTGCCTTTTCGTCCAATTTTTTACCCCCCCACACACACATACACACACATATATAACTTTTATGTATTTATTACGTAGGACAAAGTGTATTGGTGGGAAACAGGGATGATTTCCTCTTTTACCCTCATTTTGCAGTCGTATTTTTGTCATATGATTGGATTTTGTTAAAAATTTAAAAATGAAATAACCAAAAAGGGATATTGACACTTGTGTAAGGACCAAAGTGGGATTTGAGTAAAAGTTCTGGGGGTTGATTGTCACGTTTTCATATGTAGGGACCAAAGTGAGATATGACTAGAAGTGCAGGGATTGACTGTCATAATTTAATGTATAGGGGCCAAAGTGAGATTTGGTGCAAAGTACAAGGGCACAGAGTGTAATTTACCCTAAGAAAATTCAACAATATATATTTAGCAGTATGTGACAAATTTAACAACTAATTACAATTTCTTTTCCCATGAGAGTCGAATTCATAAAATTAACGACCGATATAGATGATAATAGTGCCAATTGAATTTCACTAAACCACATGAGTATTGATCGGGTTTGAATAATCACAACAGTGACTTCAATTTGAACATTTAGTTACTATTTTCTTGCCCTCTATACACGGCAGATTAAGATTGAGAAGTAATTGAAAGTTTGGGTGGCCTCAAAAACATGTCCATTGTATGTATATCCATCCACAGACAGACAATTATTAGGTAACATTTATTATTTATATTTCAATGCAAATCTTTTTTAAAATTCATAATTTTAACACCATTAACAACTAAAGTCAAGTCCTCATATTGGACAAGTGTATTTCATCAAGATTTCTTCCCCTTTTTTCATGAAAAAAGTAAAAGAAAAATTTGCTAAGAGAGAAAGGAAAAGAAAAAGATAAAAGTGAAAAAGATAAAATATTTCATTTAGTATTTTTTTCTTTTATTATTTATTATTCTCTGCAAAATCATAATTTTAACACCACAACAATGCCTATCACATGAGAAAATGAATTGTAAATAGGATAACTAAAGTCAAGTTCTGTTACATTTGGGACATTTTCAAAAACAGTCCTCCCTTATTATATAGATATATATATAAAAGAAAAGAAGGAAAAAAACAAGTCCTTTCATTTTATGCATAGTAAGGAAACATTTGTCAGAAACAATTACACGCTTAAGTGAAAAAAAATATTTTATTTACTTTTTATTATTCATTATTTTTCTCTATAAATCATGCTTAAAATTCATAATTTTAATAATAACACATTGCCTATCACATGAAAAAATGAATAGCAAATAAGACAACTTAAGTCAAGTATTCATACTGAAAAAGTGCATTTCATTAAGATTCCTTCCCTTTTTCTCATAAAAAAAAGAAAAGAAAAATTTGCAAGAGAAAAAAAGTAAAAAAATAAAATAAAATTATATTTACTAATTTCTTTTTCTTTCTATTGCTTGTTCTTTTTTGGATAATCACTCTTAAAATTCATAATTTTAACACCACCATAATGCCTTTAATATGAGAAAATGAATTGTAAATAGGATAACTAAAGTCAAGTTTTAGTATTAGACCAGTGTATTTCATTGAAAACTAGAAATTTGCCACAGGAAGGAAAGGAAAAGAAAAAATGAAAAAAAAAAAATTATATTTCATTTATTTATTTTTCTTTTATTATTTTATTATTTATTCTTCCTTGCAAAATCTTTCTTAAAATTCAAAATTTTAACACCATCACAATGCCTATCACATAAAAAAAAAAAAAATTATAAACAGGACAATTGAAGTCAAGTCTTCATATTAGACAAATTGATTACCCTCTATGCATGGTAAGGGAAACATTTGTGGTAAACAATCATAAATGGTTAGAGTCCATTTCCATAATTTTTTATACATTTATTATATGTATGTGTTGGAATTTGCAAATTGTTCTCAATTGATGTGGCCTTGAAGTCCACTCCAACCAGTGATAGAAGTTCTTAACCATTAGTGGTCCTAACATTTGGAATTAAAAACAATCAAAACTTGAACAAGGACCACGAGAAATTCCTATTGAAGATAAAAACATATTGAAGATAAAATTTTCTCATGTGTGGTGGCATAATTTGTAATTTGATTTTATTTCAATTACTAGAATTATGGATGTGTGATCAGATTTTAAAAGACAAAATTAGAAATAAATATATTCGTAAAATGATAGGAATAGCGCCTATTAAAAAAATTGAGAAAATAAGTTAAGATGATTTGATCATATATAATAAAGACTAATTGATATAATAGTAAGAAAGAGTGATACAATAATATTTTTATTTAATTTAATTAAATATATAACTATTGATAAAATAAAATGACAAAAACAAAATTCACATAGTCAATCCTCCTTAATTAAGACACAACACTTAATTTTTTATTTAATTTATGGTGTATGAAATTATATAAATGCCATAGCAATTGCAAGTTTTCGTCAACTTCATTTACCGTCTCACATGGCGGACCGTTAAAAACAACTATATCACATTTACATCAGCACATTTTAACATAATACCCATTTATTTTCCTAAATGGTTTGACATTCATCTAAAAATATATATATATTTTATTTTTTTCTTTTTGTTTTCAGTGATATATTTTCAAAAAAATTATGATAAAATTCTTTTGTGGTCCATCTAGTACACAAAGATTTTGTTGGCGTTACATTTAAACCATCTAATGCAAAGGTGACATGTGACAAGCAAGGGGTACCCTGTGGGATACATCAAGATAATGAAAATTCTTACCCTTCTTGCACTCTACTTTTATACAAGTACTTACTTTCCGTTGGAGTAGATTAGCCTTGTAATTTCAAAATTTGGTCCGTCTAAAGCTTCGAAATTGTCCTTACTAAAGGTAATATATTGTAATCATTTATTTAATTAATCAATTGCAATTTTCTGGCTAGTCTTTCCCTCCCATTTTGTTACGAATTTAAACTACAAGCTTTAACACAACACAATAAAGTCGTCTTCATTAAGGTTAAGAGAACTTTAACATAATCGCTTGATACGAATTGACATTTATTATCTATAAGGAATTTTTAGATCCTTATTGACACCCTTAAATTATATTTCTAACTTTCGAAGTGTCAAAATAACCAACAAATTTGTAAAAATATTTTGAAAAAATTCAAAAAATATTCACTAAAGACAAAAAAAATTAATTGTTTTTTGTCTTTAGCGGAATTTTTTTCAAAATTTTTTCTTTTATTTAATTTTTGGTCCATCTAGTTGAAAAAAAACTTAAAAGTGTAATTTTTTTTTACTAAAAAAATGAATAAAAAAGTTACTAAAAAAGTCAATTCCAAACAATAAATTATAAAAAAATCTTAGGTAAATTACACTTTGCACCTCTGCACTTTGCATCAAATCTTACTTTGGCCCCTATACATGAAAGCATGACAGTCAACCCCTTGCACTTCTAGTCAAATCCCACTTTGATCCCTGCACATGAAATTGTGACAGTCAACCTCTTGTATTTTTTGTCAAATCTCAGTTTGGTCCCTATACAAGTGTCAATATCACATTTATGTTACTCAATTGTTTAAATCTTCAACAGAATCTAATTATGTAATAAGAATGAGATTACAACATGAGGGTAATAAAGGAAAATTATCTATATTTTTCACCAATACACACTTTATCCCAAAATTTACATTAAAATATAACTGTATTAGGCTAAAACAAAATGTAGATTGTGAACAATTAAGAAGATGAACTAGGATTTTGCACAAATTGAAATCACAAAACTCTGTTTTTTACAGTAACACAGTCTTCTGTCTATTCATCTTTCTTTCTTTTTGATTTCTTTGTTGTATTTTTTTTTTTAAATTTCAAAAGCTCTACTTTTTTGCCTTTTCATCCCATTTTTTACCATATGAACATATATATATATATATATATATATATTGTATTATATAACTCTCATGTGTTTATTACGTAGGACAAAGTGTATTGGTGGGAAACATAGATGATTTTTTCCTCTCTTATCCTCATTTCATAGTCACATTTTTGTCACATTACTGAATTTTGTTAAAGATCTAAAAATGAAGTTACAAAAAAGGGACATTGATACTTGTGTAGGGACCAAAGTGGGATTTGAGTGAAAGTGCAGAGGTTGACTGTCACGATTTTATGTGTAAAGACCAAAGTGAGATTTGACCAAAAGTACAGTGGGTTAACTGTCATGATTTCATGTGTAATGACCAAAGTGAGATTTGGTACAAAGTGTAAGGGTGCAAAATGTAATTTACTAAAAAATCTTTGTGATTTTATACCTTTGTTTATGGTAGAAACTTTCAATTAATTAATCTTATCATTTAGTACAATGTATTATAAATAAATTATGGATGTAATAATTGATAAATCACATATTTAATTAAGTTCAAGTATTTTTGTATTCCATGAGAGTTAAAGTTGGGACCTACACGAATTACTCCATAGTGGCTTGCTTATGTTTAATTATTTAGCCCGGTTTGATGACTTTAGTTTTTAGTTAAAAAGTCAAAAATTTATTAAAAGTTCTCACATTATTTTTTCTATTTTTTTAATACATATTTTCATAAAAAGTCAAAAAATTAATTAAAATAGTCAATTTTCAAATAGGATTTTAGTCACTTTTGTTGTCAAGACTAGAAATTGAACTTATCAACTGAGACTAAATTGCACATTTTAAAATAAATAAAACAATAAAACTAAACGTTAAGAAAATTAAAATAAATTAAACATTAAAGAAAAAGAAATTAGAAACTAACAGTGACTACTTCACACTATAACAAATTAAGATTTTTGAGATAAAAATTATAGCGATTCCGGTTTTTGACCTGACCCATTTGATTTTCTGGACTCGGGTTTTGTGGTTTCTGAATGTTGTTCTTGTCTTGCTCCCCTTATTCTTACTTGAGTTTGGCTATTGGGTTGTACCGAACATGTTTGGAACAGGTTGGTTGCTTGGTTTTTAAACCTTTTGTTGCCCAAGATTTTGCTCCTCTGCTCGCGACACTTCTTGCGCTCGAGCGAGCTTCGTGAACTCTCAGTACTTTTGCAGGCCTACAAAACTACTGAGAGAGTGTATTCTACACTCAAGCGAACCTTTCTGCGCTTGAGCGGGCTCAACTCGAGTGGCCTTTCTTGCGCTCGAGCGTTGGTCTGTTTTCTGCAAAACTACTAAGAGCGTCATTTCTTCGCTTGAGCAAAACAACTTATTGTGTCTGACACTCGAGCGTCAACTCTTGCGCTCAAGCGGACTGTGCGTATATCAGTTCGCAGCAGCACCTTTTTACATCACTTTTTCACATCTTTTTCACTCTAAACCCTAGATCGGGACCCTCTCTCTCTCTAAAACTCACTCTCTCTCTACATTTTCACCTAGATCCGTTGGTTTCCCTACCCTAGTGTCTTGGGAAAAAAGGTAGAGTATCTCAAAAGCTCCATTTTGATCCAAATGGATCTGGATTTCGTCATCTTTGAAGTTCCTCCACTTCTTCCTTGGTCTTTTAAGCTTAAGGTATGGACTTTCTACACTCTTCTATGTTTTTTAACTTAGTTATTTGTTGTTGTGTAAATAATGTTGGGATTTGGAGGATTTTAGACAAACCTAGGGTTTTGGTTTAAAACCAAAAGATGAATTTTCAAAGGAAGGTATTGAAAATGGTTATGGGTATAAATATGAGGATGTGTTGTGTTGAATTTATTGATTTTGACACATGGGTTGGATTTGGGAGAAAATGGAGTTTTGCCTTAAAATGTTTAAAATAATTATTTTGTATAAATAATGAAATTGGTATTGGAAATCTAAAATTAGACGAATGTTTGTATCAATGGTGGAGTTGGATGTGTATTATCCCTCACCTATGGAAATTTAGATAATTTATCTATCGTGGAGATTTTATATCTGCTTAGAAATATCTATTTTGGGCTATCGGTGGAGGATAGCTATGATTGTTGTAGAGATGGCATGAGGATTAGGTGAATTGAAACAAATCTCTTTGTTGGGCGGCACATCTAGTGCGTCTGGTTCGAGGCAAACACAAAGCCACCAGCTGGCTTAGTCAGCACAGGCCTCGAGGGCTAATCAGGGAGCCTTTTCGGCTCAGTCAGTACATCAGGCTTATGCTTCGAGGGGTGAGCAGGTTGAGCAGAGACCTTCAAGGCGTGTGTATGCTATTACCACGCCAGATCTAGTGCTAGCGCCTTTGGTAGTGAGAGATATCTTCTCTTTTTACAATTCGGTTGCTAATGTGTTGATTGATACAGGTGCATCCTATTCATTTATTTCATTTGCATTTGCATCGGCTTTCGGGTTAGAGTTGGCTCAGTTAGCATCTTCTATCTATGTAGAGTCACCTTTTGGTGGTGAGGTTATTTTGATGCAGGGGTGTCGGAGTTGTGACATAGAGGTTGTCGGTCGCCAACTACCTTTTGCATTTGTGTTGATTAATATGTCTAGTTTTGACGTTATATTGGGTATGGACTGGTTGTCATCCTATCGGGCTGTTATAGACTATTACCATCAAAGGGTTACTGTATATACCTTGAACGGTGATTGCTTTTATTTCTTGGAGGATGTGGATAGAGTCTTATCATCGATGTATTATCTGCGTGGGTAGAGTAACCTTAGTTGCCTTTTTGCCAAATTCTTGAGTACTAAGTGTGATGAAGTCTGAGTTGAGTTGCCAAGGGTCGTTTACGAATACTCAGATGTTTTTTTGGAGGATCTTACCAGTTTACCACCTCATCGAGAGATCGAATTCTCTATTGATTTAGTGCTTGGCACGGCACCAATTTCCATGGCCCCGTATATATTTGCACCTGCTGAGTTGAGTGAGTTGAAGATTCAACTCCAGGAATTGTTAGATGAGGGTTTCATTCGCCGTAGTACTTCGCCTTGGGGAGCATCAGTTCTTTTTGCCAAAAAGAAAGATGGTGCGGTGTGACTTTGTATAGATTATCGAAAGTTGAACCGGTGCGATTTGTTTGATCAGTTAAAGAGATCTTGTTGCTTCTCTAAGAAAGACCTGAGATCGGGTTATTAGCAGTTGAGAGTAAGGGAAGAGGATATCCCGAAGATGGCATTCCATACGCAGTATGGCCATTACGAGTTCCTAGTAATGCCCATTGGGCTAACCAATGCACCAGCTGTATTTATGGATTTGAGGAATCAAATCTTCCGTGAGTTCCTAGACCGTTTCATGGTCATCTTTGTGGATGACATCTTGATTTACTCACCCTCTGAGGAGGAGCACGGAAACACTTGCGAGTGATACTTGAGTTGCTTAGAGCCCACAAATTGTATGCTAAGTTTGGAAAATGTGAATTCTGGTTGAGAGAAGTTAAGTTTTTGGGCCATGCAGTATCCGGGGAAGGAGTGACTGTAGATTCATCCAAGATAGAGACAGTGCAAGATTGGGAACAACCTAAGAATGATTTTAAGATCCGTAGTTTCTTAGGATTGGCTGGGTATTACCGTCGGTTTGTGAAGGATTTCTCTAGATTAGCTTCATCATTAACTAAACTGATAAGGAAGGGAGCTAAGTTTGTGTGGAATGAGACTTGTGAGAAGTCTTTTCAAGAGCTTAAGGCTAGACTTACCACTACTCCAGTATTGATTATTTCGAAGAGGGATTTGGGCTATTCGGTGTATTGTGATGCTTCATGGGAAAGTTTGGATTGTGTATTGATGCAAGAGGGGAAGGTAATGGCCTATAGATTACAACAGTTGAAGACACATGAGAGAAACTACCCTACTCATGACCTAGAGTTAGCGGCAGTGATTTTTGCCTTGAAGATTTTGAGGCATTATCTGTATGGAGAGAAGTTTGAGGTGTTTTCCGATCATAAGAGTTTGAAATATTTGTTTACACAGAAACATTTGAATCTGAGGTAGAAGAGGTGGATGGAGTTCATAGAAAACTATTATTTTGAGTTACACTATCATCCGGGGAAGGACAATGTTGTGGCCGATACTTTGAGTAGGAAATCCATTAGTAGTGTAGCTTGTATTGCCATCTGGGAGTGGGAGATGTTGGGTGCCATTAGAGAGTTTGGCTTGCGTCTTAGCAAGTCTATTGAGTCAGTAGTCTTGTTTTTAGTAGTTGTACACCCTACACTTGTGAACCGAGTGTTAGAAGCACAGAAAGATGACCTTGAAGTAGAATCCCTCCGGGAGAAGATTTCCAGTGTAACGCCCTCAAAATAACACACAAAATCCATCACTTTAGACATACATTGATACAAAAGAAATCAACCATTTCCATTCATCAGAGTAGTTTTTACAACAGTATTACATGTTAACATCAAAAGCAAATGCCCTACGGGCTTACAGCTTTCCAAGTCAACACTTGGTTACACAAAAGAAGAGTACTAACTCTATACAAAATAAGCCCTTGGCTTGATATACATGTAATACAAACAAAATAACCAAAAAGAGTCTTCAACTCTCATGACCATCCAAGCTATGTCCTTGGAGGTGGCATGCTACCTGTACCTGAAAATGATGTGTAACACCCTCAAAATAATAACATTAAAACCCATTAAATAAGACATGCATTGATAAGTAAAAGTTCCACATTCTTCCATATATCAGAATTCCATTACATAAGTATTACATGTTAACAACAAAAGCAAATGCCCTATGGGCTTACAGCTTTCCAAGTTAACACTTGGTTACAACAAAAGAGTACTAACTCATTACACATTAAGCCCTTGGCTTGAATTTACATGTAATACATCAAAAAGTAAAACGACAAAAGTATGTCCGCCTCTAGCCTCCCAAGCTATGTCCTTGGAGGTGGCATGCTACCTGTACCTGAAAATGATATTCCCATATAGGGTGAGCCACAACCCAGTAGAAACACACTAAACCAACCATGAACAATGACCAAAAGGCAGATACAAAAGAATGAGATGCACCCGTGTCTATCAACACATTAGCAACCGAGTTGCAAAACAGAAAAGTACCTCTCACTACCGATGGAGCCGGTACTAAATCCTGCGCGGTAACAGCATACACGCGCCCCGTAGGCCCCTGGTCTACCTGCTCACCCCTCGGAGCACCTCTCTGTGCCTCTAACACTCTAGTCACACGCGTAGGCTGCGCGACAACGGAAAACAAGGCCGCAGCCTCAACAGAGAAAAGCCTAAATAACAAGCATTAAAAAAAAAAAAAATTATAAACAGTGACAATTGAAGTCAAGTCTTCAATATTAGACAATTGATTACCCTCTATTGCATGGTAAGTGGAACATTTGTGGTACAATCATTAAATGGTTAGAGTCATTTTCCATTAATTTTTTATTACATTATTATATGTATGAGAGTGGAATTTGCAAATTGTTCTCAATTGATGTGGCCTTGCGAAGTCACTCCAACCAGTGATCAGAAGTTCTTACCTATTATAGTGGTCTACTAACACTCTATTTGCAATCTAAAATCAATGTCAAAGAAATCTTTAGAAAATCGACACGGACCCAACGAGGGAACAGGCCCTAGTTTGTAAGATAAGCTAAAAACATGACTTGAGAGACGTAAATATGATTTTTGCGGGTCAAATTGGCTATCAAGGAGCATGTTGGTGCGCAGATAATACGAAACAATGTTGGTAAGGATATTGAGTATATATTTAGCTTATCAAAATGGATAGTGCGATACGCATATATGGACTGTAGCTGATCAGATTGTTTAAAATAAGATCTAGAATAGTCATTACAAGAAAAATTTACGACATTAAACAGTCTCGTGAAAAGTGATAGGTTTGATTTTAGAAAATCTGCAACAAGACAATGGCAGCACTATTCTTAAACAACAAAATTCAGTGATGATTTGAAATAGTCATAACAAGTGTAAAGATGTTTGAGGTCAGATATATAAATAACAGTACATAATTGATATAAATAGTAAAGCAAAGAGTGATTACAATAATAATGTTTGTCATGTTATTGTATTTAATTAATATAACACTTTGATAAAATAAAATGACAAAAACAAAATTCACATAGTCAATCCTCCTTAATTAAGAACAACACTTATTTTTATTTAATTTATGGTGTATGAAATTATATAAATGCCATAGCAAATTGCAAGTTTTCGTCAACTTCATTTACCTGTCTCACATGGCGGACCGTTAAAAACAACTATACAACATTTACTACAGAACATTTAACAAATACCATTTATTTTCCTAAATGGTTGACATTCATCTAAAAATATAATAATATTTATTTTTTCTTTTTGTTTCAGTGATATATTTTCAAAAAAAAAGTATATGAAATAAATTATTCTTTTGTGGTCCATCTAGTACACAAAGATTTTGTTGGCGTTACATTTAAACCATGCTAATGCAAAGGTGACATGTGCCAAGCAAGGGTACCCTGTGGGATACATCAAGATAATGAAATTCTTACCCTTCTTGCACTCTACTTTTATACAAGTACTTACTTTCCGTTGGAGTAGATTAGCCTTGTAATTTCAAAATTTGGTCGCGTCTAAAGCTTCGAAATTGTCCTTACTAAAGGTAATATATTGTAATCATTTATTTAATTAATCAATTGCAATTTTCTCTGGCTAGTCTTTCCTCCCATTTTGTTACGAATTTAAACTACAAGCTTTAACACAACACAATAAAGTCGTCTTCATTAAGGTTAGAGAACTTTAACATAATCGCTTGATACGAATTGACATTTTTATCTATAGGAATTTTTAGATCTCTATTTGAACCCTTAAATTATATTTCTAACTTTCGAAGTGTCAAAATAACCAACAAATTTGTAAATAATATTTTGAAAAAATTCAAAAATATTCACTAAAGACAAAAAAAAAAATTAATTGTTTTTTGTTTGCGAATTTTTTTCAATAATTTTTTCTTTTATTTAATTTTGGTCCATCTAGTTGAAAAAAAACTTAAAAGTGTAATTTTTTTTTACTAAAAAAATGAATAAAAATTACTAAAAAAGTCAATTCCAAACAATAAATTATAAAAAAAATCTTAGGTAAATTACACATTTCGAACCTCTGCACTTTGCATCAATCTTACTTTTGGCCCCCTATACATGAAAGCATGACAGTCAACCCCTTGCACTTCTAGTCAAATCCCACTTTGATCCCTGCACATGAAATTGTACAGTCAACCTCTTGTATTTTTTGCAAATCTACAAGTTTGGTCCTCTATAGTGTCAATTGTCAAATACCACTAGTTAACAAACCACTTTTATATTTACTACATTGTTTAATCTTCAACATCTATTATGTAAAAAATAGAGATTAAACATGAGGGTAATAAGGAATTATCTATATTTTTCACCAATACAACACTTTATCCCAAAATTTACATTAAAATTAACTGTATTAGGCTAAACAAAAATGTAGATTGTGAACAATTAAGAAAGATGAACTAGGATTTTTGCACAACAATTGAAACTACAAAACTCTGCTTTTTTACAAGTAACACAGTCTTCTGTCTTATCTTTTTCTTTTCTTTTGATTTCTTTGTTGTATTTTTTTTATTTAAATTTCAAAAGCTCTACTTTTTTTTTGCCTTTCATCCCATTTTTTTACCATTATGAACATATATATATATATATTAATATTTCAATATATATTGTATTATATAACTCTCATGTTTTATTACGTAGGACAAAGTGTATTGGTGGGAAACATAGATGATTTTTTCCTCTCTTATCCTCATATTCATAGTCACATTTTTGTCACATTACTGAATTTTGTTAAAGATCTAAAAATGAAGTTACAAAAAAGGGCACATTGATACTTGTGTAGGGACCAAAAGTGGGATTTGAGTGAAAGTGCAGAGGTTGACTGTCACGATTTTTGTGTAAAGACCAAAGTGAGATTTGACCAAAAAGTACAGTGGGTTAACTGTCAATGATTTCATGTGTAAATGACCAAAGTGAGATTTGGTACAGTGTAAGGGTGCAAAATGTAATTTACTAAAAAATCTTTGTGATTTTATACCTTGTTTATGGTAGAAACTTTCAATTAATTAATCTTATCATTTAGTAACAATGTATTATAAATAATATGGATGTAATAATTGATAAATCACATATTTAATTAAGTTTCAAGTTTTTTTGTATTCCATGAGAGTTAAAGTTGGGACCTACACGATTACTCCCATAGTGGGCTTTGCTTATGTTTAATTTATTTAGCCCGGTTTGATGACTTTAGTTTTTAGTTAAAAAGTCAAAATTTATTAAAAGTTCTCACATTATTTTTTCTATTTTTTAATACATATTTTCATAAAAAGTCAAAAAAATTAATTAAAATAGTCAATTTTCAAATAGGATTTAGTCACTTTTGTTGTCAAGACTAGAAATTGAACTTATCACTGAGACTAAATTGCACATTTTAAAATAAATAAAACAATAAAACTAAACGTTAAGAAAATTAAAATAAATTAACATTAAAGAAAAAGAAATTAGAAACTAACAGTGACTACTTCACACTATACAAATTAAGATTTTTGAGATAAAAATTATAGCGATTCCGGTTTTTGACCTGACCCATTTGATTTTCTGGACTCGGGTTTTTGTGGTTTCTGAATGTTGTTCTTGTCTTGCTCCCTTATTCTTACTTGAGTTTGGCTATTGGGTTGTACCGAACATGTTTGGAACAGGTTGGTTGCTTGGTTTTTAAACCTTTTGTTGCCCAAGATTTTGCTCCTCTGCTCGCGAACACTTCTTGCGCTCGAGCGAGCTTCGTGAACTCTCAGTACTTTTGCAGGCCTACAAAACTACTGAGAGAGTGTATTCTACACTCAAGCGAACCTTTCTGCGCTTGAGCGGGCTCAACTCGAGTGGCCTTTCTTGCGCTCGAGCGTTGGTCTGTTTTCTGCAAAACTACTAAGAGCGTCATTTCTTCGCTTGAGCAAAACAACTTATTGTGTCTGACACTCGAGCGTCAACTCTTGCGCTCAAGCGGACTGTGCGTATATCAGTTCGCAGCAGCACCTTTTTACATCACTTTTTCACATCTTTTTCACTCTAAACCTAGATCGGGCACCCTCTCTCTCTCTAAAACTCACTCTCTCTCTACATTTTCACCTAGATCGTGGTTTCCCTACCCTAGTGTCTTGGGAAAAAAGGTAGAGTATCTCAAAGCTCCATTTTGATCCAAATGGATCTGGATTTCGTCATCTTTGAAGTTCTCTCCACTTCTTCCTTGGTCTTTTAAGCTTAAGGTATGGACTTTCTACACTCTTCTATGTTTTTAACTTAGTTATTGTTGTTGTGTAATATAATGTTGGGATTGGAGGATTTTAGACAACCTAGGGTTTTGGTTTAAAACCAAAAGATGAATTTTCAAAGGAAGGTATTGAAAATGGTTATGGGTATAAATATGAGGATGTGTTGTGTTGAATTTATTGATTTTTGACACATGGGTTGGATTTGGGAGAAAATGGAGTTTTGCCTTAAAATGTTTAAAATAATTATTTTGTATAAATAATGAAATTGGTATTGGAAATCTAAAATTAGACGAATGTTTGTATCAATGGTGGAGTTGGATGTGTATTATCCCTCACCTATGGAATTTAGATAATTATCTATCGTGGAGATTTTATATCTGCTTAGAAATATCTTTTGGGCTATCGGTGGAGGATAGCTATGATTGTTGTAGAGATGGCATGAGGATTAGGTGAATTGAAACAAATCTCTTTGTTGGGCGGCACATCGTGCGTCTGGTTCGAGGCAAACAAAGCCACCAGCTGGCTTAGTCAGGCCTCGAGGGCTAATCAGGGAGCCTTTTCGGCTCAGTCAGTACATCAGCGCTTATGCTTCGAGGGTGAGCAGGTTGAGCAGAGACCTTCAAGGCTGTGTATTGCTATTACCACGCCAGATCTAGTGCTAGCGCCTTTGGTAGTGAGAGATATCTTCTCTTTTTACATTGCCTATATGTGATTGATACAGGTGCATCCTATTCATTTTCATTTGCATTTGCATTCGGCTTTCGGGTTAGAGTTGGCTCAGTTAGCATCTTCTATCTATGTAGAGTCACCTTTTGGTGGTGAGGTTATTTTGATGCAGGGGTGTCGGAGTTGTGACATAGAGGTTGTCGGTCGCCAACTACCTTTGCATTTGGTTTGATTAATATGTCTAGTTTTGACGTTATATTGGGTATGGACTGGTTGTCATCCTATCGGCTGTTATAGACTATTACCATCAAAGGGTTACTGTATATACCTTGAACGTGATTGCTTTTATTTCTTGGAGGATGTGGATAGAGTCTTATCATCGATGTATTATCTGCGTGGGTAGAGTAACCTTAGTTGCCTTTTTGCCAAATTCTTGAGTACTAAGAAGTGATGAGACTTTGCAGATGTCAGTTTACGAATATCAGATGTTTTTGGAGGATCTTACCAGTTTACCACCTCATCGAGAGATCGAATTCTCTATTGATTTAGTGCTTGGCACGGCACAATTCCATGCCCGTATATATTTGCACCTGCTGAGTTGAGTGAGTTGAAGATTCAACCCAGGAATTGTTAGATGAGGGTTTCATTCGCCGTAGTACTTCGCCTTGGGGAGCATCAGTTCTTTTGCCAAAAAGAAAGATGGTGCGGTGTGACTTTGTATAGATTATCGAAAGTTGAACCGGTGCGATTTGTTTGATCAGTTAAAGAGATCTTGTTGCTTCTCTAAGAAAGACCTGAATGGTTATTAGCAGTTGAGAGTAAGGAAGAGGATATCCCGAAGATGGCATCCATACGCAGTATGGCCATTACGAGTTCCTAGTAATGCCCATTGGGCTAACCAATGCACAGCTGTATTTATGGATTTAGAATCAAATCTTCCGTGAGTTATACCGTTTCATGGTCATCTTTGTGGATGACATCTGATTTACTCACCCTCTGAGGAGGAGCACGGAAACACTTGCGAGTGATACTGAGTTGCTTAGAGCCACAAATTGTATGCTAAGTTTGGAAAATGTGAATTCTGGTTGAGAAAGTTAAGTTTTTGGGCCATGCAGTATCCGGGGAAGGAGTGACTGTAGATTCATCCAAGATAGAGACAGTGCAAGATTGGGAACAACCTAAAATGATTTTAAGATCCGTAGTTTCTTAGGATGGCTAACGTCGGTTTGTGAAGGATTTCTCTAGATTAGGCTTCATCATTAACTAAACTGATAAGGAAGGGAGCTAAGTTTGTGTGAATGAGACTTGTGAGAAGTCTTTTCAAGAGCTTAAGGCTAGACTTACCACTACCTCAGTATTGATTATTTCGAAGAGGATTTGGGCTATTCGGTGTATTGTGATGCTTCATGGGAAAGTTTGGATTGTGTATTGATGCAAGAGGGAAGGTAATGGCCTATAGATTACAACAGTTGAAGACACATGTAGAGAACTACCCTACTCATGACCTAGAGTTAGCGGCAGTGATTTTTGCCTTGAAGATTTTGAGGCATTATCTGTATGGAGAGAAGTTTGAGGGTTTTCCGATCATAAGAGTTTGAAATATTTGTTTACACAGAAACATTTGAATCTGAGGTAGAAGAGGTGGATGGAGTTCATAGAAACTATTATTTTGAGTTACACTATCATCCGGGGAAGGACAATGTTGTGGCCGATACTTTGAGTAGGAAATCCATTAGTAGTGTAGCTTGTATTGCCATCTGGGAGTGGGAGATGTTGGGTGCCATTAGAGAGTTTGGCTTGCGTCTTAGCAAGTCTATTGAGTCAGTAGTCTTGTTTTTAGTAGTTGTACACCCTACACTTGTGAACCGAGTGTTAGAAGCACAGAAAGATGACCTTGAAGTAGAATCCCTCCGGGAGAAGATTTCCAGTGTAACGCCCTCAAAATAACACACAAAATCCATCACTTTAGACATACATTGATACAAAAGAAATCAACCATTTCCATTCATCAAGTAGTTTTTAACAACAGTATTACATGTTAACATCAAAAGCAAATGCCCTACGGGCTTACAGCTTTCCAAGTCAACACTTGGTTAACAAAAGAAGAGTACTAACTCTATACAAATAAGCCTTGGCTTATATACATGTAATACAAACAAAATAACCAAAAAAGAGTCTTCAACTCTCATGACCATCCAAGCTATGTCCTTGGAGGTGGCATGCTACCTGTACCTGAAAATGATGTGTAACACCCTCAAAATAATAACATTAAAAACCCATTAAATAAGACATGCATTGATAAGTAAAAGTTCCACATTCTTCCATATATCAGAATTCCATTACATAAGTATTACATGTTAAACAACAAAAGCAAATGCCCTATGGGCTTACAGCTTTCCAAGTTACACTTGGTTACAACAAAAGAGTACTAACTCATAACGTTAAGCCCTTGGCTTGAATTTACATGTAATCATCAAAAAGTAAAACGACAAAAGTATGTCCGCCTCTAGCCTCCCAAGCTATGTCCTTAGAGGTGGCATGCTACCTGTACCTGAAAATGATATTCCCATATAGGGTGAGCCATAGCCCAGTAGAAATACACTAAACCAACCATGAACAATGACTAAAAGATTAGCAATTGATAGATGGCCAACACTGATACATTCACATAAATCACGTATTTATGTCATACGACTTATGAGTCCAAGTTACTTTTTCATTTTCCCCTTTTTCAAACAGATAGACATATAGCTCTATCCACATTCTCAACAGATATGTATAAAAACTATATCCCACATTCACAGATAAGCATATAAGTTGTATCTACATTCTCAACAGATATGTAATAACAATATCCATATTCACAGATAAGCATATAAGCTATATCCACACTTCACAAAGATAAGCATATAAGCTCTATCTTTACTTCTCTAGACAGCATTGAGCTGTATCTACGAGTTCATCCCCTATCTTCTCCCAACACTATCCGGTTTAGAGGTTATCATCCCCTATCTTCCCCTAAACCGCGGAGTACATCCCCCATCTCCTCCTCTACACATAACGTATACAAACACATTGGTTCTATATACAATCACTCAATACATATAATTAATGTATTCTATCAACCGTCAATTTCCATGACACATTCCATTGATTAGTTTCCGTTTGCCTAATCATCATGCATTGTCTACAACAATCACGACTATCCTCCACCGATAGCCCAAAGCAATTATTTCTAAACAGAAAATAAATGCACAATGGATATTCAATCAACATTTCATTCCGGTGAGTGAAAAGTAATTCAACTACACCCTTTACCCCTTCGCATTCCCAATCTCAACAATTCCATTTCATTTCCTCATTTCTCATAATTAATTATCCCAATTAATCAACCAATGTAATTAGGTCATTTTCCATAATTAACATTAACAACCCTTAGGTCCCATTTTCACCAATGATTCAACCATTTATTCCATTTCTCTATGCCAAACATGCATCTAGGTTTATTATGAAATAAAACCCCAACTTTTGTAAAAATAACACAAAAGCCCCAAACTTTCACCAAATTACCAAACCAACCCAAACATCTCAAAATACTAGAATTTAAAGACAAAACCCATAGAGGGAGTAGGATATCCCTACCTCAAATTCGGAGCCCCAAAGGAGAAGATGACAAACCCAACGTGCTCCAATCCCGAAATTTTCAGATTAAAAAGTAGCCCCGACGATCAACAACTCTTTTGTAAAGGCCAAAGACAAGGAACTCACCTAGCTAGATCAAAATCTAAGAGAAGGTAAGATTTTAGAGGAGAGGCTCTCAAAATGGTGTTTGAAAAAGTAAGAGAGAGAAAGAAAGTAAAAAAGTGATTA
>NW_021024551.1:539456-561061 GCF_004153795.1 Camellia sinensis
TGTTGGAGGATTAAAACTTTGTTTCCCCAATCACTTAGTCCATTTGATATTCGGCCCATTCTTCGTCTCCAATTCAGCTTCAGAGTTGGTTATCGCTCTCCCGATGAGTGCTTTTTAGACTAGGGGCACTTTCAGTTGTCAGGGATCCGAGGGTTGTGCCATCTCCGTGACGCTTTAGGCGTGTCAGTTCGTCCCATATCAAAAATGTTTTGAAGTCTTTTGTAAGTGACTTTGCTTCATTATCTTTTTTCCTAGACCATTTTTGGACCCAAAGCGGAAATTTTCGTACTCACCACCTTATTCATTGATTTCACTACATATTTCTCCTTGTCTTTGCATACAAATTGAGTTGCCTTTTTATCATCATAAGACACCTTGACAGTACTATAGCATAAACTTCGGGTAATAGTCACGTATTCGGCGCCCCTCCAGTGGTGAAGCCTCTGATTGCCGCTGGTGCCCATTGTCCTCTTCTTGAGCATCGTCGCTTGTCAGACAAGTTCATGAACGGGAGCTGGGGGCAGGGTCTCTAGTTCATCGTTGCGCTGTGAGCAACCTGCGCCCTCGGGCTGGGATCGCAGCCTGGCGGCACTTATTCCTTCCGCGGGCCTTGATCCTGCCATGGCACATGGACGACATGGACGTAGAACGCAGTGAGTTAAGCCCATCAACTTGATACCCGTCTGCGACACTGCTGTAACCCTCGAGGTAGGTTAGGCAAGTGGCCCGCAAAGCACCGATTGTAAGACAACTGGCAATCAGTTCAACACAGCCTTCATCAGGGCATCGATAGAGCTGTCTGAGAAGTCCGCGAGTGATTATGCTGAGTAGAGTCCGACGACCTCAGCTTATCCATCAACTTACCGGAGGTATGGAAGAGAGATAAAGATACGAGGACGTACGAGGAGAGAAAGTGAGGAAAAGGTTTTGTGGAAAGATCGAGCCTGAGGGCCGAGGTGTTGTGAGCAACATATTATGAGATTGGGTGGGAAACCTTCTTAACGTTAGTGGACACTCGCAATCTGGTCGTCTATTGGGATTGAGGTGTCTAAGCATCAATTGGCTTGCAGGTCATTGGCAACGCAGTCTTTTTGCCTCTTTCAAGCTTGCGCGAATCTCAATCAACCGGACGTTGATCCTTCAAGGCCGAGCACCAGAAATGACGATAACATGCACACACCAGGTCATGTCTCGAAAGCCTTGACATGAGGTCACTACGGTCTGGCGACATCAACAAAGCTGCAATCAACTCGGAATATCCAACATTGTCACAATATCAAGAATCGGCGTGTGAATAGTAGTCCAACATTCCTCCTAGGCTGGGCGTGGCCAAGCGAAGCTGAGGCAAGATTTCTCTCATCCGCTCGGGGTCATCAAAAAGCTTTGAAGTCTCGAGTAGGACACACTCTTGCCCTGCCAGCAAAACATGTGTTACGGATTCCAACCTTGCGTACATGGAGAAAGAAGTTTGTTGCGGAGTGTGACTCGGGTGAAAATAGTTGCATTCTGTGAACCCCGGAGTTTAGCTTTTCGGCCGGCCCAGTTGCATCCAGAGCTATGGAGATTTGGCCTCAAAGCCCTCTTTTATTTGGAGCACTCGTGTGGCTTATGCAAACTCCCAAAGCTGAGCCTTTTGCAGGTGTAAGGTTTGGTGTAACGCCGGCTGAAGAGGACAGATTCAAGCCATTCTGCTTGGTCTCTGCCATTCTATGGCCGGAAGGTCAGAGTTAGTGCCCGGTACCGACCGACACTTTTGGACGTATATAATCAAAGATCTTGGCGATGACCACTTTTTGAGAGGATCAAGATGGTTTTCCCTCTGACTGGTGTCTGTCCTTCTTGCTCCCTGAAGCTGTCTTAACATGTTGAATGCTGGGATTCGCGGATACACCCACTCTCATGCCTCTGCCGATGATGATTTTGCGGCGACATCTGCGTCCGCCCATTTGATTTATCAGTTGTGATTTCATTCCCTTAAGTCTTGTGTTGCTTACCAGAGTTGTACTCGCTCTTGGCAGTAACGAGTTTCTTGTATCGAGTGTGAGTCGGTTCACTGATCTGTTATTCGTACAATGCTCGCATTTTCACAACCAAAGTTTCCATTTTCGTACATCTCTTTGTGTACCATCGCTGCGCTGCATCAGAAAGTAAAATGTACACCTTTGACAAAATAGCCCTTTTCTCTTCCTCATGTGTTCGTTGCAAACTACACACTGTTTTGAAAAAGTAACCTGCCTAAGGCAGTGCATGATGCTTTAATTGCCAGTTAAAAAGAAAGTAAGCAAAAGAGAGCAGGCAGTCAGAGCTTAGTGGATGTCTGGTAACAATACCTTTTTTCCCTTTGCGGGGGGCTTACCGTTCTGATCCGCTGTTCGGTCAACACTTTGTGGCTTTTGCACTCTTACTTTGACTGTTGCAGGGAAAGTTTACTTTCGGCACATAGTAGGCCTTCGAGTTTGCTCAACGGCGCGATTTTATGGCTGCTTGGTGGTGTGTAGGAACGTCCGCTTCTCATTTCCTTTTCGTGTCTGTGAATTCACCGATCTCGCTTCTATCTTACGGTATCGCAGATGCTTTGCATTTCACAATCTCCGACTGATAATCTGTGCTACCTGCTTAACATTGACGGCCCTTCACGTTCTCTTTAGTAACTGCATACCGCTCGTGTGTCTGATGCTTTTACATGTGTCAGTTCCTTTCTATACCATTGATACGTACTTTGTCGCGTTTGCTTTTACTACATCGGTTGAGTTCCTTTCTGATACACATTGCGATACGTCGTCGCTTATGCTTTACTTGCCATGTGTTCAAGTCTCCATCACCATATGCAACTGTGGACTGTCAGCGGTTAGCTTACTTAATGTGTTCGAGTTGTCCTTTTTACATGCATCGTTGTCGAGTTATGGCTTTCCTTACAGTGTTCAGTTCTTTCTCACTGCACATCTGTCGCGTTTGCTTTACTCATGTCTTCAAGTTCCTTCTTCCATTGGCATAGCGTGTCGCGCTTCATGCTTCTTGCATGTGTCGTCCTTCCTCATACATTGTCCGTTTGGCCACAACACTCCCCCCCTTGCCTTTATTACATTTGTTCACGGTTGCCTTGATTACACATTGAATCACGTTGTGCGTTGCATTCTTGCTGTGTCAAGTCTCCTTTCTATCCACTGCCACGTTTGTGCGTTATGCTTTATCTGCATGGTCATGTTCTTTCTTAACATTTGCACACGGTTGTCGGGTTAAGCTATCTCCAATGGTGTTCGTGTCTTTTAACAGATACGTTGTGCGTTTTGCTTTCTTGCCATTGTTCCGTTCCTTTCTTCACAGTTGCATACTTGTCGCGTATGCTTTAATTACATGTGCAGTTTCTTTCTATACTTGTCTTGTCGCGTGTATGCTTTACTCTGCTGTTTTCAAGTTCCTTTCGTGACACATTTTGCTCGTTATTCGGTTATGCTTTTAATATGTGTTCAAGCTTCCTTCTACATTGCTCTTTGTCGGTTTGCTTTATTTGCATGTGGTCAAGTTCCTTTTATACATCTGCATGCGTTGTATGCGACCTTTCTCTCATGTGTTCAGTTCCTTTTTTACAATTGCAACGGTTGTCCGTTGCTTTACTTTCATGTGTTTTGGCCTTCATTCTGTTATCTTGCCTCCAGTCGCATTCGTTTATGCTTCCCACTCGATTTGCCGTTGTCCTTTCAATTGCATTTTAACATTTGCTTACGTTTACCGCTACTTCTTCTTGTCACAGGCCGATATTGTTGATGTCGGTTCATTTGAGTGCTGGCGCAAGACGACTGTCACTTAATATTGTAATTTCCGCCGTGAACGTAGCCGGATGCATAAGTCTCTTACATACTTTTTCTACTTAATGTAAGTTGGATTTTGTGCTTTGATTGCTTAAAACTGTCTGCCCATGAGTTTGGGTCCGTTACGCTTTTTTGGCATGTTCATAGTTATGTTCGGCTTTCTTGCATCGTCAGTTGTCATTTTGCCCCTGCCTCGGGCCTCTTCTTATTGTTTGTTGTTGTTTGTCTGTCTTCGGCCTTGTCAAATCGGGTACGTCTCTGGGCTTTAACTACTCCGTCATTGTTATGCTTTCTGAGGTTCTGTCAAAAAAGGGAGACTTAGCACCAATTTGACCGTCCTCAGACGTGACGTCCACGCGTTGAACTGTCGGGATCATTCCGTGTTCTGTTTGTTTTGAGTTCCTGGAGGTCGTGCTCGGCCTTGCCTCAGCTCTCTCGCTTCTTTGTTTGTGGGTTGGTTTTACCAAGACTTGTTTGTTTTTTTGCGACCTGAGGTTAGAAGAGTACTGTATCCGACCCTGTACCCCGGCGGCTTGAGGCACTGCCGTGTTTTGAGGCTACGGCCTTTGGGTGACTAGTCATTGGCCGGTCAGGCACTTTGTGTGGCGGGCCGACACCTGGGTTTGGCCGCTGCCTTTCCTTTTCTGGCCCGTACACCTTTGCTTTTTCAGGGCTATCGGTGACTGCAGCTGTGCCAGTTGGAATGCACCAACCCTGCCCCGTGAATTTTGTGGCGTTTTGCCGCCTTTGCACCTGTTTTGGTCTAGCTTCTTGAGGATCTTGGACGTTTTCTTAGCTTCCTCCAAGAAGCTTGCACGCTATCCCAGCTTCCTAGGAAGCCTTGGCTCCTTTGCCTTGGATTGTTTGGAAGATTGACTCTTTTGAAAAGCTTTCCTTGGCAGCTTGTTTTGCATTGTTCTATTAAAGCCCCAACCCTCTCCTTGTGAGTTCCAGCAAACAAAAACAGAGGAAAAATATATTATTATTTATATATGATATAACTTTCTTCTTCTCTCCCTCTTCTGATTCTTTGTGTGGTTTTGAAGCCTAAAGGTGTGTTTTCTTTCTTAGTTTTTGCACTAAGACACCACATTACACCATACCTCAACTTGAGGTCTTGAGGGTTTATCTTGATGTTTTGAGTGGTTTTTTGCAGAAAAGCGTGGTGACTTGCTGTGTTCTTGAGTTGTTTTCAAGAGTAACAACTTTTGCTTTCAGATTCCCCACATTTGCATTGTTTTGACTATCTTGTTTTTTACTGTTTGAGACTTTTGTATAACTAAAAGTCTTGTATTGCATGCTTAGTATCATTAAGGTTGTTTGTTGTTTGGCTCGCCTCCCGCTCTTAGGTCTTGTTTGGCTCTTTTTGTGCTCTCTTGGTTAGCTTTGCATTCATATGCTTGGCTTCTCCCATTGAATCCATGGTTTTTTAGTGGGTGATGAGAGGGTGAGGTCTTGCATGGGGGGAACCCTTCGCTTGTCTCCTCTTTTTGTTGTTTTTGTCATAAGGGTGCTTGTATGGTCCTAGGACTTTGTTTTTGGCTTCATTTCGGAGGGTAATTTGTGTTTATTTTGATGGTTTTACCTCTGTCCATGTCGGTTTGTTGAATCTTGCTTGCATAAGTACATTGCTTGTATTCCTCCTTTTACCTGGATCATCTTGACTTGCTGGGACCTATGTTTGCTGGTTTGGCTTACTTTGTAAGTTGGTCATGTTCTAACATGTTAAGTTCCTGTCTGAGGTCGGTTTGAGCGATGCGCTTGCCTGCTTTTATGGTACTCTTTGTATTCTACTTGTTGGCTTTCGGGTGTGTGTGTGTTGCTGCTCTTTGTCTATTTGTGATTTGGATCATTGGTATGCATTTCGTTCATGTTTTTCTGCTATGCTTGGATATTACCTTAATGCCTTGAAGAGTTTCATGGTTTATTTGTCCATGTTTGAGTTGTGGTGCTGGCCTCTTTTTTAAGTATCTTGGCTGCCATGTCAGTGGGTTGGGGCTTTTTGTGCATAAAACTCTTGTTTTGGTTGTTGCTCATCCATGTTGCTTGGGAGGTGTTGAGCATGTTTTTTTTGTGGCCTTGGATACTTCTAGTTTGATCTTCCTAGTTTCTTGGTGTTTTTTGCTACTTTACGTGTTTGATGGTGTTTAATGTCCAACTATTTGCCCCCTTAAGTATGCTTGGTTTCCTTTCATGCTTAGTGATAGCTTGGGTGCGTGTGCTGATGTAAGTGTGCCTTTTTTTTGACTTTTTGGCCATCTGTTCGGTGCTGAGTCCTTTATTTCTGTATAAGCCTGCCTTGCACCTTTGCTGTTTGACAGTATTGCGTGCATAGTGGTCTGTTACGATCTGCTCTGTTCGGCTTTTGCGTTACTTAGTGAGCAGTTATGCTTGTGTTGCTTACATGTAGTATTGCTTGTGTGCCTTGCATGGTTGCATCAGTTGCATTGTTATGACCTGCATTGATCTCTCGTTTGGTTGTAAAGGTGGGAGAGTTTTCGTAACCAGTGAACGAAAGTCTCCCTCCCAGTACCCATACTTGATCACGTAGGTTGTGATCATTTGTTTGTGCATGATTCTTTAGTGCACGGTGCTTGTGCTTCTGCCCGAATTTGCGTAGTTGTTGGCTGCAGGTCGGGCCATGCTCCTTGGGAAAAGGTCCACTGCTGTAGGGTGTGGGCTGTCTTGCTGATTCCCTTGCTACTGCTTGCCTTGCTTGCTGTCCTGCAGGGTCGGGCGCATGGCCGCGGGCCACCTCCCCAGGCCGAACCGGGACCTCAATGGCTGGCGGGGTGTCAAGTTGGCGTTCCCTACATGGCGGTGACTTTCCTGGCTGGGTGACATCCCGGCCACGAGGATATCCAGGGTCTATGAGGATTTCTATTTTCAAGGCAAGGCATGAACAGCGGCGCTGCTTGGCAGCGGTTTTGACGGACGAGTCAAGTAGTGTCTTGATTCCGGGGGAGGCCACTTTTTCTGTGCAATTTATTTGTTGCTTGGTTAGGTTCTATATAAATTTTTTAGCGGTATTCATTGTTGTGTTATTTTAGGACCTCCGATGGGGATTGCTGTTAAGTGTGCGGTGAGTGTGGTATTGTCTCCCACCCCCACGTCTTTTTCCTTTTATTTCTGAGTTTCGTTGTTGTCTCGGGGTTTCTTGTACGTATATGTTGTTTGCTCTTTTATTCTTTTGCTGCCGGCTTCGCCTCTTCTAATGCGTTTGTATTGATTCCACAATTGATACGTGCTTATTGTGAATTTATCGTTTGATTGCGAGCTATCTTAATTGCAAATTTCGATGTGTTGCTTACTCTTCTGACCTGTGCATATGTTTATAAATAGTTTCGTTTTGGCTCGGGGAGTACTTGGTGAGTTCTTATGCGTTAGCGTCTTTGCATGCGTGTGGTTGTTGCATTTAGCCATGCTTCCTGGGCTTATGTTGTTTGTGTTATGTTGATTGCCGGGTAGAGGTTAATCACCGTAATTGGTTTGCTTAAACTGTGGGTTTTAGCCCTAGTTGGTGGCACGTGTTTCTAAGCACCCGGGGGTGCCCAACTTGATTTTAGCTTACTTCGTAGAACATTTTCAAACGCTGCGATGTTTTGTTCCAATTAGGGCGTTTGGTCTTACTTGTTTGTGATTGCGTACATATTACTTTAGGTTCTGGTGGAACTTGCTTCAACCGATATCACGGTTGTAGGGGCCGATTTGTCGGGGGGAGGGGTTGTCTCATGCTGACTTTCCCATTCGTACCCAAGTTCCGAGGAGGCAACTTTGGTGATTGACGGCGTTGATTGGCCCGAGGTAGGTTTCCTATTTCTCCCAAAATAAAATATCTTAGGTGGCGACTTGGTAAGCTGGCAAGCACCCGTTTGGCACTTTTGTCTAAAATCTGTTTTCACTCGAGTTTGTCGATTTGATTTTTCCGGTTAGATTAGGACCGTGACTATTTGGGGTCCTGGTGTAGTCACCTATGACAAGACGGGACTCTTCCTCCCCCGGGGTGGGCGATGTCTCCACGCAGCCAGGTTGCCCGACTAAATGCTGTAGATTGAGAATAGCGTGTGCATGAAGGGTGTCTCCGGGCCACGTGTCCCTCTAGAGAGAGGAACGTGTGTGTGCAAAAATGGAGCAACAGAGAAGTTAGCGGTCGAACCAGGTCCAGCGACGGGCTATCGAATCTGGTCTCAACGGAATTAGTGGTTCTGACGACAAAAGTAGCTACAACCACTGAGAGTGGTCTATGAAGTCCTCTCCTCCCTTCGGGAAGAAAAATGACTGGTTCGCGAAACGAGCGGACAAAAGTGAGTCCGAGTCCGGAGGCAAGGGTCACAGCCGAGACTCGTACCTCCAGCTGGAGCACACCATGCGCAATCACGAGCGCTCAATCGTCGTCTGGTCTTTAAGGTCGGTTAAGAATGGGGTGTCTTAAGTTTGTGTAAACTATTCAGTTAGGGCTAAATTACTGAGCACTGTTTTTTTCCTAATGCTAAGCAGGGTAGTTTGAGTTTAACTTCCACTTAAAGTAATGTTCAATTTGTGGCCTAAGGCTATTACTCTGACAAATAGAGAAGATGGACAGGACAGAGATTGGTTATCGTGAACATTCTTCTGAGAGCTAGAAAGAAAGTTCGGAAAAGAAGAGCGAATAGGATGAATATGAAGGGAATTTCCAAATTCATCATTTTTTACTGAGAATTTGAACGACTCGGTGATTTAGAACGCCTTTAACAACTGTGCTTATGGTAAACTAATAATCGATTATAGCTCCAGTTTAATCCGACTCTTTGTTCTTAAGCGAAAAAGCAGCTGTATTTTGAGTTAACCTTGGCCACCTAAGCTAATGAAACAATTAGTGGCCAAGGTATTAGTTCTAGAACAAATAGGGAAGGATGGAGAGTTGGAGAAAGGTTTATGAGAGAACACATTCTTAATGAGAGCAAGAAGGAAACTCTGGGGCAAAGGGAAGAGATATAGGAAAAAAAATCAAAGGGATTGAATGTTCATCTTTTGGATTTAGAATTTGAACACTTGGGGTTTTAAGAAAACCTTTAAAATAATGGTGCTTTGGTTAAAACTATATGCTTAAGCTACGATTTACTCATAAATTCTGCGTTCCTAGTGGCTATGCAAGGCTAGCTTGAGTTAACTTTGCCACTTATAGTCTAATGAAACAATTGTGGCTAGGCTGATTTCGTTCCAGAACAAAATAGAGAATGTGAAAGGACGAAGAAAGGTTGAGAGAACATTCCTTCTTGAGGAACAAGGAAAGTTTGAGAAACAATGAGAGATTGGAAGAAATTAAGGAAAACATCAAATTCATTCGTTTGGACTTGAGAATTGAACACTTGCTGGTTTCGAAAACCTTAAATAAGGTGTTTAAGCTAAACTAAGATCGTTAAGCTTATATTACATTGAAAATTCTCCTTCTTAGAGTGTAAAGATGGTTAGTTTATTCACCCAAAAAAAAAAATGGTTAGTTTGAGCTAAACTTGGCCACTTAACCTTTTTTTTTTTTGGGTAAGTAAGTCATAAAATAAAGACAATGAAATTTACAAGTTTACAAAGGGCATACCCCAGGCACGCCCAACAACAAATAATTAAACGAATACATAGCCAACATAATCTACCATTGCACCCCATAAGATAGGGGGAGAAACACAAGAACAACAGAAAACAAAATAACCCAACTTTGCCCATATATCCTTTTGTCCCCGAGTAACCCCTACCATCAGAAATAATAGATGGAAACTTGGGATGGATATATGGGCAAAGATACAAACAAACACCAAAAAACTTAAAAACCACAACAAGCATACTCACAAAGCAATAACTCTCGAGACAAATCAAAAATGATAACCTACCCCATTCACCCCCAGTCTCTACTATAGATCAACACATGAAATCCAGTAAGCATCCCACTCCTCACAGCCACGACATCCTAGCCACTCAACTAAATCCATGACAGAGGAAAAAATCTACCCCATGAGAAATCCCGACAGAGTCACTTGAAGCTAGCACGATCACTAACCATATGCAACAGTCATGTGAGTCGTAGCGACAACGGTTGCCCTAAAGCAACAAACCAATACATAGCCAAAAATAACTTGAGATCAATCATCACATCCCCCAGTCCCTTCCTTGGTAGATCACAAGCCTCAATCCCCATGGCAGTGTGCCCTTCACTCCATTTCAGGCGTGGCAATACGATCAATTAGGATGGGTCACATGAAGACAAGAAGCAACCGGAACCGGTAGCTATCCTCTCGCTCATCTCCCAGTCTCTAACTCAGCTAGTCATCGAACCACTATTCCCCATAGCAGTGACCCCTCAATCACTCTTGGCGAAGATGGCTCAAAACTAACCTCATATTGAGTCACATGAGGATCACACGATCAATCATCATGAGAAAATCAACTATACATGATCCACTGCATAGTAGCTAAAAATAAAATAAAACTAGCCGCCCAAAAATTTCCTCATGAAAGCACCCCACTTGACAGCGTAACTTCCCAACAAAACAATTTGAAGTCATCCTCAAAAACAGTTCCCACGTACTTTGGTGTTCCAGAATACACTACTTGATACAATTTATATATTTTTTGGGTGAATAAGACATAAATAAAACAGGAGAATGAACAAGATTACAAGGGGCATGCCCCAAGCCCTACATAGCTATACAAGAGAAAAGAAAACAAAGCCAAAAAACACACTCTGAAACAAACGCAAGATGTTCAAATACTATATCCAAGAGAAATAGCAGTTGAACAAAAGCGGAAGAACATTGGTATCCCTTTTGATAAACATATAATAGTTACGGTCTAGCCATCCAAAGTACCGTATGCACTACCAACCAAAATGGCCCATCCAAAAACACCACAACCCGAACCAGCATTGTCTTGGAGTATACTCCACAGATACAATTTATATATATATAATTATATATATATATATATAATGACAACAAATATCCAACCAAAACGCTATCTCACCCATGTGAGTAGGTGACAGCCCTTCATCATTTGCAAAAAGGTATGGACAGAGCCAATGTAGCACTCCACCCAACCAAACCACAAAACCATAACTCAGATTTATACATATATAATATATATAAATAGGAGAAGTGGGAACAGTACGCTGACATACCAGCGTGGGTAGGAAGAACAACGCCCTTCCACGTGCGCTGACATGCGTGAGCCATACAACTACTCCTTTACTACCTTAAGTCAGTGTAACACCGGCATTGGAAAAATTTGGTGAACCAGAAAACACACCGGCACCATATAACACACCCAGCTCACAAACTCAGCATTAGCGACGGACGACCGAACAGAACCAGCAGACCAAAGCTGGAGAATAAAAACTACCTGGCCACGAACGACCACCAAAACTTCGACAAAAAAAAAAACAGCACTGGTCAACCATAAAACTGACCAGTACCATCCAGCTTCACGAGGTCCCTGAGATGAGTGTATAACACTTCAAGCTCACAACCTCATCACTGGCAACGGTAGGCCGAACAAGATGACCAACAACAGAAGCTAGAGATCAATTGTGTCTGCCATCATACGTCAGACAGCCACAAGCGAGCTCGCCTGAAACCTCCTTCAATCAACTCGAAGCAATCGGCAACGTCGTATAGAGAATCAAAGACCAATGCCTCCGATGTAAACACATTGTAGCAATGATGCCGAAGAACTCCAAACACACTTTCACTGTAACGACGGCGGGAACCCACCGTTACACCAATATCCACCACAACCAGAGAACTCCAAAAAATATTAAACACAACCAGAAAGTCAGCATCACCCCTAACCGAGGCTTAACAGACTTGAAACATACTCACTCACCCATAGGAATGTAGGTAGAAGAGCTAAACAAGCTGGCCGGAACAGCACCAGTCCTACACTGCCACGATACACCTTTGAGGGGAGCTTTCTCTCTCTAAAATTTCTCTCTCTAGAATCTAGAGAAAGAGGCTCTACTTTCTTCTCCATCTAATTATGGAGCTTTCTGCCATGGCCACTTAAGCTAATGAAACCATTAGTGGCCTATGCTAATTAGTTCCTAGAATAAAATAGAGAAGGATGTAGAAGGACGAAGAAAGTAAGAGAGAAACTTTCTTCTTCAGAGCTAAAAAAGACAGTTATAGAAATAGAAGAGAATTAGGAATAAAATCGAAGGGAATTCAAATTCATCCTTTTGGAATTGAGAATCGAACATTTGGGTGATTTAGAAAACCTTAAAAAAGGTGCTTAAGTCAAACTAATATCGTTAAGCCCTAATTAGTATGAAAATTCTCATTCTTAGAAGTTAAAGGAGCTTAGTTTGTGTTAAACTTGGCCACTTAAGATACTGTAATGGCCCAAGATAATTAGTTCCTAGAACAAAATAGAGATGAATGGACAATTTTAGTTTTACTTCGGTTTTATTTTGTTTTTTAAACAGCTATTTGTTTTAGTCCCCCCCTATTTTTGGGGGGATGCGGATTTGTTGTATTACCTGGGGTATGCCCTTGTAAACGTGTAAACTTTGTCTTTTATTTATGACTTACCCACCCAAAAAAAAAAAACAAAAAAAAAATAGAGATGAATGGAGATGGATGGAGAAAGTTAGAGAGAAACTTTCTTATTGAGATCTAGAAGAGAAAACTATATACAAAAAAAAAAAAAAGAAAAAAAAAAAAGAGAGAAATAGGAAAAAAAATTTGAAGGAAATTCAAATTCATCCTAATGGACTAGATAATTCAACACTTAGGTGATTTAGAAACATTGAATGAGTTGCTTACGTCAAACTAATATCGTTAAGCTACAATTACTCAGAAAATTCTCTTTCCTAGAGGCTATTCATGGTTAGTTGGAGTTAAACTTCCTAATTAAGCTAAGGAATCAGTTGGTGACCTAAACTAATTAGTTCCTAGAACAAAATGGAGAAGTACGACACGGACGAAGAAGGTTAGATAGAAACATTTTTCATTACAGCTAGAAGAGAACGTTAGAGAAAAGAAAGAGAAATAGGTAGAAAATCAAAGGGAATTCAAATTCATCCTTTTGGACTTGCGAATTGAACACTTTGGTGATTTAGAAAACTTTAAATGACGTGGTTATGTTAAATAGAGAAGGATGTAGAAGGACAGACAAAGTTAGAGAAAAACTTTCTTCTTGAGATCTAGAAGAGAAAGTTAGAGAAAAGAAAGAGAAATAGGAAGAAAATCAAAGGGAAATCAAATTCATCCTTTTGTGCTTGAGATTTGAATACTTAAGTAATTTAGAAAACCTTAAATGAGGTGCTTATGTTAAACTAATATCGTTAAGCTACAATTACTTAGAAAATTGTTTTTCCTAAATGCTAAGCAAGGGTAGTTTGAGTTAAACTTCCCACTTAAGATAATGAATCATTTAGTGGCCTAAGCTAATTAGTTCATAGAACAAAATAGAGAAGGATGGACAAGGATAGAGAAGGTTATACAGAAACATTATTCATGAGAGCTAGAACAGAAAGTTGGAGAACAGAAAGAGAAATAGGACGGAAATCAAAGGAAATTTAAATTCATCCTTTTGGGCTTGAGAATTGAACACTTGGGTGATTTAGAAAACCTTAAATGAGGTGCTTAAGTTAAAGTAAGAGAACCTGTCTTGGATACTTAGCCACAAGAAGTGCAATTGGTGGTTGATCAAGTGAATCCTAAAGTTGGGCAGAGCCATCTACCTAAGCCATCCTTGGGTGTGGCTGAAGAGAGTCTAAGTGATGAGGTCAGGGAAGTTGATAATAGAGATACTGCTGGGAGACTTCTGTTCCCAATATTGAAGGGTTGGAGGATCTACAGAAGGATTTGATGGAGATAACAAAACTGGCTCTACCAAACAATGCAGAACTCCTTACGAAAGTGGAAAATTTGATGGGCACCACAGCAAAGAAAAGTGGTCCAGCAAAACAACAGGTCCAACAAGCCACCTCTGCAAGAGGTAACTCCTCTAGCAAGGGCTACAAAAGCCAGAGGAAGAAACACAGGTAAGTCCCAATTTAGTCTGGTTGTGGGTTAGAAATTTTTGTTGTTGTTTCCAATGACTTTTAAAATTGCATCCTGGAATGTTAGAGGGTTTAACGACCCTTCAAGGCATAAAAAAGTTCAAAAAATTTTAAGTTGTGAAGATATCAAAGTCTTGGGCATTTTGGAGACCAAAATAAAAGCTATAAATAAAAATCACATTCTATCTCCTTGTTTAAATAACTGGTCTTTTTTTGACAAACTCACAACCTACTCAAACTGGGAGAATTTGTGTGTTGGGACTCGGTTTTTTATTCAGTCAAGTTGATTAATTCTTCTGATCAATTCCTTTTTTGTGAAATCACTGACCTTTCCAAAGACATTGCTTTCAAAGCTTGTTTTGTGTATACTGATAATGGACATGTTGTTAGGAAGGATTTTTTTGAGTACATGGTTAGGATCTCCCTTTCGCAGTCCAAACTCCCTCTTGTTCTGTTAGGGGATTTTAATGCTATTCGGTATGGTTTTGAGAAATTTGGTGGTTCTTCTGTTTGGTCTAATGATAAAGAGGCTTTCAATTCACATATTCTCCAATCTGAATTGGTGGATCTTTCCTATGGTGGCTGCCAATTCACTTGGGCTAGCAAAAGGGACAGTGGGGACTATATTGCCACTAAAATTGATAGAGTCCTGGTTAATGAGTCGTGGCTTGACTCATTCCCACTCTTCTGCTTATTTTTTTCCTTCCTGTATCTCTGATCACTCACCGGTTGTGGTCACTGTCTCTGCTGAAGTGGTCTCCTTTAAGAAACCATTTTTTTTATATTTTATTTTTGGGCTCAACATGAAAATTTTATTCCCACTATGTCTGAGGTGTGGAATCAATATGTTCAAGGGGTCCTTTTTTTTTGGTGAATTGTTCAAGGGGTCCCCATGCTTAGAGTTTGTCAAAAACTTCGGGATTTGAAGCCTGTTCTTAAGCATTGAACAAGGACTTTAGTGATATCTCCACTGTCCTGGCTACTAGTTCTGAGTTAAGTTTTGTTCAATGGAAATTGGACAAGGATCCTAGCAATCCTCTCTTACAAAAACTTACTTTTTTTTTTTGGGTGAATAAGACATAAATAAAGACAAGAGAATACACAAGATTACAAGGGGAATACCCCAGGCCCTACAACAACTATACAGAGAAAGAACCGAACCCAAACCAAAAGCAGCGAGAACAAAAGAGAAGCAGAACTCAAGCACAATGTTTAGAAGCCATATCCAAAGAGATAGGGGAAATGAACACTATGAAAACAACCCAAAATAATGAAACTAGAAAACAAAAGAAGCGGTCCAGAACAAGCAGAAAAGCACTGCCGAAAGGGACCAAAGACCAAATAAAGAGCATCTAATATGCAGCAAAAGGTTTCCAGGCGCAAGCCACAAAACCAAGTCCAAACCAAACAAGCAATTAAAAAGGTATAACACAACATTGTGCTAACAAAACAAAGCAAAATACTATCCTAGTACACCCCACTAGGGTAGGCGAAAACTGTATAGCAAATGGCGCTAGACATAGACAAAGTAATAACATAAGGCAGCTGATATTCATTCTAAAAACTCCAGATGGCGCTAACAGCAGCCATTCCTTAACCCAGATTTCCATCGAGTTCTAGTCTGACTCATCCAGGAGGCGCATTCAGCAGCCAATCCCTCGAACCAACATTCACCGAGATCCTTGTCAATCTGCAGTCCCCTACTAGACAATATACAAGGTCCTACCAGCATAGATTGGAAGATTGAATTCATTAGCAATGATATACAGATTACAAAGTAACCAATACACACAATGATGTATGAACTCACATCACTCAACCCACATTAAACTCACAATACTCTGTAACATCTAACAAGAGATAATTACAACACTCCATATTTAGGCTCACATCACTCTACCCACACATACACCCACAGCACACTATAACCATCCTTAGCCTGCATATAAAAATTACAATATATATAATCATTAGCAAAAACATTTGTGAGGACTATTTTACTTAACCCACATTCATTTCAAGTAAATTTAGACCTCACTTCACTCAACCCTCAGTGAATCACAATCCATACATGCTGCTGCACAAAGAATAAACAATTAGAGACACTCATTTTGCTTTTAGACACTCAACCATCATTTAGTGAACTCACATCTCTCAGCAGCCCTCCCATTCTGAGTGTATGGGGCTTCAAAACAATAGCAGGCAAATTCCATTGGGCAATGTACCAGTCTTACAAAAACTTGAAAGGAATCTCTATAAACAGTATGTGGACCTTAGTGCTGTTGAAGAGAGTTTGGCTCGCCAAAAGTCTAGGATCCAATGGCTTAGTTTAGGGGATAGGAATAACAAATTTTTTTCAGATCCATTAAAGGTAACATTAATAGAGGTAAAATCCTCAGTATTGAGAGGCATAATGGGCTTAGAACTACCAAGCCTGAGGATATTCAAGATGCCTTCACCAGTTTCTTTTGTGGTTTGTTTGGTATCCCTTTTGATAACCACTACAATGGTTTTGCTAGGATCAATTCTCTTGTGAAATCTAGACTCTCTCATGACCAGTCTTTGATGCTTGCTAGTTCTGTGTCTGATAAGGAGATTAAGGATGTTTTTTGGTCCCTTAAACGTGATAAGGCCCCTGGCCTTGATGGGTTTTCTGCAGGTTTCTTTAAGAGTTCTTGGGATATTGTGGGTAGAGAGGTCACTCAAGCTATTAGAACTTTCTTTGAATCTGGCAAGCTTATTTACGAAGTTAATAGCACCATTATTGCCCTTATTCCCAAGGTTCCTAACCCTGTGAAAGTTGGGGATTATAGGCCTATCTCCTGCTGCAACACCATTTATAAATGCATTGTGAAAATAATTGCTAATAGGATTAAAAAAGTTCTCCCTGAACTGATTGATCCTGTTCAGTCTGCATTTGTATCTAGTAGGAAAATCTCCAATAATATTTTCTTGTCCCAAGAGATTATGAGAGGGTACCATAGAGAGTCTCCTACTCCTAGGTGTGCCATGAAAGTGGATATTATGAAAGCATATGATAGCGTGAGATGAGAGTTCATCATTGATATTCTTAGAGCTATGGGTTTTCCCCCTATTATGGTGTCTTGTATTCAAGCTTGCATTACTAGCCTGTCATTCTCTATTTGTATTAATGGTAGCCTGCATGGCTATTTTAAAGGTGCTAGAGGTCTTAGACAAGGTGATCCCATGTCCCCTTATCTTTTTGTCTTAGCCATGGAAATTCTTGCTAGGATCTTTGTTGAAAAGTCTCATCTTTCGCTTTTCAAGTTTCATTGGAGGTGTGAAAAAACTAAAATTGTTAACCTCTGTTTTGCTGATGACCTTATGATCTTTCGTAAAGGTGATGTTCCCACTGTTGAATTGATTATGGAAGGCCTTGAGGAATTTAGGTGTCTCTCTGGCCTCACTCCTAGCCCTAGTAAAGAGTAACATCTACTTTTCTGGCTGCAATAATGATTTAAGAGAGGCCATTCTTAGGGTTGCTAAATTTAGTGAAGGAACTCTTCCTGTTAAATACCTTGGTGTTCCTCTCATTACTACTAAGTTAAGAGCCTCTGATTGTCACAAACTCACTGATAGGATTACAAAGAAAATTAAGAGTTGGACTAATAGAATCCTTTCCTATGTTGGTAGAGGCCAGCTCATAAAAACCATTCTCTTTTCCATGCAAGTTTATTGGTCTTCTCTTTTCATCCTTCCTAAGAAGGTGGTTAAGGAGATAGAGAGTATCCTCAAGGCTTTCCTTTGGTCTGGCACTAATCTCAAGAAGCATAGTGCCAAGGTAGCTTGGGACAAAGTGTGTGCTCCTAAAAATGAGGGTGGTTTGGGGTTTAAATCCCTTGAAATTTGGAATAGGGCTACTATTGCTAAATATATTTGGTTTTTATTTTCTGGGGGTGAGCAATCTATGTGGAATGGTTTAAATCGTAATTACTCAAAGGCAAAAGTTTTTGGCATGTTAAAATTCCTAGTGAACCTTCTTGGGTTTGGAGGAAGCTTTTTTCTCTTGGGAATATTGTCTCTCCCTTTATCCTTCACAAGATTGGCAAAGGTGAGTCCACTTTCCTTTGGTATGATAATTGGCACCCTTTTGGCCCTCTCTAGGACATGTATGGGGATAGAATTTTGTATGATTCTAGTCTTAACAATGAGACTAAAGTTAGTCAAATTGTTAATGGTGATTCTTGGAATTAGCTGTTTCCTAACTCTTGGGAAATTCAGGAGTGGATCTCTTCTACTCCTGAGAGCTGTAGACCTGATCCTTCTAGGAATGATCTTATCAGCTAGACTCTCACTTTTGTTGGTGAGTTCACTATCAATTCAGCTTGGAATCATTGGAGAAGCAAGTTTGCTAAAGTGGTTTGGCATGAGTTTGTCTGGGGCCTCATGGGATTCCTAGAGTTAGTTTTATTGTCTGGATTGCTATTGAGGAAAGGCTAAATACTGGTGATAGATTGTTTTCGTTTGGTATGGTTACTAACTCTATGTGTCCCTTTCATCAGTACCCTACTGAAAGTCACTCACATCTCTTTTTCACCTGTGCTTTTTCTTCTAGAATTTGTCATGCTATTCAAGATAAATGTAATGTTAATTGGGTGGCCCTCCAATGGCCTAAGATTGTTATCTATGCCACCAAAGAGACTAAGGGTAAAACTCTGAGATCCAATGTCCTTAAGCTGGCTTTACTGTGCTTTGTGTACCACATCTGGCTTGAAAGGAATAATAGAATATTCAATAAAGAATTTAAACCTAAAGAGGTTATTATAAAATCTATTATTCACATGGTTAGAGGTAAATTGCTGTCTGTTAACAATTTGTCTAGATCAATAGGTGATAGCTAGTTCCTATCTCAGTGGAACTTGCCTGAGATAGTTTTGAAGCCCCAATCCTTCAGGAATGGGAGGGCTGCTGAGTGATGTGAGTTCACTTCATGAGGGTTGAGTGAAGGAGAGCAAAACTGTATTTCCTAATGGTTTGCTCATTTTACAATAGTTATGGAGCTTTAATTGATTCTGGTTGAGAGTTGAGAGATGTGAGGAATATATTGGTTTGTTGTTTACTAGTGGGTTGAGTGACATCATGCCTCATAAATGATTTTTTGCTAATGCTTATATATATATAGTACAATTTTGTTTGCAGGATAAGGAAGCTTTAATTGAGTGGTGTGAGTTCCTAAATTGTGGGTTAAGTGAAGTGAGGTCCTATATTGTGGGATTTATTTTCTTGTTACCGATGTATGGTTATTATTCTTCATTTGGATGTAAGCATTTGAGTTGCACTATGCAGGTTCTACTGAACTTCTACCAAGAGGCTTTCTTCTACTGTGAATACCAAAGTTTTATTTTCATAGAAGAAGGCCTTGAGGCATATGAGAATCTATGGTTTTTTGATTATGTGAAGACTGCTGATACAAAAGTTGGTGGCTGGATATTCTGTCGCCGGTCAGGTTGTCGCTGGATCAAGTGCTCGCAGTATTACTTGCAGACAATTGGATTCTGGCCGTTGATAGTGATAGCTGCCTTAGGCGCCTCATGTTTGCTACTAGTCTTTTCTTGGTTATTGCTACTCCTTTTTGGTTTGTATATATGGTTGTTCCTCTGGCTTGGCGACCTGCTTTGCTTACCTTTGCTGGTTGTGCATAGGAATTGTCATTTGTGTGTGTTTTCTTTCGAATCAGTATTGAGTTCTTGGATTGTGTTCATGTTTCACATTTAGTTTGTATGCGAATCCTGAACATAGTTTAGTCTTTAATATCGATTTGATTTTCTTTGGTTTGCTTTTGGTCTTATCATGGCTTCGTTTTGCTGTTGTTTCAGTGTCGGCCTATTTTTTTTAGATGTCTTTAGGCGTTATTTTACTGTATAGCTGTCGTTAGGGCCTGGGGCATGCCCCTTGTACTTGTGTATATTTCTATTTTTATTTTATGTCTTATTCACCCAAAAAAAAAAAAGAAGTTAAACTAATATCATTAAGCTACAATTTCTCGGAAAATTCTCTTCCTTAGAGGCTAAGGAAATTATTTTGAGTTAAACTTGGCCACTTAAGCTAATGAAACAATTAGTGGCCTAAGCTATGTAATTCTTAGAACAAAATAGAAATGGATAGAGTTGTACAAAGAAAGTTAGAGAGAAACATTCTTCGTGAGAGAAAGAAGAGAAACTTAGAAAAAAGAAAGAGTAGTAGGAACAAAATCAAAGAGAATTCAAATTTACCATTTGGACTTTACAATTGAACACTTAGGTGATTTGGAAAACTTTAAATAAGGTGCTTAAGTTAAACTAATATCGTTAAGCTACAATTCCTCAGAAAATTCTCATTCCAAGAAGCTATGCAAGGCTAGCTTGAGTTAAACTTTGCCACTTAAGCTAATGAAACAATTAGTGGCCTAGGATAATTAGTTCCTAGAACAGAATAGAGAATGATTATAGCGATCTCGGGTTTACCCTTGTTGTATAGTGATCCAGACTTGTGTCTGTAGATGTTGGTAGTTGACTATTATCTTGTTTGCATCCTCTTTACTTCATATTTGAGTTATGGGATGTGTTGGGTGGGTTGTTTCAGGTTGGTTGAGTTTAGAAACCAAAACTAGTTGCCCAGATCTTTGGCCTGTCCGCTCGAGCGGAGATGTTGGCGCTCGAGCGTGGAATACACCCATCCAGTATTTGTTGTGCAGTGTTGTACGCTCGAGCGTAGGGTTGGGAGCTCGAGCGGAGGTCTGGTTCTGCAAAAGTGCTGAGCGAGTGCATTCTGCGCTCGAGCGGGAGGTTGGCCGCTCGAGCGTAAGTCTGTGAGTGGCCGCTCGAGCGGGGTGTTTTACGCTCGAGCGGAGACCTGGGTTAAAGACAACAAACAGTGACTTTTCAAATCACTTTTTGCTTTCTCTTCTCTCTCTTACTTTTCCAAAATCACCATCACGCGCATCCATATTTGTTTGTTACAATAATGTCAAGGTAATTTTTTTATTCTATATTCCGTTGAGAGAAATATTATTTATCATTAATCTTATTCTACCAAGGATTAACGCTATTAATAAATACAGGATTCACGCGATTAATAAATGCAGAAACTTATCATGTAATATAAGAAATTTATAAGAGCTTAAAGAGTGTCAATGAACTATTTTGACGACATATATTTGATATATATATATATATATATATATGTATATGTAGTAACCCTCTTCTATTTATTATATTAGGAGTGATCATTCAATTGAGGAAAATTTTTACGTACACACTCTTAAAAGAGGTGTATTAAATATATTTTTAGTTATGTCATTATTTTTTTAGTTATGATTAATTTTCTTATTTAGTTATGGTATTATTTTAGTTATAACTTATGAGTTATTTAGTTATATTTCATATTATGTTTAGTTATGATCTATTTTTTAAAGTTATAATTCAGAAAGTATGAAATCATGGCATTTTCTTCTTTAATTATAAGGTACACGTGATACACACCTTTTGAAGAGTATGCATCATATATAGTGTTTCCCTTTAATTGGTACTCAAATTTTGTCAGGATAGTATATAGACTAGTGTATTCATAGACAATCGATTTTGAATTAGATGTTTCTAATAAATCTAACGTTAGAGTTTTGAGAAATTATTTTAAATAATATATGTGAGTAAAAAATAATTATAATTTTTTTTTTATTTATATTAGGGGTGTTCACAAGTTGAATCGATTTGGATCTATTGTCAACCTGACAATCATTTGATATTGTTTGGCAAGCTAATCGAAAT
>NW_021024551.1:595250-610436 GCF_004153795.1 Camellia sinensis
CAGATATTTTCTGTATCCGGGGGATATTTTGGGAGAGAGTTATGCTCTCCATTTCACCCCCCCTTTTACACCCCCTTTTGCCCTTTTAACCAGCTGATGGCCTCCTCTACAATGGTTAGAAAATTTCTTCTCAAGCACAAACCCTAAACTCCATTGTCATCCTTCTCAATTCTCAAAAAACCCTAAGTCCATAACCTTCATTCCTTCTACACACCAAGCTCTACCACCACCATCTCATTTCCACAGCAAGGGAGGTTCTGAAGGCTAAAGAAGCTGCAAATCAACCCAAGAAGCAACAAAAGCTTGGATCTTCAAGGGTAAGTTACACTTTGATCCTTTTTGACCCCTTTCCTTGATCCATTTCTAACCCCACTTCTTTTTGGTTTCAAGCTCTGGCCCTAACTGAAAAGGGCCATATTTTGAGCTCATCTTCACTTCTCATTGAGGGCTCAACCCTGTTTGAGCCCTCCATAATACAACTTGCTTCATTGACCATTTTGTGTGTCATAGTTTTCATCTATTTTTGACCATGAGAAATTTATTTCGAGCATATTGTAACTGATATGAGGCATATTTTGAACCCTCTTCAACATTGGAGAAGGGCTCAACATGTTGTGTTTTCATATGTCACTTGTAGTTATATCCCCTATTTGGCCCCATTTTTGCATAATTAGTAGCCCTTCTTTGTTTCTGTTTTTGGACCTTGTGCCGAACTGAAAGTGGTCTTATTTGGCCTATACTTCATGTTTCATTCACACTTTTTTTCTGTTGGTGATTTATTTTATACACTTCATGTTTTAGCACCTTTTGAGCCTTATTTGCATCATATTTTTAGCATGTTTGAGTATACTGATTTTGAGGCTCCATATACTGTAAATATTCATATTTTTGGTCCATCTTCAGTGTTGTAGAAGGAAATTTTCAGTTTGAGTTTTTCTTATACCACTTGCTTCATTACCCCTCTTTTGGCCCCTATTCTTGATGCTATTTTTGCCATACCTATACTTGCTGTTTGCCATGTTTATAACTGTGAAAGTGCATATTTTGGGGACGTATAGCTTCTGTATTTGCATTGCATGTCCATATTGTGCATGTTTGGCATAGCTATAGGCCATTCGGATGCCTAATGTTGCATTCGGGACATTTCCTTGCTTTCATGTCATTTCGCTCATTCGCGGACTGTTTTCCCCCCATATTTTAGTGCTGAATTTCGTTAGCATGCTTGCATATCATTTTTGCCATGTTTCATCACATTTTGTCATTGCCTCGTTTGCGTGCCCGTGTGCACGCATTTCGAGGCACTCCATTTTATCCGACGGCATCCTATGTGAGTGTGGCTGAGGCTCACTCATGTTGGTATAAGCCCATTTGTCATTTCCATTGCCATTTCATTGCATTTATCAATTGCCTCGGTTTGCGTGCCCGTGTGCACGCATTTCGAGGCACTCCATTTTATCCGACGGCATCCTATGGAGTGTGGCTGAGGCTCACTCATGTTGGTATAAGCCATGTCATTCCATGCCATTTCATTGCATTTATCATTGCCTCGGTTTGCGTACCCATGTGCACGCATTTCGAGGCACTCCATTTTTATCCACCGGCATCCTATGTGAGTGTGGCTGAGGCTCACTCATGTTGGTATAAGCCCATTTGTCATTTCCATGCCATTTCATTGCATTTTATCATTGCCTCGGTTTGCGTGCCCGTGTGCACGCATTTCGAGCACTCCATTTTTTATCCGACGGCATCCTTTGGGTGTGGCTGAGGCTCACTCATGTTGGTATAAGCCCCATTTGTCATTTTCATGCCATTCATTGTATTTTATTCATTACCTCAGTTTGCGTGCCCGTGTGCACGCATTCGAGGCACTTCATTTTCTGCCATCGGCATCTTATGTGAGTGTAGCTGAGGCTCTCTCATGTTAGTATAAGTCCATGTTGCATTTTCCATGTCATTCGCATCACTTTTGCATCGCCTCGGTTTGCGTGCCCGTGTGCACGCATTTCGAGGCACTTCATTTTCTGCCATCGGCATCTTATGTGAGTGTGTGCTGAGGCTCTCCTCATGTTAGTATAAGTCCATGTTGCATTTTCCATGTCATTCGCATCGCTTTTTGCATCGCCTCGGTTTGCGTGCCCACGTGCACGCATTTTGAAGCACTTCATTTTTATCGATCGGCATCCCATGTGAGTGTGGCTGAGGCTCACTCATGTTGGTATAAGCCCATTTGTCATTTCCATATCATTTCATCATATTCTGTCATTGCCTCGGTTTGCGTGCCCGCGTGCACGTATTTCGAGACACATATCATTGCCTCGGTTTTGCGTGCCGCGTGCACGTATTTCGAGACACATATCATTGCCTCGGTTTGCGTGCCGCGTGCACGTATTTCGAGACACATATCATTGCCTCGGTTTGCGTGCCCGCGTGCACTATTTCGAGACACATAGCATTTGCCTCGGGTTTGCGTGCCCGTGTGCACGCATTTTGAGACACTTCATTTACACAGCATTTTACCATTGCCTCGGTTTGCGTGCCCCGTTGCAGCATTTCGAGCACCTCATTTTCATTGCATTCTGTCATTTTCTCGATTTGCGTGCCCGGGTACACGCATTTCGAGGCATTTCACTTTCATAGCATTGTGTATGTTAGGATTGGTATATGTTGCATTTCAGCGCATATCATGCATATTGCATCATGTCCGGAATAGGAGTTAGCCCGGGCACGGGAAACGAAGTACATTTCGTACTTCGAGTGACGGAATGTGTCTCAATTCCCGGTCACCGACACTCCGATTATCCATGATGGAGTTAGGTTTTAGCTGTAGTTTCATGTGCATTCATCCTATATTGAGTAGTGCATTTCGACTCTCGGCCATCATGCCTCGGTATGCGTGATTGTGGCACGGAGGTTCGAGACGATGCATATATCTGTGCAAATACATTGCTTATGCCCCTTTCCTGCTCTCTGCTGCATGCAAAACGCAGAATCAGCAACTTCTTGGGACTTGGCACGCATTTCAAGAACAGGTGTAAACAGAGGCTAATTGGGGCATTCCGGTGGATTTCCGCGCAAGACAACCCGGACATGCATCATCCACCAGAAGCAAGACAGTCCCTGGCTTGCACGCCAGTTTATTTGCTTTCTAGTTAATTCATTAATAATTAGAATTTTGTAATATTTTGGACTGTAATATTCTTTTATTTTTGGGACTGTAATATTTGGACTGTATTATATTCGGACCCTCTGCGCGAGGGCAACAACTGTAATAAGTGTGCTTGTGGTGTGTTGTATGTCTTCCAACCCCACGTCTTTCTCCCTTTTATTTATCCGCTTATGATGGTTAGATTAGGGCATATTTAAATTAGCATACGTATTGACAGCATGTTTTGCATTCATTCATCTGTATTGCATGCACCGGGCTCGCGCACCATAACTAACTGCATCGTACTTTCAATTCCAAATTGAATACATGTATTGTAACATTTTCGATTACCATCTTAGGATAGCCGAGCCTGCTATAGTTGCATTTTGCATGTGTTGCATTAGGCATTTCTGTATACTTAGATCATGCATGATTTCTAATACAGTTTTTGTTTTGGCTTGGATACCCGGTAAGTTTTATGCTTAGCATCCTCTGCATCAGCGTGTGAGTGTTGCCATGATAGCATGCTGACCATGAGGCTATGTGCTATTGATATAACTGCCTGAATGCCTGTGGGTGGAAGGTTGGGTTATTTGAATTTGGAATAATTCATCAAATGTGTGTTTTAAGCCCACTAGATATGGGCAAAATCATATTTTCTAAGCCCACCTTGAGGGTGCAAATCCACGTCTTAGCCTACTTGCGGGGTAGCACCATCAAACCACTTTCAAATAAAACAAGCATGAAATGTTTTGTCCAATTCGGCGATTTCCCAGTCTATATTTATATGCTGCGAGCATCACATAGTAACTAGGCTAATAACCGGAATAAGAACATACTGCATAATGTTTTCAAAACTCGATATCATGGTTAGTAAAGGCCGATCTTTGATCGGGCGAGCGGGGTGCTCACGAAGTGACCTTCCCCAATCATACCCAAGTTCCCGAGCCGAGGCAACTTTGGTGATGACGGACACGTGGCCTTAGGCAACGAGTCAATGTTTCCTAAATTTTCCCAAAATAAAATATTTAGGTGGCGACTCTGTATCTGGCAAAGCAGTCCATGTTTGGCACTTCTTTCAAAAATCTGTTTTCTCAAAACGATTTGCCGGATTTGGACTCTTTGGTTCAGACTTAGAACCGTGACTGCGAAAGTCGAGTCCAAGCTGTAGCGAGGTCCCCCGCGGGCTTGTTACAATTAGGGTTTAAACACTTGGATACTTACTTGGACCCTCTTGAATGATGGCAGATATGTAATTATGGTGTTTACTTCCCATTTGTCGAGCATTAGGATTTCAACACTCGGACACTTATTCGGACCCTCTTGCTTGATGGCAGATATGTAATTATGGTGTCGACTTTCCATTTCTTTTGCATTTGGATTTGAAAACTCGGACACTTACCAGGATCCTCTTGCGTGATGGCAGATATGTAATTATGGTGTTTACTTGCCATTTCTCATGGATTAGGGCTTAAACACTCGGACACTTATTCAGACCCTCTTGCATGATGGCAGATATCTAATTATGGTGTTTAGTCGCCATTTCTCATGCATTAGGGTTTAAACACTCGGACACTTATTCGGAGCCTCTTGCATGATGCCAGATATGTAATTATGGTGTTTACTTGCCGTTTCTCGAGCATTAGGATTCGAACAGTAGGACACTTATTCGGACCCTCTTGCATGATGGCAGATATGTAATTATTTTGTTCACTTGCCATTTCTCGAGTATTAGGATTCGAACACTCGGACACTTATTTGGAGCCTCTTATATGATGGCAGATATGTAATTATTTTGTTCACTTGCCATTTCTCGGGTAATAAATTTGAACACTTGGACACTTATTCGGACCCTCTTTCATGATGGCAGATATGTAATTATGGTGTCGACTTTCCATTTCAAGTGCATTAGGATTCAAAAATTCGGACACTTATTCGGATCCTCTTGCGCGATGGCAGATATGTAATTATGGTGTTTACATGACATTTCTCATGCATTAGCGTTTAAACACTCTGGCACTTATTCAGACCCACTTGCATGATGGCAGATATGTAATTATGGTGTTCATTTGCCATTTCTCATGCATTCGGGTTTAAACACTCGGACACTTATTCGGATCCTCTAGGATGATGGCAGATATGTAATTATGGTGTTTACTTGCCATTTCTCATGCATTAGGGTTTAAACATTTGGACACTTATTCGGACACTCTTGCGTGATGGCAGATATGTAATTATGGTGTTTATTGGCCATTTCTCGAGCATTAGGATTGGAACACTCGGACACTTATTCGGACCCTCTTGCATGATGGCATATATGTAATTATGGTGTTTATTTGCCATTTTCTCATGCATTAGGGTTTAAATAGTCGAACACTTATTCGAACCCTCCTGCATGATGGCAGATATGTAATTATGGTGTTATTTGCCATTTCTCATGCATTAGGGTTTAAACACTTGGGCACTTATTCAGACCCTCTTGCATGATGACAGATATGTAATTGTGGTGTTTGCTTGCCATTTCTCGAGCATTAGGATTCGAACACTCGGACACTTATTCAGACCCTCTTGCATGATGACAGATATGTAATTATGGAGTTTAGTTTCCATTTCTCATGCATTAGGGTTTAAACACTCGGACACTTATTCTGACCCTCTTGCATGATGACAGATATGTAATTATAGTGTTTGCTTGCCATTTGTCGAGCATTATAATTCGAACACTACGACACTTATTCGGACCCTCTTACGTGAGAGCCGATATGTAATTATGGTGTTTACTTGCCATTTGTTACGCATTAGGGTCTAAACAGTCGGACACTTAGCCAGACCCTCTTTCATGATGGCAAATATGTAATTATTGTGTTCACTTGCCATTTCTCATGCATTAGGGTTTCACCACTCGGACACTTATTCGGATCCTCTTGCATGATGGCAGATATGAAATTATGGTGTTTACTTGCCATTTCTCATGCATTAGGGTTTAGACACTCGGACACTTATTCGGACCCTCTTGTATGATGGTAGATATGTAATTATGGTGTTTACTTGCCATTTCTCATGCATTAGGGTTTAAACACTCGGACTCATATTCAGACCCTCTTGCATGATGGAAGAGATATAATTATGGTGTTTACTTTCCATTTCTTGAGCATTAGGGTTCAAGCACTCGAACACTTATTCTAACCCTCTTGCATGATGGCAGATATGTAATTATGGTGTTTAGTAGACATTTCTCATGCATTAGGGTTTAAACACTCGGACACTTATTCAGACCTCTTGCATGATGGCAGATATGTAATTATAGTGTTTGCTTGCCATTTGTCGACCGTTATAATTCGAACACTACGACACTTATTCGGACCCTCTCGGGTGAGAGCCGATATGTAATTATGGTGCTTAGTTGCCATTTGTTACGCATTAGGGTTTAAACAGTCGGACACTTAGCCAGACCCTCTTTCATGATGGCAGATATGTAATTATTGTGTTCACTTGCCATTTCTCATGCATTAGGGTTTAACCACTCGGACACTTATTCGGATTCGCTTGCATGATGGCAGATATGTAATTATGGTGTTTACTTACCATTTCTAATGCATTAGGGTTTAAACACTCGGACACTTATTCGGACCCTCTTGTATGATGGCAGATATGTAATTATGGTCTTTACTTGCTATTTCTCATGCATTACGGTTTAAACACTCGGACACATTTTCAGACCCTCTTGCATGATGGAAGAGATGTAATTATGGTGTTTACTTTCCATTTCTTGAGCATTAGGGTTCAAGCACTCGAACACTTATTCGGACCCTCTTGCATGATGACAGATATGTAATTATGGTGTTTACTTGCCATTTCTCATGCATTAGGGTTTAAACACTCGGACACTTATTCAGACCCTCTTGCATGATGGCAGATATGTAATTATATTGTTTACTTGCCATTTGTCGAGCATTATTATTCGAACACTAGGACACTTATTCGGACCCTCTTGCATGAGAGCAGATAAGTAATTATGGTGTATACTTGACATTTCTTTTGCATTCGGGTTTACACAGTCGGACACTAATTCAGACCCTCTTTCAAGATGGCACATATGTAATTATGGTGTTTACTTGCCATTTTTCATGCATTAGGGTTTAAACAGTCAGATACTTATTCGGACCCTCTTGCATGATGGCAGATTTGTAATTATGGTGTTATTTGCCATTTCTCATGCATTAGTGTTTAAACACTCGGACACTTATTCCGACCCTCTTGCATGATGGCAGATATGTAATTATGGGGTTTGCTTGCCATTTCTCGAGCATTAGGATTCTAACACTCGGACACTTATTCGGACCCTCTTGCATGATGGTGTAGACACCCCATTTTTGACCGTCCTCAAGACTTGGACGTCACCATTTGAACACTCGGTGATCATCCTTGTTTGTGTTCGTCTTGAGTTCCCGAAGGCCTCGGCTACGCGCCTTGCCTTAGGATCTCTCGGCTCGACTGTTTTGTGTCTAGTTTTGTACCAAGAGCTTGTGGATGTGTTTCTGAGGGAAGGGGATGGCTTGTCGACCAAGCCTCCTGCCCACCGGCCACCTTGCTTTTCAATCGGCCAAATGTGATGGCCGGCTGACCAGTTTGACTGCTGGTTGGCCACTTTGATGGCCGGTCGGCCACGTGTGGTTTTCAACAGATATCTCTGTAGCCAGCTGGCACAACTGTCATTCTAGGCCATACCCCAGCCCATACCTGGACGTGGGTGTTCTGAGGAGCTACAGATTGATATATATATCTATATCAATCAAGCTCTCTAACATAACAATAACAAAAAAAAAAAAAGGAGTTAGACAACTTAGGCAATATTTTCAGAGCTTGAGCTTTTAGGTTAGGGTTTACATATATCCTCTATCTCTATATATATCTCTCTCTCTCTCTCTCTTGTGTTTAGTGTGTGTTTAGTCTCATTTTTGTGCACAAACACCCACCATCACAGCTTTTCTTAGCTGCTGAGGTACCAGAGGTCTTTCCTTGAAGCTTTTGGACTGGTTTGGAACCTAAAGAGCTGCTAGAACATTGTTTGTGAAGAGGGTCTACAAGGGTAAGATTTTTGTCCCTTTTTACCCTATTTTTGCAAAGCTTTTTAGCCTATCTTGCATCTATTTTTGAGCTTACGATATAACATATAAAACTCTTTTTTTTTGTTTTCTCTAAATAGTTTGTTAAGGGTGTTTTAAGCTTTGGGGTTGTTTGACCCCTCTTAAGGCTTGTTTGGTCTTTGTTTTGTGCCATTTTGGTTGAGCTCCGAGACCATTGTGTTTGGGCCTTATCACCACTGAAATTTTGAGGGATTTCAGAGGTGAGGATGGTGCCTTGAGGTCCTAGGAAGGAGAGGACCACCCCCTCTCCTTGTTGTCCTTGAAAAGGGCCATTTTTGCCTCTTGAGGGAGCATCTAGTTTAGGTTCATGTTGATCATGCCTTAACTGATTTTTGTTCTTATATTGCCATAATATAGCATTGTGTTAAGTTGGTTTTGGTACACCATGCTTGCTTAGCATACATGCCTTGTAATGCCATGGTTTGCCTCAATACATGCATAGCATTTAGACTACCATGCTCATGTGTTTTGGCCAAGCTTTGTGAAGCTTACATGCTTATTTTGATGTGCTAAGGGACTATTTTAAGTCATTTGAGTCATTTCATGTCTTGCTTTGTATAGCCACCATGCAATCCCTCTTGTATGCCTTAAGCTTTGGCCCCTCTAGCATGCCATCCTTGCTTTGTTTCAGTGGTTTGGAATCACTTGGTATGTTATTTCAGACCTCATGATGTGCTTATATGCTTGCATTTGATGTCCCTTTAATGCTCTATAAGGTTGTGATCTCATGCTCCATGTTTAGGCCTCCATGCATGCCATCATGTTTAGGCCTTCTAGGATGCCATGTCATTGTGTTTTAGTTCTGTTTCAACATCCTAAACCTCTGATTTTGGTCATTCAATTTATACCATGTTCGGTTTTGTTAAGGGTAGTTCAATACATCCTTATCTTGCCTTGAGTACTTGGACCAATTGCATGCCATGCTTGTCTTGTTTGCTTGATTTGGCATCATCTTTGACATGATTTTCAGAGCTTACCTTGCATGCTAATTGTCCATGTTTACCTCCTTTTAAGTGTGCTTAAAAGTTGTCCCTTTATGCTTAGGAATTGGACCATATTTGCATGCATGTATGTGTGTGTTTTGGACCTCACGTCCATAGCATTGGCCACTGTTTTGGACCTAGTTTAGGGCTGTCTAATTAGTGTAAGTCCCTCCCTTAGCATGTGTTGCATGCTTACCTTGTCTGTTGTCGCATGCTTGGTCCCATTTGTATGATGTTGCATGCCTTGCATACTTGTATGTTTAGATTACATCTTGCACGCTTGAAGGTTGCATTTCTTCATGCCTTACATGCTTCTTTAGGTTGTGCGTCTAAATGCATTGCTTGCTTGCATTGTCCATTTTGCATACTAGTCGACATGCTTAGGATTGCATTGCATTGGCAAGCATGCTTTGCCTCTTGAATTACTTGTGATAGAGGTTGAGTTCAATTTGCTTGATTATGTGCATTGCATTCCATATCAACATGCACACTTGATTCTTTGGGCCATCATGCATGGAAATGAGTGATTGGTGGCCCGAGAATCGAGGCCCATCCTCATTTGAGTCATAAATATGATAAGGAGTGTGGTTGGTGCATACATTGCTTGAAATGCATTGCCATGCCAAGTTCTGTCCTCTACTGCTGTCAAACCAGTTTTTTCAGGAAGATTTGGCCGACCGGCCATCTTAAGTGCCGACCGGCCATCCATTGTTGGCCGATGGATTATTTTGTGGTCGGTGACCATCATACATGGCCGGTGACCAATCCCTTCAGCCGATGGTGTTCTACAGCACTCAAAGAAGCAACCTTGGGACTTGTGTAGTCTTCAGAGGAGGATAACAGCCAAAGTAGAGGCATTTTGTGCATGGTAGTGACTTTCCAAGCGGAACCGAGCGCGCATGCATTGGACCCTCTTCCCGAGGCTGTTGTTTACTGCTTAATTAGATTAGTTAATTTGCTTAGCTAATTTAATTGATTTGTAATATTTAATTAGCCTGTAGGTTAATTAAATTGTATTATTCTTTCGGTCCCTCCAAGCGAGGGCAAATTTGTGATAAGTGTGGGTGCGTGTGTGCATGTCTTTCAACCCCCACTTCTTTCTCCCTTTTACTTACCTGCTTTGGTGATTAGCATTAGGGCATGTTTACTTTAGCATACCTTATGCTATGCATGCGTGCATCATTCATCAGTATTGCATACACCAGGCTCGGCACATCAAACTAACCGCATAAGTATTTCAAATCTAACTTGAATACATGCTACTTGTGCATTTTCACATGTCATTTATAGACTAGCCGAGCCTACTCTAGTGACATTCCGTATGCGTTGCATTAGGCATTTAAACATGGACTTGGATCATGCATGATTGCTAACATGTTCTTGTTTTGGCACGGAGTACTAGGTGAGCTCTTTATGCTTTAGCATCTCACATGAGTGTGAACGTTAACATGATAGCATGAATACCGTGAGGCTAGATGCTTATTTGATGAACTGCTTGAATGCCTGTGGGTGAAGGTTGGATTGTTTGAGTTGGGATAACTCGTTGAAATCCGTATTTTAGCCTACTTGTGAGTAGCAAATTCCAAAGCGTTTTCCAGACAAACGGATATGCAATGTTTTGTTCCAAATTAGGCGATCTAGTCTATACTTGTTTGCTGTGCACATAACGTAGTAAATCAAGGCTAATAACTGGAATAAGAACGCATAACGTTTTCAAAATAGGATATCACGGTTAGTAGAGGCCGATCTTCGGATCGGGCGAGAGGGGTGCTCATAGCTGACCTTCCCCAATCGTAACCAAGTTCCCGAGCCGAGGCAACTTTGGTGATGACGGACACGTGGCCTTTGGCACCGAGTCAAGGTTTCCTAAATTCCCCCATAAAAAAATATTTAGGTGGCGACTCTGTATCTGACAAAGCAGTCCATGTTTGGCACTTCTTTCAAAATCTGTTTTTCTCAAAACAATTTGCCGGATTTGGACTCTTTGGTTCAGATTAAGAACCGTGACACAAATTGAGTACGAACTGTAGCATGAGGCCCGAGGGCGCGTCTATAGATGACAGATATGTAATTATGGTGTTTAGTTGCGATTTCTCATGCATTAGGGTTTAAACACTCGGACACTTATTCAAACCTTCTTGCATGATGGCAGATATGTAATTATAGTGTTTGCTTGCCATTTGTCGAGCATTATAATTCGAACACTACGACACTTATTCGGACCCTCTTGTGTGAGAGCCGATATGTAATTATGGTGTTTACTTGCCATTTGTTACGCATTAGGGTTTAAACTGTCGGACACTTAGCCAGTCCCTTTTTCATGATGGCAGATATGTAATTATTGTGTTCACTTGCCATTTCTCATGCATTAGGGTTTAACCACTCGAACACTTATTCGGACCCTCTTGCATGATGGCAGATATGTAATTATGGTGTTTACTTGCCATTTCTCATGCATTAGGGTTCAAACACTCGGACACTTATTCAGACCCTCTTGCATGATGGCAGATATGTAATTCGGGTGTTTGCTTGCCATTTCTCATGCATTAGGGTTTAAACACTCGGACACATTTTCAGACCATCTTGCATGATGGAAGATATATAATTATGGTGTTTACTTTCCATTTCTTGAGCATTACGGTTTCAACACTCGAACATTTATTCGGACCCCCTTGCATGATGGCAGATATGTAATTATGGTGTTTACTTGCCATTTCTCATGCATTAGGGTTTCAATACTCGGACACTTATTCAGACTCTCGTGCATGATGGCAGATATGTAATTATATTGTTTACTTGCCATTTGTCGAGCATTAAAATTCGAACAATAGGACACTTATTCGGGCCCTCTTGCGTGAGAGCATATTTGAAATTATGGTGTTTACTTGCCATTTCTCATGCATTCGGGTTTAAACACTCGGACACTTTTTTGGACCCCCTTGCATGATGGCAGATATGTAATTGTGGTGTTTATTTTCCATTTCTCATGCATTAGGGTTTAAATACTCGGACACTTATTCGGACCGTCTTGCATGATGGCAGATATGTAATTATGGTGTTTACTTGCCATTTCTCATGCATTAGGGTTTAAACAGTCAGACACTTATTCGAACCCACTTGCATTATGGCAGATATGTAATTATGGTGTTTATTCGCCATTTCTCGATCATTAGGATTCGAACCCTCGGACACTTATTCGGACCCTCTTCCACGATGACAGATGTATAATTATGGTATGGACTTTCCATTTCTTTTGCATTAGGATTTGAAAACTCGGACACTTATTCGGATCCTCTTGCGTGATGGCAGATATGCAATTATGGTGTTTACTTTCCATTTCTCATGCATTAGGGTTTAAACACTCAGACACTTATTCAGACCCTCTTGCATGATGGCAGATATGTAATTATGGTGTTTACTTGCCATTTCTCGAGCATTAGGATTCGAACAGTCGGACACTTATTCGGACCCTCTTGCATGATGGCAGATATGTAATTATGGTGTTATTTGCCATTTCTCAGGCATTAGGGTTTAAACACTCGAACACTTATTCAGACCCTCTTGCATGATGGCAGATATGTAATTATGGTGTTTGCTTGCCATTAATCGAGCATTAGGATTTGGACACTCGGACACTTATTCGGACCCTCTTGCATTATGGCAGATATGTAATTACGGTGTTTAGTTGCCATTTCTCATGCATTAGGGTTTAAACACTCGGACACTTATTCAGACCTTCTTGCATGATGACAGATATGTAATTATAGTGTTTACTTGCCATTTATCGAGCATTATAATTTGAATAATAGGACACTTATTCGGACCCTCTTGCGAGAGAGCAGATATGTAATTATGGTGTTTACTTGCCATTTGTCACGCATTAGGGTTTAAACAGTCGGACACTTAGTCAGACCCTCTTTCATGATGGCAGATATGTAATTAGTGTGTTTACTTGCCATTTCTCATGCAATAGGGTGTAAACACTCAGACACTTATTCAGACTCTCTTGCGTGATGGCAGATATTTAATTATGGTGTTTACATGCCATTTCTCATGCATTAGAGTTTAAACACTCGGACACTTATTCGGACCATCTTGCATGATGGCAGATATGTAATTATGGTGTTTACTTGCCATTTCTCATGCATTAGGGTTTAAACACTCAGACACATATTCAGACCCTCTTGCATGACGGCAGATATGTAATTATGGTGTTTACTTCCCATTTCTTGAGCATTAGGGTTTAAACACTCGAACACTTATTCAGACTCTCTTGCATGATGGCAGATATGTAATAATATTGTTTACTTGCCATTTGTCGAGCATTATAATTCGAACACCTGGACACTTATTCGGACCCTCTTGCGTGAGAGCAGATATGTAATTATGGGGTTTACTTGCCATTTCTAATGCATTCGGGTTTACACAATCGGACACTTATTCAGACTCTCTTTCATGACGGCACATATGTAATTATGGTGTGTACTTGTCATTTCTCATGCATTAGGGTTGAAACACTCCGACACTTATTCGGACCCTCTTGCATAATGACAGATATGTAATTATGGTGTTCACTTGCCATTTCTCATGCATTACGGTTTGAACACTCGGACACTTATTCGGACTCTCTTGCATGATGACAGATATGCAATTATGGTGTTTACTTGACAGTTCTTGATCATTGGGATTCGAACACTCGGACTTCCATGATGGCAGATATGTAATTATGGTGTGGACTTTCCATTTCTTTTGCATTTGGATTTGAAAACTCGGACACTTATTCGGATCCTCTTGCGTGATGGCCGATATATAATTATGGTGTTTACTTGCCATTTCTCATGCATTAGGGTTTAAACACTTGGACACTTATTCAGACCCTCTTGCGTGATGGCAGATATGTAATTATGGTGTTTACTTGCCATTTCTCATGCATTAGGGTTTAAACACTCAGACACTTATTTAGACCTTCTTGCATGATGGCAGATATGTAATTATGGTGTTTACTTGCCATTTCTCGAGCATTAGGATTCGAACAGTCGGACACTTATTCAGACCCTCTTGCATGATGGCATATATGTAATTATGGTGTTTATTTGCCATTTCTCAAGTATTCAGGTTTAAACACTCGGACACTTATTCGGACTCTCTTGCATGATGGCAGATATGTAATTATGGTGTTTATTTTGCATTTCTCATGTATTAGGGTTTAAACACTCGGACTCTTATTCAGACCCTTTTGCATGATGGCGGATATGTAATTATGGTGTTTACTTGCCATTTCTCATGCATTAGGGTTTAAAAACTCGGACACTTATTCAGACCCTCTTGCATGATGGTAGATATGTAATTATGGTGTTTATTTGCCATTTTTCGATCATTAGGATTCGAACACTCGAATACTTATTCAGACCCTCTTGTATGATGGCAGATATGTAATCATGGTGTTTACTTGCCATTTCTCATGCATTAGGGCTTAAACACTCAGACACTTATTCGGACTCTCTTGCGTGATGGTAGATATGCAATTATGGTGTTTACATGCCATTTCTCATGCATTAGTGTTTAAACACTCGGACACTTATCCAGACACTCTTGCATGATGGCGGATATGTAATTATGGATTTACTTGCCATTTCTTATGCATTAGAGTTTAAACACTCGGACTCTTATTCAGACCCTCTTGCATGATGGCAGATATGTAATTATGGTGTTTACATGCCATTTCTCATGCATTAGTGTTTAAACACTCGGACACTTATCCAGACACTCTTGCATGATGGCGGATATGTAATTATGGATTTACTTGCCATTTCTTATGCATTAGAGTTTAAACACTCGGACTCTTATTCAGACCCTCTTGCATGATGGCAGATATGTAATTATGGTATTTATTTGCCATTTCTCATGCATT
>NW_021024551.1:613446-688360 GCF_004153795.1 Camellia sinensis
CAACATAATTACATATCTGGCATCATGCAAGAGGGTCTGAATAAGTGTCCGAGTGTTTAAACTCTAATGCATAAGAAATGGCAAGTAAATCCATAATTACATATCTGCCATCATGCAAGAGTGTCTGGATAAGTGTCCGAGTGTTTAAACACTAATGCACGAGAAATGGCAAGTAAACACCATATTTACGTATCTGCCATCACGCAAGAGGATCCAAATAACTGTCCGATTTTTAGAATCCAAATGCGAAAGAAATGGAAAATCGACACCATAATTACGTATCTGCCAAATCCAAGAGGGTCTGAATAAGTATCTGAGTGTTCGAATCCTAACGATCGAAAAATGACAAATAAACATCATAATTACATATCTGCCATCATGCAAGAGGGTCTGAATAAGTGTCTGAGTGTTTAAACCCTAATGCATGAGAAATGGCAAGTAAACACCATAATTAAATATCTGCCATCATGCAAAAGGGTCCGAATAAGTGTCCGAGTGTTTAAACCCTAATACATGAGAAATGAAAAATAAACACCATAATTATATATCTGCCATCATGCAAGAGGGTTCGAATAAGTGTCCGAGTGTTTAAACCTGAATACCTGAGAAATGGCAAATAAACACCATAATTACATATCTGCCATCATGCAAGAGGAACTGAATGTGTGCCCGAATGTTTAAACCCTAATCCATGAGAAATGTCAAGTAAACACCATAATTACATATCTGCCATCACGCAAGAGGATCCGAATAAGTCTCCGAATTTTCTAATCCTAATGCAAAAGAAATGGAAAGTCGACACCATAATTACATATCTGCCAACATGCAAGAGGGTCCGAATCAGTGTCCGACTGTTCGAATCCTAATGCTCGAGAAATCGCATGTAAACACCATAATTACATATCTGCCATAAGTGTCCGAATGTTTAAACCCTAATGCATGAGAAATGGCAAGTAAACACCATAATTGCATATCTGCCATCACGCAAGAGGGTCTGAGTAAGTGTCCAAGTGTTTAAACCCTAATGCATGAGAAATGGCAAGTAAACACCATAATTATATATCGGCCATCACGCAAGAGTATCCGAATAAGTGTCCGAGTTTTCAAATCCAAATGCAAAAGAAATGGAAAGTCCACACCATAATTACATATCTGCCATCATGGAAGAGGGTCCGAACAAGTGTCCAGGTGTTCGAATCCCAATGATCGAGAAATGTCAAGTAAACACCATAATTACATATCTGCCATCATGCAAGAGGGTCCGAATAAGTGTCCGGATGTTTAAACCCTAATGCACAAGTAATGGAAAGTCGACACCATAATTACATATGTGCCATCATGAAAGAGAGTCTGAATAAGTGTCCGACTGTGTAAACCCGAATGCCTTAGAAATGGCAAGTAAACCCCATAATTACATATCTGCTCTCACGCAAGAGGGTCCGAATAAGTGTCCTAGTGTTCGAATTATAATGCTCGACAAATGGCAAGTAAACAATATTATTACATATCTGCCATCATGCAAGAGAGTCTGAATAAGTGTTCGAGTGTTTAAACCCTAATGCTCAAGAAATGGGAAGTAAACACCATAATTACATATCTGCCATCATGCAAGAGGGTCAGAATATGTGTCCGAGTGTTTAACCCCTAATGCATGAGAAATGGCAAGTAAACACCATAATTACAAATCTGCCATCATGCAAGATGGTCCGAATATGTGTCCGAGTGTTCAAACCCTAATGCATGAGAAATGGCATGTAAACACCATAATTACATATCTGCCATCATGCAAGAGGGTCTGAATAAGAGTCCGAGTGTTTAAACTCTAATGCATAAGAACTGGCAAGTAAATCCATAATTACATATCCGCCATCATGCAAGAGTGTCTGGATAAGTGTCCGAGTGTTTAAACACTAATGCATGAGAAATGGCATGTAAACACCATAATTGTATATCTGCCATCACGCAAGAGAGTCCGAATAAGTGTCTGAGTGTTTAAGCCCTAATGCATGAGAAATGGCAAGTAAACACCATAATTACATATCTGCCATCATGCAAGAGGGTCTGAAAAAGTATTCGAGTGTTCTAATCCTAATGATCGAAAAATGGCAAATAAACACCATAATTACATATCTACCATCATGCAAGAGGGTCTGAATAAGTGTCCGAGTTTTTAAACCCTAATGCATGAGAAATGGCATGTAAACACCATAATTACATATCTGCCATCACGCAAGAGAGTCCGAATAAGTGTCTGAGTGTTTAAACCCTAATGCATGAGAAATGGCAAGTAAATGGATGAACATACGGCAATGGGGGATTATATGAAATCCGGTCATAATTTGATGACATGGAATGGGGTCAGTCTCCGAGAGGCTTGAACATCCGTAAGTGTCCGAGTGTTCCGTGACATGGGTGTTCATATTGGATCGTCCACGCTTTGAGCCCGGCGTGTTCATGTTTTTCCAAAAACTCTTTGTACAGGAACACCCCCTGTACACTCGGACACTTTCCAAAATAATTCAGAATGTGCTGGAATACATCTCCAAACACGGGGATTACACGGAATGGGGTGAATTCCGTGAGAGGAGCCGCTGCGCTAACCAGAATAACAAAGACAATATATACCGGGATGCACTTGCAGCCGGCACAAAGGACGAAGCACTAGCAGTGGTACGAAATGGCGACCCAAAATGTTTCTGGTTAAATTATGACAAATTGTCATCAAATTATGACCGGATTTCATTTAATCCCCCATTGCCGTATGTTCATCCATTTACAGACACAGTATGGGTCGTTCCAGCAGCAATACAGCAATGGGTTGCAGACAATATGAGAGACGAAGCCCAAAGACCGCATAGGCCCAAGAGCATTATAATTGAAGGCCCATCTAGAATTGGGAAAACATGTTGGGCCCGGTCTTTGGGACCACATAATTATTATTTAGGCCACATCGACCTGAGGGACCACAAGAACGACACTTTCTACAACATAATTGATGATGTGGCCCCACAATATTTAAAACATTGGCGCGAGTTTATTGGAGCGCAACGGGACTTTTTTTCAAATTGTAAATATGCCCGCCCAAAGAAAATAACGGGCGGGATCCCAAGTATTATATTATGCAACCCTGGAGCGGATTCCAGTTACAAAGAGTTTTTGGAAAAACATGAACATGCCGGGCTCAAAGCGTGGACGATCCGAAATGCAGAATTTTACACAATCGACGAGCCCCTGTTCGCCAGAGCCAATTAAGAAGAGGCATCATAATGCGAAGAAGAAGGCCCAACGCAGGAAGATATTCCACTTCCAATGCGGGTGTTCGTTATTCCACGTCAACGGATGTATCGAACCACATCCATTGGAGAGAGAAGACGCTATCAGGGGTCTTCTACGACACTTTGACGAACCCAATATGGTTCAGAGCAGTGGACTTCTCCATACCGGGCAACGAGGGAGTGTACAAAATAGAGTGCCTGTTCAACTACAACCTCCGGAAAGCGTTGGGAATCCGGACGTTTACAGCGACAATGTATACATGGCTGACAGCCCCTGGTCGCAGAAGCCTCTCGGAGACTGTATTTACCCAGCTTATTGCACGCAGGATGAGGATCAAATTATCCAGCTTTGGGATTATTAGCCCTGTAAACTATTGTCTCGCACTGACCATTGTACTCGACGAGCTTTCATACTATGTAAAATATTGGCGATGGGACAATATTTATGTAAATTTTTATGATTAAATAAAAATGTAGTCTTATATAATTTCCCGTCTTAATAAATTTGATTTCTGAGCAGGTTTAAGCTGGATAAATGGGCTGTAATTGGTAAACAGACTAACGGCCCAATTACAACAATGAGGCCCATTTAATGTTTATTAATTATTTTAAAATAGGCCCAGACATATGGTACATCAGCCCATTAGAGATAAGCCCAGCAGGAAGCGGCCCATACAAACTATGAAAGAAATGGACACTAAAGAGAAGGCCCAAATTTTAATGCGCTTAAAACAATTACAAAATAATAATTTACATTTTATTTTTATGATCTGAACATCCATAACCAGAATGCACAGGCTGATTTTCTGACGGCGCGGTGATGTAGCAGACATCAGCGACGGAATATATGTCCGACGTCGCTTGGGTTTCTAGTTCGGAAACCGCTTTCAAACCGGCGAATAGAGCATCTTCTTGCTGCTGTAAGGCGTTGATGAGCCGGATTAAATGTTCGGCGTTGTTTTCGCCGACGACCAACAAGGACCAATGCAGCAGTAATAGATCCGGCTCGTATTTTAAAATCAACCGCCGAAATTGGCCTAGATCCCCGCGATCCATTTCCAAAATAATTCAAACCCCCAATTATTTTGGCTTATATACAAAATTCCCGCCTGCGCTTGCCTTTTTCGATTTTTAATCCTGGCCGCAGATCTAAGAGTAGATCTAGGAGCGGTGCTTGCCTTTTTAGATTTTTAATCCTGGCCGCAGATCTGGGCGCGGAGCGGAGACACTAGCCGACAACACGCCACAAAATGCGGAAGGGAGCACCAATCGGGGGACGACACGTGGCGCGGGGGGGAGCGTCCCAGGTAATATTAGTGGGACGCTCCTGGGCACCTATATAACTCACTCCCTAACTCTCTTCCACCAATAAAGTTTTTCAGAGAGTGACTTGCGTCATCCGAGAGAGTAAGTGACGTCATTGAGAGTGAGTTATGGCATCAATGTGACGTCGTTTTAGAATTCAGAACAAGAACATTTTTCTCACGTATGCCCAATGTTCTATTCCTAAAGAAAGATTATTAGAGAAAATTAGAGCGTTATTCACCACCAAAGGTCCAAATTATGTGAGGGTTGCACATGAATTACATGAGGATGGGCAACCACATCTACATGCTCTTGTCCAGTTCCCATATCGTTTTCAGACGCAGGATCAACGGTCAACATCAGAATAAGTGTTTACTTGCCATTTCTTATGCATTAGAGTTTAAACACTCGGACACTTATTCAGACCCTCTTGCATGATGCCAGATATGTAATTATGTTGTTTACTTGCCATTTCTCATGCATTAGGGTTTAAACACTCGGACACTTATTCGGACCCTCTTGCATGATGGCAGATATGTAATTATGGCGTTTATTTGCCATTTCTCGAGTTTTAGGATTCAAACAGTCGGACACTTATTCGGACCCTCTTGCATGTTGGCAGATATGTCATTATGGTGTCGACTTTCCATTTCTTTTCCATTAGGTTTCGAAAATTCGGAAACTTATTCGGATCCTCTTGCGTGATGGCAGATATGTAATTATGGTGTTTACTTGCCATTTCTCATGCATTAGGGTTTAAACAATCGGGAACTTATTCAGACCCACTTGCATGATGGCAGATACATAATTATGGTGTTTATTTGCCATTTCTCTTGCATTCGGGTTTAAACACTCGGACACTTATTCAGACCCTCTTTCGTGATGGCAGATATGCCATTATAGTGTCGACTTTCCATTTCTTTTGCATTAGGACTCAAAAATTCGGACACTTATTCAGATCCTCTTGCGTCATGGCAGATATGTAATTATGGTGTTTACTTGTTATTTCTCATGCATTAGGGTTTAAACACTAGGACACTTTTTCGGACCCCCTTACATGATGGCAGATATGTAATTGTGGTGTTTATTTTCCATTTCTCATGCATTAGGGTTTAAACACTCGGACACTTATTCGGACCCTCTTCCATGATGGCAGATATGAAATTATGGTGTTTACTTGCCATTTCTCATGCATTCGGGTTTAAACACTCGGACACTTTTTCGGATCCCCTTCCATGATGGCAGATATGTAATTGTGGTGTTTATTTTCCATTTCTCATGCGTTAGGGTTTAAACACTTGGACACTTATTCGGACCCTCTTGCATGATGGCAGATATGTAATTATGGTGTTTACTTGCCATTTCTCATGCATTAGGGTTTAAACAGTCGGACACTTATTAGGACCCTCTTGCATGATGGCAGATATGTGATTATGGGGTTTATTTGCCATTTCTCGATCATTGGGATTCGAACACTCGGATACTTATTCGGACCCTCTTGCATTTGGTTGACCGTGATATGTTGACCGTGACATGGGTCAACATGAACAGTTAACCATGTTTAAATCAGGTTCCTGTATAACGTATGGCACAAAATAATAACAGATCACCCATGATGCAGAAAAATCAAAGCGTGGGCCATACGTAGGTTAACTGTTTACACCCTCAGCTTGCACTTGCCTTTAAATTCAAATTTCCCGCTTGCGCTTGCCTTTTCAGATTTTTAATCTTGGCCTCAGATCTGGGCGCGGAGCGGAGACACTAGCCGACAACGGACACTTATTAGGACCCTCTTGCATGATGGCAGATATGTGATTATGGGGTTTATTTGCCATTTCTCGATCATTGGGATTCGAACACTCGGACACTTATTCGGACCCTCTTGCATTTGGCATATATGTAATTATGGTGTTTACTTGCCATTTCTCATGCATTAGGGTTTAAACAGTCGGACACTTATTAGGACCCTCTTGCATGATGGCAGATATGTGATTATGGGGTTTATTTGCCATTTCTCGATCATTGGGATTCGAACACTCGGACACTTATTCGGACCCTCTTGCATTTGGCATATATGTAATTATGGTGTTTACTTGCCATTTCTTATGCATTAGGGGTTTAAACACTCAGACACTTATTCAGACCCACTTGCATGATGGCAGATATGTAATTATAGTGTTTACTTGCCATTTTTCGAGCATTAGGGTTTAAACAGTCGGACTCTTATTCAGACCCTCTTGCATGATGGCAGATATGTAATTATGTTGTTTACTTGCCATTTCTCATGCATTACGGTTTAAACACTCGGACACTTATTCGAACCCTTTTGTATTATGGCAGATGCGCAATTATGGTGTTTAGTTGCCATTTCTAATGCATTAGGGTTTAAACACTCGGACACTTATTCTGACCCACTTGCAAGATGGCAGATATGTAATTATGTTGTTGACTTTCCATTTTTTTTGCATTAGGATTCGAAAACCCGGACACTTCTTTGGATCCTCTTGCGTGATGGCAGATATGTAATTATCGTGTTTACTTGCTATTTCTCATGCATTAGGGTTTAAAGACTCGGACACTTATTCGGACCCTCTTGGTTGATGGCGGATATGAAATTATGATGTTTACTTTCCATTTCTCATGCATTGGGGTTTAAACACTCGGACACTTATTCGGACCCTCTTGCATGATGGCTGATAGGTAATTATAGTGTTTACTTGCCATTACTCGAGCATTAGGATTCGAACACTCGGACACTTATTCGAAGCCTCTTGCGTGAGAGCAGATATGTAATTATGGGGTTTACTTGCCATTTCACTTGCATTAGGGTTTAAACAGTCGGACACTTATTCAGACCCCCTTGCATGATGGCAGATATGTAATTATGGTGTTTACTTGCCATTTCTCATGCATTAGGGTTTAAACACTCGGACAGTTATTCGGGCCATCTTGCATGATGGCAAATATGTAATTATGGTGTTTACTTGCCATTTTTCATGCATTTGGGTTTAAACACTCGGTCACTTATTCGGACCCTCTTGCATGATGGCAGATATATAATTATCGTGTTTACTTGCCATTTCTCATGGATTAGGGTTTAAACACTCGGACACTTATTCGGACCCTCTTTCATGATGACAGATATGTAATTTTGGTGTTTACTTGCCATTTCTCGAGCAATAGGATTCGAACACGCAGACCCTTATTCGGAACCTCTTATATGATGGCAAATATGTAATTATGGTATTTGCTTGCCATTTCTCATGCATTAGGGTTTAAACACTCGGACAATTATTCGGACCCTCTTGGATGATGGCAGATATGTAATTATCGTGTTTACTTGTCATTTCTCACGGATTAGGGTTTAATCACTCAAACACTTATTCGGATTCTCTTGCATGATGACAGGTATGTAATTATGGGGTTTACTTGCCATTTCTCGACCATTAGGATTCGAACACTCGGACACTTACTCGGACACTCTTGCATGATGGCAGATATGTAATTATTGTATTTACTTGCCATTTCTCATGCATTAGGGTTTAAACACTCGGACACTTATTCGGACCCTCTTGCATGATGGCAGATATGTAATTATCATGTTTACTTGTCACTTCTCACGGATTAGGGTTTAAACACTCAGACACTTATTCGGATTCTCTTGCATGATGACAGGTATGTAATTATGGTGTTTACTTGCCATTTCTCGAGCATTAGGATTCGAACACTCGGACACTTACTCGGACCCTCTTGCAGGATGGCATATATGTAATTATTGTATTTACTTGCCCTTTCTCATGCATTAGGGTTTAAACACTCGGACACTTATTCGAACCCTCTTGCATGATGACAGATATGTAATTATGGTGTTTACTTGCCATTTCTTGAGCATTAGGATTCGAACAGTCAGAGACTTATTCGGAACCTCTTGCATGATGGCAGATATGTGATTATGGTGTCGACTTTCCATTTCTTGTGCATTAGGATTTGAAAATTCGGATCCTCTTGCATGATGGCAGGTATGTAATTATGGTGTTTACTCGCCATTTCTCATGCGTTCGGGTTTAAGCACTCGGCCACTTATTCGGGACCTCTTGCATGATGGCATATATGAAATTATGGGGCATATTTGCCATTGTCATGCTTTAGGGTTTAAACACACCGACGCTTATTCAGACCCGGTTGCACGATGGCAGATATGTAATTATGGTGTTTACTTGCCATTTCTCGAGCATTAGGATTCGAACACTCGGACACTTATTCGGACCCTCTTGCATGATGGCAGATATGCAATTATCGAGTTTACTTGCCATTTCTCATGCATTTGGGTTTAAACACTCAGACACTTATTCTGACCCTCTTGCATGATGGCAGATATGTAATTATAGTGTTTACTTGCCATTTCTCCAGCATTAGGATTCGAACACTCGGACACTTATTCGAACCCTCTTCCATGAGAGCAGATATGTAATTATGGTATTTACATGCCATTTCTCATGCATTAGGGTTTAAACAGTCGGACACTTATTCAGACCCACTTATATGATGGCAGATATGTAATTATGTTGTTTACTTGCCATTTATCATGCATCAGGGTTTAAACACTCGAACACTTATTCGGACCCTCTTGCATGATGGCAGATATGCAATTATGGTATTTAGTTGCCATTTCTAATGCATTGGGGTTTAAACACTCGGACACTTATTCAGACCCTCTTGCAAGATGGCAGAAATGTAATTATGGTTTCGAGTTTCCATTTCTTCTGCATTGGGATTCGAAAACTCGGACACTTATTCAGATCCTCTTGGGTGATGGCAGATATGTAATTATGGTGTTTACTTGCTATTTCTCATGCATTAGGGTTTAAAGACTCGGACATTTATTTAGACCCTCTTGCTTGATGGCAGATATGTAATTATGGTGTTTACATCCCATTTCTCAAGCATTAGGGTTTAAACACTCGGACACTTATTCGGACCCTCTTGCATGATGGCAGATTTGTAATTATAGTGTTTACTTGCCATTTCTCAAGCATTTGGATTCGAACACTCGGACACTTATTCGGACCCTCTTGCGTGAGAGAAGATATGTAGTTATGGTGTTTACTTGCCATTTCTCATGCATTAGGGTTTAAATAGTCGGACACTTATTCAGACCCTCTTGCATGATTGCAGATATGTAATTATGTTGTTTACTTGCCATTTCTCATGCATTAGGGTTTAAACAATCGGACACTTATTCGGACCCTCTTGCATGATCACTGATATGCAATTGTGGTGTTTAGTTTCCAATTCTAATGAATTAGGGTTCAAACACTCGGACACTTATTCGGACCCACTTGCAAGATGGCAGATATGTAATTATGGTTTCGAGTTTCCATTTCTTTTGCATTAGGATTCGAAAACTCGGACACTTATTCGGATCCTCTTGCGTTATGGCAGATATCTAATTATGGTGTTTACCTGCTATTTCTCATGCATCAGGGTTTAAAGAGTCGGAAATTTATTCAAACCCTCTTGCTTGATAGCAGATATGTAATTATGGTGTTTACTTCCCATTTCTCATGCATTAAGGTTCAAACACTCGGACACTTATTCGGACCCTCTTGCATGATGGCAGATATGTAATTATAGTGCTTACTTGCCATTTCTCGAGAATTAGGATTCGAACACTCGGACACTTATTCGGACTCTCTTGCGTGAGAGCAGATATGTAATTATGGTGTTTACTTGCCATTTCTCATGCATTAGGGTTTAAACAGTCGGACACTTATTCAGACCCTCTTGCATGATGGCAGATATGTAATTATGTTGATTACTTGCCATTCTCATGCATTAGGGTTTAAACACTCGGTCACTTATTCGGACCCTCTTGCATGATGACAGATATGCAATTATTATGTTTAGTTTCCATTTCTAGTGCATTAGGGTTTAAACACTCGGACACTTATTCGGAGCCTCTTGCAAGATGGCAGATATGTAATTATGGTTTCGAGTTTCCGTTTCTTTTGCATTAGGATTCGAAAACTCGGACACTTATTCGGACCCTCTTGCGTGATGGCAGATATGTAATTATGGTGTTTACTTGCTATTTCTCTTGCATTAGGGTTTAAAGACTCGGACACTTATTCAGACCCTCTTGCTTGATGGCAGATATATAATTATGGTGTTTACTTCCCATGTCTCATGCATTAGGGTTTAAACCCTCGGACACTTATTCGGACCCTCTTGCAAGATGGCAGATATGTAATTATAGTGTTTACTTGCCATTTCTCGACCATTAGGATTCGAACACTCGGACACTTATTCGGACAGTCTTACGTGAGAGCAGATATGTAATTATCGTGTTTACTTGCCATTTCTCATGCATTAAGGTTTAAACACTCGGCCACTTATTCGGACCCTCTTGCATGATGGCATATATGTAATTATGGGGATTATTTTCCATTGTCATGCATTAGGGTTCAAACACACTGACACTTATTCGGACCCTGTTGCATGATGGCAGATATGTAATTATGGTGTTTACTTGCCATTTCTCGAGCAATAGGATTCGAGCACTTGGACACTTATTCGGACCCTCTTGCATGACGGCAGATATGTAATTATCGAGTTTACTTGCCGTTTCTCATGCATTAGGGTCTAAACACTCAGGCACTTATTCAGACCCTCTTGCATGATGGCAGATATGTAATTATAGTGTTCACTTGCCATTTCTCGAGCATTAGAAGTCGAACACTCGAACACTTATTCGGACCCTCTTGCGTAAGAGGAGATATGTAATTGTGGGGTTTACTTGCCATTTCTCATGCATTAGGGCGTAAACAGTCGGACACTTATTCAGACCCTCTTGCATGATCGCAGATATGTAATTATGTTGTTTACTTCCCATTTCTCATGCATTAGGGTTTAAACACTCGAACACTTATTCGGACCCTCTTGCATGATGGCAGATATGCAATTATGGTATTTTGTTGCCATTTCTAATGCATTAGGAATAAACACTCGGACACTTATTCGGAACCCCTTGCAAGATGGCAGATATGTAATTGTGGTTTCGACTTTCCATTTCTTTTGCATTAGGATTCGAAAACTCGGACACTTATTCGGATCCTTTTGCGTGATGGCAGATATGTAATTGTGGTGTTTACTTGCTATTTCTCATGCATTAGGGTTTGAAAACTCGGACACTTATTCAGACCTTCTTGCTTGATGGCAGATATGTAATTATGTTGTTTACTTGCCATTTCTCATGCATTAGGGTTTCAACACTCGGACACTTATTCGGAGCCTCTTGCATTATGGCAGATATGCAATTATGGTGTTTAGTTGCCATTTCTAATGCATTAGGGTTTAAACACTCGGACACTTATTCGAACACTCTTGCAAGACGGCAGATATGTAATTATGGTTTTGTGTTTCCATTTCTTTTGAATTAGGATTCGAAGAGTCGGACACTTATTCGGATCCTCTTGCGTGATGGTAGATATGTAATTATGGTGTTTACTTGCTATTTCTCATGCATTAGGGTTTAAAGACTCGGACACTTATTCAGACCCTCTTGCATGATTGCAGATATGCAATTATCGAGTTTACTTGCCATTTCTCATGCATTAGGGTTTAAACACTCGGACACTTATTCGGACCCTCTTGCATGATGGCAGATATGTAATTATAGTGTTTACTTGCCATTTCTCGAGCATTAGGATTCGAACACTCGGACAGTTATTCGGACCCTCTTGCGTGAGTGCAGATATGTAATTATGGTGTTTACTTGCCATTTCTCATGCATTAGGGTTTAAACAGTCGGACACTTATTCTGACCCTCTTGCATAATGGCAGATTCGTGATTATGTTGTTTACTTGCCATTTCCCATGCATTAGGGTTTAAACACTCGGACTCTTATTCGAACCCTCTTGCCTGATGGCAGATATGCAATTATGGTGTTTAGTTGCCATTTCTAATGCATTAGGTTTAAACACTAGGACACTTATTCGGACCCCCTTGCAAGATGGCAGATATGTAATTATGGTTTCGACTTTCCATTTCTTTTGCATTAGGATTCGAAAACTCGGACACTTATTCGGATCCTTTTGCGTGATGGCAGATATGTAATTATGGTGTTTACTTGCCATTTCTCATGCATTAGGTTTTAAACACTCCGACACTTATTCGGACCCTCTTGCATGTTGGCAGATATGCAATTATAGTGTTTAGTTGCCATTTCTAATGCATTAGGTTTAAACACTCGGACACTTATTCGGACACTCTTGCAAAATGGCAGATATGTAATTATGGTTTCGAGTTTCCATTTCTTTTGCATTAGGATTCGAAAACTCGGACACTTATTTGGATCCTCTTGCGTGATGGCAAATATGTAATTATGGTGTTTACTTGCTATTTCTCATGCATTAGGGTTTAAAGACTCGGACACTTATTCAGACCCTCTTGCATGATTGCAGATATGTAATTATCGAGTTTACTTGCCATTTCTCATGCATTAGGGTTTAAACATTCCGACACTTATTCAGACCCTCTTGCATGATGGCAGATATGTAATTATAGTGTTTATTTCCCATTTCTCGATCATTTGAAGTCGAACACTCGAACACTTATTCGGACCCCCTTGCGTGAGAGGAAATATGTAATTATGGGTTTACTTGCCATTTCTCATGCAATGGGGTTTAAACAGTCGGACACTTATTCAGATCGTCTTGCATGATTGCAGATATGTAATTATCGTGTTTATTTGCCATTTCTCATGCATTAGGGTTTAAACACTCGGACGCTTATTCGGACCCACTTGTATGATGGCAGACATCTGATTATCGTGTTTACTTGCCATTTCTCATGCATTAGGGTTTAAACAATCGGACACTTTTTCGGACCCTCTTGCATGATGACAGATATGTAATTATGGTGTTTACTCACCATTTCTCGGGCATTAGGATTCGAACAGTCGGACACTTATTCGGACCCTCTTGCATGATGGCAGATATATAATTATGGTGCTTACATGCCATTTCCCGAGTATTAGGATTCGAACACTCAGAGACTTATTCGTACCCTCTTGCATGATGGCAGATATATAATTATGGTGTCGACTTTCCATTTCTTGTGCATTTGGATTCGATAATTCGGACACTCGTTCGGATCCTCTTGCATGATGGCAGATATGTAATTATGGTGTTTGCTTGCCATTTCTCATGCATTAGGGTTTAAACACTCGGACACTTATTCAGACCCTCTTGCATGCTGGCAGATATGTAATTATGGTGTTCACTTGCCGTTTCTCATGCATTCGGGTTGAAGCAATGGGCCACTTATACGGACCCTCTTTCATGATGGCAGATATGAAATTTTGGGGTTTATTTGCCATTGTCATGCTTTAGGGTTTAAACATACGGACACTTATTCGAACCCTGTTGCATGATGGCAGATATGTAATTATGGTATTTACTTGCCATTTCTCATGCATTAGGGTTTAAACACTCAGACACTTATTCAGACCCTCTTGCATGATGGCAGATATGTAATTATAGTGTTACCTGCCATTTCTCGGGCATTACGATTCGAGCACTAGGACTCTCATTCGGACCCTCTTGCGTGAGAGCAGATATATAATTATGGTGTTTGCTTGCCATTTCTCATGCGTTAGGGTTTAAACAGTCGAACGCTTATCTAGACCCTCTTGCATTATGGCAGATATGTAATTATGGTGTTCACTTCCCATTTCTCATGCATTTGGGTTTAAACACTCGGACTCTCATTCGGACCCTCTTGCGTGAGAGCAGATATGTAATTATGGTGTTTGTTTGCCATTTCTCATCCATTAGGGTTTAAACAGTCGAACACTTATTCAGACCCTTTTGCATTATGGAAGATATTTAATTACATTGTTTACATTCCATTTATCATGCATTAGGGTTTAAACACTTGGACACTTATTCGGACCCTCTTGCATGATGGCAGATATGTAATTTTCGTGTTTAGTTGCCATTTCTCAGGCATTGTGGTTTAAACACTTGGACACTTATTCGGACCCTCTTGCATGATGACAGATATGTAATTATGGTGTTTACTCGCCATTTCTCGAGGATTAGGATTCGAACAGTCGGACACTTATTCAGACCCTCTTGCATGATGGCAGATATGTAATCATGGTGTTTACTTGCCATTTCCCGAGTATTAGGATTCGAACACCCAGACACTTATTCGGACCCTCTTCCATGATGGAACATATGTAATTCTGGTGTCGACTTTCCATTACTTGTGCATTCTCATTCGAAAATTCGGACACTTATTCGGTCCCTCTTGTATGAGGGTAGATATGTAATTATGGTGTTTACTTGCCATTTCTCATGCATTAGGGTTTAAACACTTAGAAACTTATTCCGACCCTCTTGCATGAAAGCCAGATATGTAATTATAGTGTTTCCTTGCCATTTCTTGAGCATTAGGATTCGAACACTCGGACACTTGTTCGGACCCTCTTGCGTGAGAGCAGATATGTAATTATGGTGTTTACTTGCCATTTCCCATGCATTAGGGTTTAAACAGCCAGACACCTATTCGGACCCTCCTGCATGATGGCAGTTATGTAATTATGGTGTTTATTTTCCATTTCTCATGCATTAGCGTTTAAACACTCGGACACTTATTCGGACCCTTTTGCATGATGGCAGATATGTAATTATGGTGTTTACTTGCCATTTCTCATGTATTAGGGTTTAAACACACGGACACTTATTCGGACCCTCTTTCAGGATCGCAGATATGAAATTATGGGGTTTATTTGCCATTGTCATGCTTTACGGTTTAAACACACAGACACTTATTCCAAACCTGTTGCATGATGGCAGATATGTAACTATGGTGCTTGCTTGCCATTTCTCATGCATTAGGGTTTGAACACTCAGACACTTATTCAGACCCTCTTGCATGATGCCAGATATGCAATTATGGTGTTTACTTGCCATTTCTCGAGCATTAGGATTCGAACAGTCGGACACTTATTCGGACCCCCTTGCATGATGGCGGATATGTAATTATGGTGTTTACTTGCCATTTCCCGAGTATTAGGATTCGAACACTCGGACACTTATTCGGACCCTCTTGCATGATGGCAGATATGTAATTATGGTGTTTACTTGCCATTTCTCAGGCATTAGGGTTTAAACACTCGAACACTTATTCGTTCCCTCTTGCATGATGGCAGATATGTAATTATGGTGTTTACTTGCCATTTCTCATGCATTAGGGTTTAAACACTCGGACACGTATTCGAACCCTCTTGCATGATGGCAGATATGTAATTATCGTGTTTACTTGCCATTTCTCGAGCATTAGGATTCAAACGCTCGGACACTTATTCGGACCTTCTAGCATTATGGCATATTTTTAATTATGGTGTCGACTTCCCATTTCTTTTGCCCTAGGATTCAAAAACTCGGACACATATTCGGATCCTCTTGCGTGATGGCAGATATGCAATTATAGTGTTTACTTGCCATTTATCATGCATTAGGGTTTAAACACTCGGACACTTATTCAGACCCTCTTGCATGATGGCAGATTTGTAATTATGGTGTTTACTTGCCATTTCTCATGCATTAGGGTTTAAACACTCGGACATTTATTCGGACCTTCTACCAAGATGGCAGATATGTAATTATGGTGTCGATTTTCCATTTCTTTTGCATTAGGATTCGAAAACTCGGACACTTATTCGGATCCTCTAGCGTGATGGCAGATATGTAATTATAGTGTTTACATGCCATTTATCATGCATTAGGGTTTAAACACTTGGACACTTATTCGGACCCTCTTGCATGATGGCAGATAAGTAATTATCGTGTTTACTTTCCATTTTTCACGCATTATGGTTTAAACACTCGGACACTTATTCAGACCCTCTTGCATGATGACAGATATGTAATTATGGTGTTTACTCGCCATTTCTCCAGCATTTGGATTCGAACAGTTGGACATTTATTCGGACCCTCTTGGATGATGGCAGATATGTAATTCTGGTCTTTCTTTTACATTTCTCATGCATTAGGGTTTAAACACTCGGACACTTATTCGGACCCTCTTGCATGATGGCAGATATGCAAGTATAGTGTTTACTTGCCATTTCTCGAGCATTAGGATTCGAACACTCGGACACTTGTTCGGACCCGCTTGCGTGAGAGCAGATATGTAATTACGGTGTTTACTTGCCATTTCTCATGCATTACGGTTTAAACAGTCGGAAACTCATTCAGACCCTCTTGCATGATGGCAGATATGTAATTGTGGTGTTTACTTGCCATTTCTCATGCATTAGGGTTTAAACACTCGGACACTTATTCTGTCCCTCTTGCATGATGGCAGATATGTAATTACGGTGTTTACTTGCCATTTCTCATCCATTAGGGTTTGAACACTCGGACACTTATTCGAACCCTCTTGCATGATGGCAGATATGTAATTATCGTGTTTACTTGCCATTTCTCATGCATTATGGTCTAAACACTCGGACACTTATTCGGACCCATTTGCATGATGACAGGTATGTAATTATGGTGTTTACTCGCCGTTTCTCGCGCATTAGAATTCGAACAGTCGGACACTTATTCGGACCCTCTTGCATGATGGCAGATATATAATTATGGGGTTTGCTTGCCATTTCCCAAGTATTAGGATTCGAACACTCAGACACTTATTCGGACCCTCTTGCATGATGGCAGTTATGTAATTATGGTGTTTATTTTCCATTTCTCATGCATTAGCGTTTAAACACTCGGACACTTATTCGGACCCTCTTGCATGATGGCAGATATGTAATTATCGTGTTTACTTGTCATTTCTCATGGATTAGGGTTTAAGCACTCGGACACTTATTCGGATCCTCTTGCATGATGACAGATATGTAATTATGGTGTTTACTTGCCATTTCTCGAGGATTAGGATTCGAACACTCGGACACTTATTCAGACCCTCTTGCATGATGGCAGATATGTAACTATGGTGTTTACTTTCCATTTCTCATGGATTACGGTTTAAACATTTGGACACTTGCTCGAACCCTCTTGCATGATGACAGATATGTAATTATCGTGTTTACTTGCCATTTCTCGAGCATTAGAATTTGAACACTTGGACACTTATTCAGACCTTCTAGCATGATGGCAGAAATGTAATTATGGTGTCGACTTTCCATTTCTTTTGCATTAGCATTCGAAAACTCGGACACTTATTCGGATCCTCTTGCGTGATGGCAGATATGTAATTATAGTGTTTACTTGCCATTTATCATGCATTAGGGTTTAAACACTTGGACACTTATTCGGACCCTCGTGCAGGATGGCAGATATGTAATTATGGTGTTTGGTTGCCATTTCTCATGCATTAGGGTTTAAGCACTCGTACACTTATTCGGACCCTCTTTCATGATTGCAGATATGAAATTATGGGGTTTATTTGCCATTGTCATGCTTTACGGTTTAAACACACAGACACTTATTCGAACCCTGTTGCATGATGGCAGATATGTAACTATGGTGTTTACTTGCCATTTCTCATGCATTAGGGTTTGAACACTCAGACACTTATTCAGACCCTCTTGCATGATGCCAGATATGCAATTATGGTGTTTAATCGCCATTTCTCAAGCATTAGGATTCGAACAGTTGGACACTTATTCGGACCCCCTTGCATGATGGCAGATATGTAATTATGGTATTTACTTGCCATTTCTCGAGTGTGAGGATTCGAAGACTCAGACACTTATTCGGACCCTCTTACATGATGGCAGATATGTAATTATGGTGTTTACTTGCCATTTCTCATGCATTAGGGTTTAAACCCTCGGACACTTATTCGGTCCCTCTTGCATGATGGCAGATATGTAATTATGGTGTTTACTTGCCATTTCTCATGCATTAGGGTTTAAACTACCAGACACCTATTCAGACCCTCTTGCATGATGGCAGTTATGTAATTATGTTGTTTATTTTCCATTTCTCATGCGTTAGCGTTTAAACACTCGGACACTTTTTCGGACCCTCTTGCATGATGGCAGATATGTAATTATGGTGTTTACTTGCCATTTCTCATGCATTAGGGTTTAAACACTCGGATACTTATTCGGACCCTCTTTCAGGATCGCAGATATGAAATTATGGGGTTTATTTGCCATTGTCATGCTTTACGGTTTAAACACACAGACACTTATTCGAACCCTGTTGCATGATGGCAGATATGTAACTATGGTGTTTACTTGCCATTTCTCAAGCATTAGGGTTTAAACACTCAGACACTTATTCAGACCCTCTTGCATGATGCCAGATATGCAATTATGGTGTTTACTCGCCATTTCTCGAGCATTAGAATTCGAAGAGTCGGACACTTATTCGGACCCCCTTGCATGATGGCAGATATGTAATTATGGTGTTTACTTGCCATTTCCCGAGTATTAGGATTCGAACACTCAGACACTTATTCGGACACTCTTGCATGATGGCAGATATGTAATTATGGTGTTTACTTGCCATTTCTCATGCATTAGGGTTTAAACACTCGGACACTTATTCGTTCCCTCTTGCATGATGGCAGATATGTAATTATGGTGTTTACTTGCCATTTCTCATGCATTAGGGTTTAAACTTGCGGACACGTATTCGAACCCTCTTGCATGATGGCAGATATGCAATTATCGTGTTTACTTGCCGTTTCTCATGCATTAGGGTTTAAACGCTCAGACACTTATTCGGACCCTCTTGCATGATGACAGATATGTAATTATGGTGTTTACTTGCCATTTCTCATGCATTACGGTTCAAACTGTTGAACACTATTCGGACCCTCTTGCATGATGGCAGATATGTAACAATGGTGTTTACTTGCCATTTCTCATGTATTACGGTTTGAACATTCGGACACTTACTCGAACCCTCTTGCATGATGGCAGATATGAAATTATCGTGTTTACTTGCCATTTCTCGAGCATTAGAATTTGAACACTCGGACAGTTATTCGGACCTCCTAGCATGATGGCAGATATGTAATTATGGTGTCGAATTTCCAATTCTTTTGCATTAGGATTCAAAAACTCAGACACTTATTCGGATCCTCTTGCGTGATGGCAGATATGTAATTATAGTGTTTACTTGCCATTTATCATGCATTAGGGTTTAAACACTTGGACACTTATTTAGACCCTCTTGCAGGATGGCGGATAAGTAATTATCGTGTTTACTTTCCATTTTTCATGCATTATGGTTTAAACACTCGGACACTTATTCGGACCCTCTTGCATGATGACAGATATGTAATTATGGTGTTTACTCGCCATTTCCCCAGCATTAGGATTCGAACAGTCGGACATTTATTCGGACCCTCTTGCATGATGGCAGACATGTAATTCTGGTCTTTATTTTCCATTTCTCATGCATTAGGGTTTAAACATGCGGACACTTATTCGGACCCTCGTACATGATGGCAGACATGCAAGTATAGTGTTTACTTGCCATTTCTCGAGCATTAGGATTCGAACACTCGGACACTTGTTCGGACCCGCTTGCGTGAGAGCAGATATGTAATTACGGTGTTTACTTGCCATTTCTAATGCATTAGGGTTTAAACAGTCGGAAACTTATTCAGACCCTCTTGCATGATGGCAGATATGTAATTGTGGTGTTTACTTGCCATTTCTCATGCGTTAGGGTTTAAACACTCGGACACTTATTCGGTCCCTCTTGCATGATGGCAGATATGTAATTACGGTGTTTACTTGCCATTTCTCATCCATTAGGGTTTAAACACTCGGACACTTATTCAAACCCTCTTGCATGATGGCAGATATGTAATTATCGTGTTTACTTGCCATTTCTCATGCATTATGGTCTAAACACTCGGACACTTATTCGGACCCATTTGCATGATGACAGATATGTGATTATGGTGTTTACTCGCCATTTCTCGAGCATTAGAATTCGAATAGTCGGACACTTATTCGGACCCTCTTGCATGATGGCAGATATATAATTATGGGGTTTACTTGCCATTTCCCAAGTTTTAGGATTCGAACACTCAGACACTTATTCGGACCCTCATGCACGATGGCAGTTATGTAATTATGGTGTTTATTTTCCATTTCTCATGCATTAGCGTTTAAACACTCGGACACTTATTCGTACCCTCTTGCATGATGGCAGATATGCAATTATGGTGTTTACTTGCCATTTCTCATGCATTAGGTTTTAAACACTCGGACACTTATTCGGACCCTCTTTCATTATGGCAGATATGTAATTATGGTGTTTACTTGCCATTTATCATGCATTAAGGTTCAAACACTCAGACACTTATTCGGACCCTCTTGCGTGATGGCAGATATGTAATTATCGTGTATACTTGCCATTTCTCATGCATTATGGTCTAAACACTCGGACACTTATTCGGACCCATTTGCCTGATGACAGATATGTAATTATGGTGTTTACTCGCCATTTCTCGAGCATTAGGATTCGAACAGTCGGACACTTATTCGGACCCCCTTGCATGATGGCAGATATGTAATTATGGTGTTTACTTGCCATTTCTCGAGTATTAGGATTCAAACACTCAGACACTTATTCGGACCCTCTTGAATGATGGCAGATATGTAATTATGGTGTTCACTTGCCATTTCTCATGCATTAGGGTTTAAACTCTCGGACACTTATTTGGTCCCTCTTGCATGATGGCAGATATATAATTATGGTGTTTACTTACCATTTCTCTTGCATTACGGTTTAAACACTCGGACACTTATTCGAACCCTCTTACATGATGGCAGATATCTAATTATTGTGTTTACTTGCCATTTCTCATGCATTAGGGTTTAAACGCTCGGACACTTATTCAAACCCTCTTGCGTGATGACAGATATGTAATTATGGTGTTTACTTGCCATTTCTCATGCATTTGGATTTAAACTGTCGGACACTTATTCGGACCGTCTAGCATGATGGCAGATATGTAACTATGGTGTTTACTTGCCATTTCTCATGGATTACGGTTTAAACATTCGGGCACTTACTCGAACCCTCTTGCATGATGGCAGATATGTAATTATCGTGTTTACTTGCCATTTCTCGAGCATTAGACTTTGAACACTCGGACACTTATTCAGACCTTCTAGCATGATGGCAGATATGTAATTATGGTGTCGACTTTCCATTTCTTTTGCATTAGGATTCGAAAACTCGGATACTTATTCGGATCCTCTTGCGTGATGGCAGATATGTAATTATAGTGTTTACTTGCCATTTATCATGCATTAGAGTTTAAACACTTGGACACTTATTCGGACCCTCTTGCATGATGGCAGATAAGTAATTATCGTGTTTACTTTTCATTTTTCATGCATTATAGTTTAAACACTCAGACACTTATTCGAACCCTCTTGCAAGATGACAGATATGTAATTATGGTGTTTACTCGCCATTTCTCGAGCATTAGGATTCGAGCAGTCGGACACTTATTCGGACCCTCTTGCATGATGGCAGATTTGTAATTATGGTGTTTACTTGCCATTTCCCAAGTATTAGGATTCGAACACTCAGACACTTATTTGGACCCTCTTGCATGATGGCAGTTATGTAATTATGGTGTTTATTTTCCATTTCTCATGCATTAGCATTTAAACACTTGGACACTTATTCGGACCCTCTTGCATGATGGCAGATATGTAATTATGGTGTTTACTTGCCATTTCTCATGCAATAGGGTTTAAACGCTCGGACACTTATTCGGACCCTCTTTCATGATCGCAGATATGAAATTATGGTGTTTATTTGCCATTGTCATGCTTTACGGTTTAAATACACAGACACTGATTTGAACCCTGTTGGATGTTGGCAGACATGTAACTATGGTGTTTACTTGCCATTTCTCGTGCATTAGGGTTTGAACACTCAGACAATTATTCAGACCCTCTTGCATGATGGCAGATATGTAATTATAGTGTTACTTGCCGTTTCTCGAGCATTACGATTCGAACACTCGGACACTTATTCGGACCATCTTGCATGAAAGCAGAAATGTAATTATGGTGTTTACTTGCCATTTCTCATGCATTAGGGTTTAAAGAGTCGGACACTTATTCAAACCCTCTTGCATGATGGCAGATATGTAATTATGGTGTTTACATGCCATTTCTCATGCACTAGGGTTTAAACAGTCGGACACTTATTCGGACCCTCTTGCATGATGGCAGATATGTAACTATGGTGTTTACTTGCCATTTCTCATGCGTTACGGCTTAAACATTCGGACACTTGCTCGGACCCTCTTGCACGATGGCAGATATGTAATTATCGTGTTTGCTTGCCATTTCTCGAGCATTAGGATTCAAACAATCGGACACTTATTTGGACCTTCTAGAATGATGGCAGATATTTAATTAGGGTGTCGACTTTCCATTTCTTTTGCATTAGGATTCGAAAACTCGGACACTTATTCGGATCCTCTTGCGTCATGGAAGATATGTAATTATAGTGTTTACTTGCCATTTATCATGCATTAGGGTTTAAACACCTGGACACTTATTCAGACCCTCTTGCATGATGGCAGATATGTAATTATCGTGTTTACTTGCCATTTCTCATGCATTATGGTCTAAACACTCTGACACTTATTCGGCCCCATTTGCATGATGACAAATATGTAATTATGGTGTTTACTCGCCATTTCTCGAGCATTAGGATTCGAACAGTAGGACACTTATTCGAACCCCCTTGCATGTTGGCAGATATGTAATTATGGGGTTTACTTGCCATTTCCCGAGCATTAGTATTCGAACACTCAGACACTTATTCGGACCCTCTTGCATGATGGCAGATATGTAATTATGGTGTTGACTTTCCATTTCTTGTGCATTAGGATTCGAAAATTCGAACACTCGTTCGGATCCTCTTCCATGATGACAAATATGTAATTATGGTGTTTACTTGCCATTTCTCATCCGTTAGGGTTTAAAGACTCGATCACTCATTCGGACCCTCTTTCATGATGGCTGATATGAAATTATGGGGTTTATTTGCCATTGTCATGCTTTAGGGTTTAAACACACGGAGACGTATTTGAACCTTGTTGCATGATGGCAGATATGTAATTATGGTGTTTACTTGCCATTTCTCATCCATTAGGGTTTAAACACTTAGACACTTATTCAGACCCTCGTGCATGATGGCAGATATGTAATTATAGTGTTACTTGCCATTTCTCGAGCAATACGATTCGAACACTCGAACACTTATTCGGACCCCCTTGCGTGAGAGCAGATATGTAATTATGGTGTATACTTGCCATTTCTCATGCATTAGGGTTTAAACAGTCGGACACTTATTCTGACCCTCTTGCCTGATGGCAGATATGTAATTATAGTGTTTACTTGCCATTTCTCATGCATTAGGATTTAAACACTCGGACGCTTATTCGGACCGTCTTGCATGATGGTAGATATGTAACTATGGTGTTTACTTGCCATTTCTCGTGCATTACGGTTTAAACATTCGGACACTTACTCGGACCCTCTTGCACTGATATGTAATTATCGTGTTTACTTGCCATTTCTCGAGCATTAGGATTCGAACACTCGGACATTTATTCGGACCTTCTAGCATAATGGCAGATATGTAATTATGGTGTTTACTTGCCGTTACTCATGCATTCGGGTTTAAACACTCGGCCACTCGTACAGACCTTTTTGCATGATGGCAGATACGTAATTATGTGGCTTATTTGCCATTGTCTTGCATTAGGGTTTAAACACACGGACACTTATTCGGACCCTGTTGCATGATGGCAGATACGTAATTTTGGTGTTTACTTTCCATTTCTCGAGGATTAGGATTCGAACACTCGGACACTTACTCGGACCCCCTTGCGTGATGGCAGATATGTAATTATCAAGTTTACTTGCCATTTCTCATGCATTAGCGTTTAAACACTCGGACACTCATTCAGACCCTCTAGCATGATGGCAGATATGTAATTATAGTGTTTTGTTGCCATTTCTCGAGTATTAGGATTCGAACACTCGGACACTTATTCGGACCGTCTTGCGTGAGAGCAGATATGTAATTATGGTGTTTGCTTGCCATTTCTCGTGTATTAGAGTTTAAACACTCGGACACTTATTCTGACCCTCTTGCATGATGGCAGATATGTAATTATGGTGTTTACTTGCCATTTCTCTTGCATTAGGTTTAAACACTCGGACACTTATTCGGACCCTCTTGCATTGTGGCAGATATGTAATTATGGTGTTTACTTGCCATTTCTCCTGCATTTGGGTTTAACCACTCGGACACTTATTCGAACCCTCTTTCATGATGGCAGATATGTAATTATCGTGTTTACTTGCCATTTCTCATGCATTAGGGTTTAAACGCTCGGAAACTTATTCGGACCCTCTTGCATGATGACAGATATGTAAATACGGTGTTTACTTGCCATTTCTCGAGCGTTAGGATTCGAACAGTCGGACAGTTATTCGGACCCTCTTGCATGATGGCAGATATGTAATTATGGTGTTTACTTCCCATTTCCCGAGTATTAGGATTCGAACACTCAGACACTTATTCGGACTCTCTTGCATGGTGGCATATATGTAATTATGGTGTCGACTTTCCATTTCTTGTGCATTAGGATTTGAAAATTCGGACACTCGTTCGGATCCTCTTGCATGATGGCAGATATGTGGTTATGGTGTTTACTTGTCATTTCATATGCATTAGGGTTTAAACACTCGGGCACTTATTCAGACCATCTTGCATTATGGTAGATATGTAATTATAGTGTTTAGTTGCCATTTCTCGAGCATTAGGATTCGAACACACGGACACTTATTCGTACCCTCTTGCGTGAGAGCAGATATGTAATTATGGTGTTCACTTGCCATTTCTCTTGCATTAGGGTTTAAACAGTCGGACACTTATTCGGACCCTCTTGCATGATGGCAGATATGTAACTATGCTGTTTACTTGCCATTTCTTAGGCACTACGATTTAAACACTCAGACACTTACTCGGACCCTCTTGCATGATGGCAGATATGTAATAACCGTGTTTACATGCCATTTCTCATACATTAGGGTTTAACAACTCGAACACTTTTTCGGACCCTCTTGAATGATGGCAGATATGTAATTATGGTGTTCACTTGCCATTTGTCGAGAATTAGGATTCGAACACTCGGACACTTAGTCGGACCCTCTTGCATGATGGCAGATATGTAATTATGGTGTCGACTTTCCATTTCTTTTGCCTTAGGATTCGAAAACTCGGACCCTTATTCGGATCCTCTTGCATGATGGCAGATATGAAATTATGGTGTTTACTTGGCATTTCTCGAGCATTAGGATTCGAACACTCGGACACTTATTCGGACCCTCTTGCACGATGGGAGATATGTAATTATGGTGTCGACTTTCCATTTCTTTTGCATTAGGATTCAAAAACTCGGACACTGTAGACGCGCCCGCGTGGGGGGGCCTCATGCTACAGTTCGGACTCGATTTGTGTCACGGTTCTTAATCTGAACCAAAGAGTCCAAATCCGGCAAATTGTTTTGAGAAACAGATTTTTTGAAAAGAAGTGCCAAACATGGACTGCTTTGCCAGATGCAGAATCGCCACCTAAATATTTTAAAATGGGGGAATTTAGGAAACCCTGACTCGGTGCCAAAGGCCATGTGTCCGTCATCACCAAAGTTGCCTCGGCTCGGGAACTTGGGTACGATTGGGGAAGGTCAGCTATGAGCACCCCCTCTCGCCCGATCTGAAGATCGGCCTCTACTAACCATGATATCCGTTTTTGAAAACGTTATGTGTTCTTATTCCAGTTATTAGCCTAGAGTTACTATGTTATGCGCACGGCAACAAGTATAGACTAGATTGTCTAATTTGGAAATAAGCATTGCATATCCGTTTGTCTTAAAAGGTGCTTTGGAATTTGCTACTCGCAAGTATGCTAAAATACGGACTTCAATGAGTTTTTCCAACTCAGACAATCCAACCTTCACCCACAGGCATTCAAACAGTTTATCACATAAGCATCTAGCCGCATGGTAAGCATACTGTCATGGCAACACTCACACGCATGCGGTATGCTAAAGCATAAATACTTACAATGTACTCCGTGCCAAAACAATAAACTAGTTAGCCAACATGCATGATGCTAGTTCATGTCAAATTGACTAATGCAACACATGCAAGATGCAATTAGAGTAGGCTCGGCTAACCTAAACATGGCATGTGAAATGCAACCAATTGATGCACGTATTCAATTTGGAATTGAAATACAAATGCAGTTAGCATGATGTACCGAGCCCGGTGCATGCAAGACAAATGTATGGATGCACGCATGCACAGCATAAGGTATGCTAAATTAAATATGCCCTAGTCTACCATCACAAGCAGGTAAATAAAAGGGAAGAAAGAAGTGGGGATTGGAAGACATGCACACGCACTCACCCACACTTATTACAAATTCGCCCTCGCTCGGAGGGAGCGAAAGAATAATACAAATAGAATAATGAATTAACTATCCTAGCTATTTAATTATTACAAATTACCTAATTAGTTAACAAACTAACTAAGCTAGGAAAAACAGTAAATCGCCTCGGGAAGAGAGCTCGATGCAATGCATGCTCGGTCCTGCTCGGAAGTGCACCGCCATGCACAAGCTGCCTCTGTTTTCCCTGCTCTGCTCCTCTGAAGACTGTCAAAGTCTCAGAATTGCTTCCCTGGACATTAAGGAGTGCCACCGGCTGAGTAGAATGGTCACCGGCAGTGTTTTGGTGTCCCTCGGCACATAATGAATCCATCGGCTGCAGATTGAGTGCTGGTCGGCACTCCATGAAGTCGATCGGCAGAAAATGCCTGCAGAACCTGTTTGACAGCAGCAGAGGACAGGACTTTGCATGGCAATGCAATTCAAGCCATATATGCACCAAACATGTTCCTTATCATGTGAGTAAGTCAAAGGGACATGCTTCTTGGTTCTCGGACCACCAATCGCGCATTTCAATGCGTGATGGCCCAAGAGACCAAGCGTGCACATTTTGATGTCAAATGACATGCAATGCAAACAATCAAATCAAGAGGCTTCTACCTCTATCATGACTTGGTCAAGAGGTAGAGCATGCGTGCCAATGCAATGCAACTCTAATCATGCAAGCTAGCATGCAAGCATGAACATGGGCAATGCACAAACATGCAACAACATGTTAAGTGGCTAGAGGCGAGAATACATGCCAAATGTATTACAACCTAAGCATACAACAACGTATCATGCAACTCAAGCACTGCAACAAAATGCAATTACGTATGGCATGCGACACGAGGTGAAATGGAGTGAATATGGGATAATGTGCAAGGCATGCATGCAATAACATAAGTTGATGGTCTTACACTAATTTGGACAGCCCCATGCTAAGCCCAAAAACAGTGGCCAAAGCCAAGGAAATGAGGCCCAAAACACACGCACGCATGTATGCAAATATGGTCCAATTCCTAAGGCCCACCAAAGAAGCATTGAACTACACTTAGTGCAACCACACATGGAAAGAATTAAATGACTAAAAACAGAATTTTAGCATGTTAAGACAAGGCCTAAAGATCACTTAGATGGCATCCGAATGACCTAAATTCAAAGGCATGCACAAATGCCAAAACATGGAGCATGCTACACAAGCTTTCAAAGCATTGAAGAGGTGTCCAAGGCAAGCATACAAGCATGTCAAAGGGACTGAAATAACATGACAAATGATCCCAACCCACTAAATTAAGGCAAGGATGCATGCTATACATTCACACACTCAAGGCCAACAAGCCAAAAATGCAAAGGGGCTATACAATGCATGCCATGGCCGACCCAAACAACTATGGACAGACCTCTAGCATGGAAAAATAAGCATAAAATCTTCACAAAGCTAGACCTAAAACATGCTTGAACAATGGTTTACAACCTAAGGCATGTTAAGGCCTAAACATGGCATTACAAGGTAGGTATGCTAAGCATGCATGGTGTACCAAAACCAACAAAAAAACAGAGGCATATTATGACATAATAAGCACAAAAAACAACTAAGGCATGGTCAACATGAAGCTTAGCTAGGTGCTCCCTCAAGAGGCCAAAAATGGTCCTTTTCAAGGACAACAAAGAGAGGGGGTGGCCCTCTCCTCCCTAGGACCTCAAGGCACCATCCTCACCTCTGAAATCCCTCAAGATTTCAGTGGTGAGGAGGCCCAAACACCAAGGTCCCGAAGCTCACTCAAAATAGCACAAAATGGGGCCTCTCAAGGCCTAAGAGGGGTCAAACACCTCCAAACCACAAAACACTCTAAACAAACTATCTGGAGGGCCTAAAAAAAGAACTTTTTTGTATTATACACTAAGCACAAAAACAGTTCTAAGATAGGAAAAAATACAATGCAAAAATGGGGAATAAAGGAACTAGTTTCTTACCCTTGTTGACCTTCTTCACCAATGGTGGACCAGCTGCTCCTCCAAGCTCAAAACCACCCAAGAACCTCAAGAACAACCTCTTAGAACCTCAGTAGCTAAGGGAAGGTGTAACACTATGTGTTTGTGTGCAATACTAAGAACATATGCACCTAGAACACTCAAAGGAGAAAAAGAGAGATAGAATAGCTACAACTATACTAACCCTAAAACCAGAGCTCTCCTCTGTATTTTTTGTCTCTAAAATGTCTAACCCTAAAGCCAAGAGGGGAGGGCTCCTCTTATAGAGGAGCCAATCTTGCAAAGCTTACAAGGTAAGCTAACAAGAAGGCCATCCCTCCATACACGTGTATGGAGGGGAACAAAATGCCATACAGTTGTTTTAAAATATCTACAAAAGCAGATGAACAGTAGTCGGCTGCTCAAAATTGCCATTTTGACAAAATGGACTGCCGACCGGCAACAAATAATGCCGACCGGCAATATACATTGCCGATGGCAACAAAACACCAGCCAGTGGCCTCTGGCCATGGCCGGTGATGTGTGGGGATGCCTCACAAGGCATTCCCTGCCCTTCCAAGGCAAAACACAAGTGTTTGGTGCAAAACCAGACACTAAACAGTCGAGTTCGGAGATCCTGAGGCAAGGTGCGTAGCCGAGACCTCCGGGAACTCCAAATGAACACAAACATGGATGATCACCTGGTGTTCAAGCGGTGACATCCAAGTCTTGAGGACGGTCAAAAATGGGATGTCTACAGACACTTATTCGGATCCTCTTGCCTGATGGCAAATAAGCAATTATGATGTTTACTTGCCATTTTTCATGCATTGGGGTTTAAACACTCGGACACTTATTCGGACCCTCTTGCATGATGGCAGATATGTAATTATGGTGTTTATTTACCACTTCTCATGCTTTATGGTTTAAACACTCGGACACTTATTCGGACCCTCTTGCATGATGGCAGATATGTAATTATGGTCTTTATTTGCCATTTCTCATGCATTAGGGTTTGAAGCCTCGGACACTTATTCAGACCCTCTTGTCTGATGGCAGATATGCAATTATAGTGTTTACTTGCCATTTCTCAAGCATTAGGATTCGAACACTCGGACATTTATTCGGACCATCTTGCATGATGGCAGATATGTAATTATGGTGTTTATTTGCCATTTCTCATGCATGATGGTTTAAACACTCGGACACTTATTCAGACCATCTTGCAAGATGGCAGATATGTAATTAACGTGTTTACTTGGCCATTACTCATGCATTAGGGTTTAAACACTCGGACACTTATTCTGACACTCTTCCATGATGGCAGATATGTAATTATGCTGTTTATTTGCCATTTCTCATGCTTTCGGGTTTAAATACTCGGTCACTTATTCGGACCATCATGCATGATGGCAGATATGTAATTGTGGGGTTTATTTTCCATTTCTCATGCATTATGGTTCAAACACTCGGACACTTATTCGAACCCTCTTCCATGATGGCAAATACGTAATTATCGTGTTTACTTGCCATTTCTCATGCATTGGGGTTTAAACACTCGGACACTTATTCGGACCCTCTTACATGATGACAGATATGTAATTATGGTGTTCACTTGCCATTTCTCGAGCTTCAGGATTCGAATAGTCGGACACTTATTCGGACACTCTTGCATGATGGCAGATATGTAATTATCGTGTTTAGTTGCCATTTCTCGAGTATTAGGATTCGAACACTCGGACACTTCGTCGTACCCTCTTGCATGATGGCAAATATGTAATTATGGTGTTGACTTTCCATTTCTTGAGCATTAGGATTCAAAAATTTGGACACTTGTTCGGATCCTCTTGCATGATGACAGATATGTAATTATCGTGTTTACTAGCCATTTTTCATGCATTAGGGTTTAAACACTTGGACACTTATTTAGACACTCTTGCAAGATGGCAGATATGTAATTATGGTGTTTACTTGCCATTTCTCATGCATTCGGGTTTAAACACTCGGTCACTTATTCAAACCCTCTTGCATGATGGCAGATATGCAATTGTGGGGCTTATTTGCCATTGTCAGGCATTAGGGTTTAAACACACGGACAATTATTCAGACCCTGTTGCATGATGGCAGATATGTACTTATGGTGTTTATTTTCCATTTCTCATGCATTATGGTTTAAACACTCGGACACTTATTCAGACCCTCTTGCATGATGGCTGATATGTAATTATCGTGTTTACTTGCCATTTCTCTTGCATTGGGGTTTAAACACTCGGACACTTATTCGGACCCTCTAGCATGATGGCAGATATGTAATTATGGTGTTTACTTGCCATTTCTCATGTATTAGGGTTTAAACACTCGGACACTTATTCGGACCCTCTTGCATTATGGCAGATATGTAATTATGGTGTTTATTTGCCATTTCTCCAGCATTAGGATTCAAACACTCGGACATTTATTCGGACCCTCTTGCATGATGGCAGAAATGTAATTATGGTGTTATTTGCCGTTTCTCATGCGTTAGGGTTTAAACACTCAGACACTTATTCAGACCCTCTTGCATGATGGCAGATATGTAATTATAGTGTTTACGTGCCATTTCTCGAGCATTAGGATTTGAACACTCGGACACTTATTCGGTCCCTCTTGCGTGAGAGCAGATATGTAATTATGGTTTTTACTTGCTATTTCTCATGCATTATGGTTTCAGCTGCCGAACACTTATTCTGACCCTCTTACATGGTGGATGATATGCAATTATGGTGTTTACTTGCCATTTCTCACGCATTAGGGTTTAAACAATCGGACACTTATACAGACCCTCTTGCATGATGGAAAATAAGTAATTATGGTGTTTACTTGCCATTTCTCATACATTAGGGTTTAAACACCCGGACACTTATTGGGACCATCTTGCATGATGGCAGATATGTAATTATTCTGTTTATTTGCCATTTCTCATGCATTATGGTTTAAACACTCGGACACTAATTCAGACTCTCTTACATGATGGCAGATATGTAATTATCGTGTTTACTTGCCATTTCTCATGGATTAGGGTTTAAACACTCGAACACTTATTCGGACCGTCCTGCAAGATGAGAGATATGTAATTATGGTGTTTACTTGCCATTTCTCGAGCATGAGGATTCGAACAGTCGGACACTTATTCAGACCCTCTTGCATGATGGCAGATATGTAATTATGGTGTTTACTTTCCATTTCTAGAGTACTAGGATTCGAACACTCGAACAATTATTCGGACCCACTTGCATGATGTCAGATATGTAATTATGGTGTTGACTTTCCATTTCTTGTGCATTAGGATTCGAAAATTCGGACACTTGTTCGGATCCTCTTGCATGATGGTAGATATGTAATTATGGTGTTTACTTGCCATTTTTCATGCATTTGGGTTTAAACACTAGGACACTTATTCAGACACTCTTGCATGATGGCAGATATGTAATTATGGTGTTTATTTGCCATTTCTCCTGCATTCGGGTTTAAACACACAGCCACTTATTTGGACCCTCTTGCATGATGGTAGATATGTAATTGTGGGGTTTATTTGCCATCGTCAGGCATTAGGGTTTAAACACACGGATACTTATTCGGACCCTGTTGCATGATGGCAGATACGTACTTATGGTGTTTATTTGCCATTTCTCATGCATTATGGTTTAAACACTCGGACACTTATTCTGACCCTCTTGCATGATGGCAGATGTGTAATTATCGTGTTTACTTGCCATTTCTCATGCATTAGGGTTTAAACACTCGGACACTTATTCGAACCCTCTTGCATGATGGCAGATATGTAAATATGGTGTTTGCTTGCCATTTCTCCCGCACTAGGATTCGAACACTCGAACATTTATTCAGACCCTCTCGCATGATGGCAGAAATTTAATTATGGTGTTATTTGCCATTTCTCATGCATTAGGGTTTAAACACTCAGACACATATTCAGACCCTTTTGCATGATGGAAGATATGTAATTATAGTGTTTACTTGCCATTTCTCGAGCATTAGGATTCGAACACTCGGACACTTATTCGGACCCTCTTGCGTGAGAGCAGATATGTAATTATGGTGTTTACTTGCCATTTCTCATGCAATAGGGTCTAAACAGCCGGACACTTATTCTGACCCTCCTGCATGGTGGCTGATATGTAATTACGGTGTTTACTTGCCATTTCTCATGCATTAGGGTTTAAAAACTCGGACACTTATTCAGACCCTCTTGCATGATGGCAGATATGTAATTATTGTGTTTATTTGCCATTTCTCATGCATTAGGGTTTAAACACTCGGACACTTTTTCGGACCCTCTTGCATGATGACAGATATGTAATTATGGTGTTTACTTGCCATTTCTCGAGCATGAGGATTCGAACAGTCGGACACTTATTCGGACCCTCTTCAATGATGCCATATATGTAATTATGGTGTTTACTTGCCATTTATTGAGTATTAGGATTTGAACACTCGGACACTTGTTCGGACCCTCTTGCATGATGGCAGAAATGTAATTAAGGTGTTATTTGCCATTTCTCATGGATTAGGGTTTAAACACTCAGACACCTATTCAGACCCTCTTGCATGATGGCAGATATGTAATTATAGTGTTTACGTGCCATTTCTCGAGCATCAGGATTTGAACGCTCGGACACTTATTCGGTCCCTCTTGCGTGAGAGCAGATATGCAATTATGGCGTTTACTTACCATTTCTCATGCATTATTGGCTAAACAGCCGAACACTTATTCTAACCCTCTTGCATGGTGGGTGATATGTAATTATGGTGTTTACTTGCCATTTCCCATACATTAGGGTTTAAACACTCGGACACTTATTCAGACCCTCTTGCATGATGACAGGTAAGTAATTATGGCGTTTACTTGCCATTTCTCATGCATAGGGATTAAACACTCGGACACTTATTCGGACCATCTTGCATGATGGAAGATATGTAATTATGGTGTTTATTTGCCATTTCTCATGCATTATGGTTTAAACACTCGGATACTTATTGAGACCCTCTTGCATGATGGCAGAAATGTAATTTTCGTGTTTACTTGCCATTTCTCATGCATTAGGGTTTAAACACTCGAACACTTATTCGGACCCTCTTGCATGATGACAGATATGTAATTATGGTGTTTACTTGTCATTTCTCGAGCATGAGGATTCGAACAGTCAGACACTTATTCGGACCCTCTTGTATGATGGCAAATATGTAATTATGGTGTTTACATGCCATTTCTCGAGTACTAGGATTCGAGCACTCAGACACTTATTCGGACCCTCTTGCCCGATGGCAGATATGTAATTATGGTGTTGACTTTCCATTTCTTGTGAATTAGGATTCGAAAATTCAAACACTTGTTCGGATCCTCTTGAATGATGGTAGATATGTAATTATGGTGTTTATTTATCATTTCTCATGCATTAGGGTTTAAACACTCGGACACTTATTCAGACACTCTTGCATGATGGCAGATATGTAATTATGGTGTTTATTTGCCATTTCTCCTGCATCCGGGTTTTAACACTCGGCCACTTATTCGGACCCTCTTGCATGATGACAGATATGTAATTGTGCGGTTTATTTGCCATTGTCAGGCGTTAGGGTTTAAACACACGGACACTTATTCTGACCCTGTTACATGATGGCAGATACGTACTTATGGTGTTTATTTGCCATTTGTCATGCATTATGGTTTAAACACTCGAACACTTATTCAGACCCTCTTGCATGATGGCAGATATGTAATTATCGTGTTTACTTGCCATTTCTCATGCATTAGGGTTTAAACACTCAGACACTTACTCGGACCCTCTTGCATGATGGCAGATATGTAATTATGGTGTTTACTTGCCATTTCTCCAGCACTAGGATTCGGACACTCGGATATTTATTCGGGCCGTCTCGCATGATGGCAGAGATGTAATTATGGTGTTATTTGCCATTTCTCATGGATTAGGGTTTAAACACTCAGACACTTATTCAGACCCTCTTGCATGATAGCAGATATGTAATTATAGGGTTTACTTCCCATTTCTCGAGCATTTGGATTCGAATACTCGGACACTTATTCGGACCCTCTTGCGTGAGAGCAGATATGTAATTATGGTGTTTACTTGCCATTTCTCATGCACTAGGGTTTAAACAGCCGGACACTTATTCTGACCCTCTTGCATGGTGTCTGATATGTAATTATGGTGTTTCCTTGCCATTTCTCATGCATTAGGGTTTAAAAACTCGGACACTTATTCAGACCCTCTTGCTTGATCGCTGATATGTAATTTTTGTGTTTATTTGCCATTTCTCATGCATTAGGGTTTAAACACTCGGATACCTATTCGGACCCTCTTGTATGATGGTAGATATGTAATTATGGTGTTTACTTGCCATTTCTCGAGCATTAGGATTCGAACAGTCGGACACTTATTCGGACCCTCTTGCATGATGGCAGATATGTAATTATGGTGTTTACTTGCCATTTATAGAGTATTAAGATTTGAACACTCGGACACTTGTCCGGATCCTCTTGCATGATGGCAAATATGTAATTATGGCGTTTACTTGCCATTTCTCCGGCATTATAGTTTAAACACTCGGACACTTATTCGGACCCTCTTGCATGATGGTAGATATGTAATTATGGTGTTTACTTGCCATTTCACCAGCATTAGGATTCTAACACTCGGACAGTTATTCGGACCGTCTTGCATGATGGCAGAAATATAATTGTGGTGTTATTTGCCATTTCTCATGCATTAGGATTTAAACACTCAGACACTTATTCAGACCCTCTTGCATGACGACAGATATGTAATTGTAGTGTTTACTTGCCATTTCTCGAGCATTAGGATTCGAACACTCGGACACTTATTAGGACCCTCTTGCACGAGCGCAGATACGTAATTATGGCGTTTAGTTGCCAGTTCTCATGCATTAGGGTTTAAACACTCGGACACTTGTTCAGACCCTCTTACATGACGGCTGATATGTAGTTATGGTGTTTACTGGCCATTTCTCATGCATTAGGGTTCAAACAGTTGGACACTTATTCGGACCATCTTGCATGATGGAAGATATGTAATTATGGTGTTTATTTGCCATTTCTCATGCTTTATCGTTTAAACAATCGAACACTTATTCAGACCCTCTTGAATGATTGCAGATATGTAATTATCACGTTTACTTGCCATTTCTCATGCATTAGGGTTTAAACACTCGGACACTTATTCGGACCCTCTTGCATGATGGCAAATATGCAATTATGGTGTTTACTTGCAATTTATCGGGTATTAGGATTCAAACAATCGGACACTTATTCGGACCCTCTTGCGTGATGGCAGTAATGTAATTATGGTGTTATTTGCCATTTCTCATGCATTAGGGTTTAAACACTCAGACACTTATCCAGACCCTCTTGCATGATGGCAGATATGTAATTATAGTGTTTACTTGCCATTTCTCGAGCATTAGGATTTGAACACTCGGACACATATTCGGACCCTCTTTCGTGAGAACAGATATGTAATTATGGTGTTTACTTGCCGTTTCTCTTGCATTGTGGATTAAATAGCCGGACACTTATTCTGACCCCCTTGCATGGTGGCAGATACGTAATTATGGTATTTATTTGCCATTTCTCATCCATTAGGGTTTAAACACTCGGACACTTATTCAGACCCTCTTGCATGATGGCAGATAAACAAATATGGTGTTTACTTGCCATTTCTCATGCATTAGGGTTTAAACACTCCAACACTTATTCGGACCAGCTTGCATCATGGCAGGTATCTAATTATGGTGTTTATCTACCATTTCTCATGCATTATGGTTTAAACACTCGGTCACTTATTCTGACCCTTTTACATGATTGCAGATATGTAATTATCGTGCTTACTTGCCATTTCTCAAGCATTAGGGTTTAAACACTCGGACACTTATTCGGACCCTCTTGTCTGATGATAGATATGGAATTACGGTGTTTACTTGCCATTTCTCGAGCATGAGGATTCGAAAAGTCAGACACTTATTCGGACCCTCTTGCATGATGGCAGATATGTAATTATGGTGTTTATTTGCCATTTCACGAGTATTAGGATTCGAACACTCGGACACCTATTCGGACCCTCTTGCATGATGTCAGATATGTAATTATGGTGTTGACTTTCCATTTCTTGTGCATTAGGACTCGAAAATTCGGACACTTGTTCAGATCCTCTTACATGATGGCAGATATGTAATTATGGTGTTTATTTGCCATTTCTTAGGCATTCGGGTTTAAACACTCGGCCAGTTATTCGGACCCTCTTGCATGATGGCAGACATGTAATTGTGGGGTTTATTTGCCATTGTCAGGCATTAGGGTTTAACCACATAGACACTTATTCGTACCCTGTTGCACGATGGCAGATATGTACTTATGGTGTTTATTTGCCATTTCTCATGCATTATGGTTTAAACACTAGGACACTTATTTGGACCCTCTTGCATGATGGCAGATATGTAATTATTGTGTTTACTTGCCATTTCTCATGCATTAGGGTTTAAACACTCAGATAGTTATTTGGACCCTCTTGCATGATGGCAGATATGTGATTATGGTGTTTACTTGCCATTTCTCCAGCATTAGGATTCAAACACTCGGACATTTATTCGGATTCTCTTGCATGATGGAAGAAATGTAATTATGGTGTTATTTGCAATTTCTCATGCATTAGGGTTTAAACACTCAGACACTTATTCAGACCCTCTTGCATGATGGCAGATATGTAATTATAGTGTTTACTTGCCATTTCTCGAGCATGAGGATTCGAACAGTCGGACACTTATTCGGACCCTCTTGCACGATGGCAGATATATAATTATGGTGTTTACTTGCCATTTCTCGAGTATTAGGATTCGAACACTCGGACAATTATTCGGACCCTCTTGCATGATGGCAGATATGTAATTATGGTGTTGACTTTCCATTTCTTGTGCATTAGGACTCGAAAATTCGGACACTTGTTCGGATCCTCTTGCATGATGGCAGATATGTAATTATGGTGTTTACTTGCCATTTCTCATGCATTAGGGTTTAAACACTCGGACACTTATTCAGACCCTCTTACATGACGGCTGATATGTAGTTATGGTGTTTACTGGCCATTTCTCACGCATTAGGGTTTAAACAATCGGACACTTATTCGGACCATCTTGAATGATGGAAGATATGTAATTATGGTGTTTATTTGCAATTTCTCATGCAATACGGTTTAAAGAGTCGGACATTTATTCGGACCCTCTTGCGTGATGGCAGATATGAATTAGTGTTTAAACACTCGGACAATTATTCGGACCCTCTTGCATGATGGCAGATATGTAATTATGGTGTTGACTTTCCATTTCTTGTGCATTAGGACTCGAAAATTCGGACACTTGTTCGGATCCTCTTGCATGATGGCAGATATGTAATTATGGTGTTTACTTGCCATTTCTCATGCATTAGGGTTTACAAGCTCGGACACTTATTCAGACCTTCTTACATGACGGCTGATATGTTGTTAAGGTGTTTACTGGCCATTTCTCATGGATTAGGGTTTAAACAGTCGGACACTTATTCGGACCATCTTGCATGATGGCAGATATGTAATTATGGTATTTATTTTCCATTTCTCATGGTTTATGGTTTAAACAATCGAACACTTATTCAGACCCTCTTGAATGATTGCAGATATGTAATTATCACGTTTACTTGCCACTTCTCATGCATTAGGGTTTAAGCACTCGGACACTTATTCGGACCCTCTTGCATGATGGCAGATATGCAATTATGGTGTTTACTTGCCATTTATCGGGTATTAGGATTCGAACAATCGGACACTTATTCGGACCCTCTTGCGTGATGCCAGAAATGTAATTATGGTGTTATTTGCCATTTCTCATGCATTAGGGTTTAAACACTCAGACACTTATTCAGACCCTCTTGCATTATGGCAGATATGTAATTATAGTGTTTACTTTCCATTTCTCGAGCATTAATATTTGAACACTCGGACACTTATTCGGACCCTCTTTCTTGAGAACAGATATGTAACTATGGTTTTTACTTGCCATTTCTCATGCATTATGGATTAAATAGCCGGACACTTATTCTGACCCTCTTGCATGGTGGCAGATACGTAATTATGGTGTTTACTTGCCATTTCTCATCCATTAGGGTTTAAACACTCGGACAGTTATTCAGACCCTCTTGCATGAGGGCAGATAAGTAATATGGTGTCTACTTGCCATTTCTCGTGCAATAGGGTTTAAACACTCCGAGACTTATTCGGACCAGCTTGCATGATGGCAGATATGTAATTATGGTGTTTATCTGCCATTTCTCATGCATTATGGTTTAAACACTCGGACACTTATTCTGACCCTTTTGCATGATTGCAGATATGTAATTATCGTGTTTACTTGCCATTTCTCATGCATTAGGGTTTAAACACTCGGACACTTATTCGGACCCTCATGCCTGATGATAGATATGTAATTATGGTGTTTACTTGCCATTTCTCGAGCATGAGGATTCGAACAGTCGGACACTTATTCGGACCCTCTTGCATGATGGCAGATACGTAATTATGGTGTTTACTTGCCATTTCTCATGCATTAGGGTTTAAACACTCGAACACTTATTCAGACACTCTTGCATGATGGTAGATATGTAATTATGGTGTTTATTTGCCATTTCTTAGGCATTCGGGTTTAAACGCTCGGCCAGTTATTCGTACCCTCTTGCATGATGGCAGATATGTAATTCTGTGGTTTATTTGCCAATGTCAGGCATTAGGGTTTAACCACACAGACACTTATTCGTACCCTGTTGCACGATGGCAGATATGTACTTTTGGTGTTTATTTGCCAATTCTCATGCATTATGGTTTAAACACTAGGACACTTATTCAGACCCTCTTGCATGATGGCAGCTATGTAATTATTGTGTTTACTTGCCGTTTCTCACGCATTAGGGTTTAAACACTCGGACAGTTATTTAGACCCTCTTGCATGATGGCAGATATGTAATTATGCTATTTACTTGCCATTTCTCCAGCATTAGGATTCGAACACTCGGACATTTAGTCGGATTCTCTTGCATGATGGAAGAAATGTAATTATGGTGTTATTTGCAATTTGTCATGCATTAGGGTTTAAACACTCAGACACTTATTCAGATCCTCTTGCATGATGGCAGATAGGTAATTATAGTTTTTACTTGCCATTTCTCGAGCGTGAGGATTCTAACAGTCGGACACTTATTCGGACCCTCTTGCACAATGGCAGATATATAATTATGGTGTTTACTTGCCATTTCTCGAGTATTAGGATTCGAACACTCGGACACTTATTCGGACCCTCTTGCATGATGGCAGATATGTAATTATGGTGTTTATCTGCCATTTCTCATGCATTATGGTTTAAACACTCGGACACTTATTCTGACCCTTTTGCATGATTGCAGATATGTAATTATCGTGTTTACTTGCCATTTCTCATGCATTAGGGTTTAAACACTCGGACACTTATTCGGACCCTCATGCTTGATGATAGATATGTAATTATGGTGTTTACTTGCCATTTCTCGAACATGAGGATTCGAACAGTCGGACACTTATTCGGACCCTCTTGCAAGATGGCAGATATGTAATTATGGTGTTTACTTGCCATTTCTCGAGTATTAGGATTCGAACACCCGGTCACCTATTCGGACCCTCTTGCATGATGTCAGATATGTAATTATGGTGTTGACTTTCCATTTCTTTTGCATTAGGACTCGAAAATTCGGACACTTGTTCGGATCCTCTTACATGATGGCTGAACAGTAATTATGGTGTTTACTTGCCATTTCTCATGCATTAGGGTTTAAACACTCGGACACTTATTTAGACACTCTTGCATGATGGCAGATATGTAATTATGGTGTTTATTTGCCATTTCTTAGGCATTCGGGTTTAAACACTTGGCCAGTTATTCAGACCTTCTTGCATGATGGCAGATATGTAATTGTGGGGTTTATTTGCCATTGTCAGGCATTAGGGTTTAACCACACGGACACTTATTCGGACCCTGTTGCACGATGGCAGATATGTACTTATGGTGTTTATTTGCCATTTCTCATGCATTATGGTTTAAACACTAGGACACTTATTCAGACCCTCTTGCATGATGGCAGATATGTAATTATCATGTTTACTTGCCATTTCTCATGCGTTAGGGTTTAAACACTCGGACAGTTATTCGGACCCTCTTGAATGATGGCAAATATGTAATTATGGTGTTTACTTTCCATTTCTCCAGCATTACGATTCGAACACTCGGACATTTATTCGGATTCTCTTGCATGATAGAAGAAATTTAATTATGGTGTTATTTGACATTTCTCATGCATTAAGGTTTAAACACTCAGACACTTATTCAGACCCTCTTGCATGATGGAAGATATGTAATTATAGTGTTTACTTGCCATTTCTCGAGCATGAGGATTCGAACAGTCGGACACTTATTCGGACCCTCTTGCACGATGGCAGATATATAATTATGGTGTTTACTTGCCATTTCTCGAGTATTAGGATTCGAACACTCGGTCACTTATTCGGACCCTCTTGCATGATGGCAGATATGTAATTATGGTGTTGACTTTCCATTTCTTGTGCATTAGGACTCGAAAATTCGGAGACTTGTTCCAATCCTCTCTCATGATGGCAGATATGTAATTATGGTGTTTACTTACCATTTCTCATGCATTAGGGTTTAAACACTCGGACACTTACTCAGACACTCTTGCATGATGGCAGATATGTAATTATGGTGTTTATTTGCCATTTTTTAGGCATTCGGGTTTAAACACTCGGCCAGTTATTCGGACCCTCTTGCATGATGGCAGATATGTAATTGCGGGATTTATTTGCCATTGTCAGGCATTGGGGTTTAAACACACGGACACTGATTCGGACCTTGTTGCACGATGGCAGATATGTACTTATGGTGTTTATTTGCCATTTCTCATGCATTATGGTTTAAACACTCGGACACTTATTCAGACCCTCTTGCATGATGGCAGATATGTAATTATCGTGTTTATTTGCCATTTCTCATGCATTAGGGTTTAAACACTCGGACAGTTATTCGAACCCTCTTACATGATGGCAGATATGTAATTATGGTGTTTACTTGCCATTTCTCCAGCATTTGGATTCGAACACTCGGACATTTATTCGGATTCTTTTGCATGATGGAAGAAACGTAATTACGGTGTTATTTGCCATTTCTCATGCATTAGGGTTTAAACACTCAGACTCTTATTCAGACCCTCTTGCATGATGGCAGATATGTAATTATAGTGTTTACTTGCCATTTCTCGAGCATTAGGATTTGAACACTCGGACACTTATTCGGACCCTCTTGCGGGAGTGCAGATATGTAATTATGGTGTTTACTTGCCATTTCTCACGCATTAGGGTTTAAACAGTCGGACACTTATTCTAACCCTCTTGCATGGTGGCTAATATGTAATTATGGTGTTTACTTGCTATTTCTCATGCATTAGGGTTTAAAAACTCAGACACATATTCAGACCCTCTTGCATGATGGCAGATATGTAATTATTGTGTTTACTTTCCATTTCTCATGCATTAAGGTTTAAACACTCGGACACTTATTCGGACCCTCTTGCATGATGACATATATGTAATTATGGTGTTTACTTGCCATTTCTCGAGCATTAGGATTCGAACAGTCAGACACTTATTCGCACCCTCTTGCATGATAGCAGATATGTAATTATTGTGTTTATTTGCCATTTCTCATGCATTAGGGTTTAAACACTCAGACAGTTATTCGGACCCTCTTGCATGATGGCAGATATGTAATTATGGTGTTTACTTGTCATTTCTCCAGCATTAGGATTCGAACACTCGGACATTTATTCAGATTCTCTTGCATGATGGAAGAAATGTAATTATGGTATTATTTGCCATTTCTCATGCATTAGGGTTTAAACACTCAGATACTTATTCAGACCCTCAAGCATGATGGCAGATATGTAATTATAGTGTTTACTTGCCATTTCTTGAGCATTAGGATTCGAACACTCGAACACTTATTCGGACCCTCTTGCGTGAGAGCAGATATGTAATTATGGTGTTTGCTTGCCATTTCTCATGCATTAGGGTTTAAACAGCCGAACACTTATTCTAACCCTCTTGCATGGTGGCTAATATGTAATTATGGTGTTTACTTGCCATTTCTCATGTATTAGGGTTTAAAAACTCGGACACTTATTCAGACCCTCTTGCATGATGGCAGATATGTAATTATTGTGTTTACTTGCCCTTTCTCATGTATTAAGGTTTAAACACTCGGACACTTATTCGGACCCTCTTGCATGATGACAGATATGTAATTATGGTGTTTACTTGCCATTTCTCGAGCATTAGGATTCGAACAGTCGGACACTTATTCGCACCCTCTTGCATGATGGCAGATATGTAATTATGGTGTTTACTTGCCATTTATCGAGTATTAGGATTCGAACACTCGGACACTTATTCGAACCCTCTTGCATAATGGTAGATATGTAATTATGGTGTTGACTTTCCATTTCTTGTGCATTAGGATTCGAAAATTCGGACACTTGTTCGGATCCTCTTGAATGATGGCAGACATGTAATTATGGTGTTTACTTGCTATTTCTCATGCATTAGTGTGTAAACACTCGGACACTTCTTCAGACACTCTTGCATGGTGGCAGATATGTAATTATGGTGTTTAGTTGCCATTTCTCATGCATTCGGGTTTAAACACTCGGCCATTTATTCTGACCCTCTTGCAAGATGGCAGATATTTAGTTGTGGGGTTTATTTGCCATTGTCAGGCATTAGCGTTTAAGCACACGGACACTTATTCGGACCCTGTTGCATGATGGCATGTATGTACTTATGGTGTTTATTTTCCATTTCTCATGCATTATGGTTTAAACACTCGGACACTTATTCAGACCCTCTTGCATGATAGCAGATATGTAATTATCGTGTTTACTTGCCATTTCTCTTGCATTGGGGTTTAAACACTCGGACACTTATTCGGACCCTCTTGCATGATGGCAGATATGTAATTATGGTGTTTACTTGCCATTTCTCATGCATTAGGGTTTCAACACTCGGACACTTATTCGGACCCTTTTGCATGATGGCAGATATATAATTATGGTGTTTACTTGCCATTTCTCAAGCATTAGTATTCGAACACTCAGACACTTATTCGAACCCTTTTGCATGATGGCAGATTTGTAATTATGGTGTCGACTTTCCATTTCTTTTGCATTAGGATTCGGAAACTCAGACACTTATTCGGATCCTCTTGCGTGATGGCTGATATGTAATTATGGTGTTTACTTGCCATTTTTCATGCATTAGGGTTCAAACACTCGGACACTAATTCAGACGCTCTTGCATCATGGCAGATATTTAATTATGAGATTTATTTTCCATTGTCATGCATTCGGGTTTAAACACTCGGACACGTATTCGGACCCTCTTGCATGATGGCAGATATGTAATTATGTTGTTTGTTTGCCAATTCTCATGCATTAGGCTTTAAACACTCGGACACTCACTTGGACCCTCTTGGATGATGGCAAATAGGTAATTATGGCGTTTATTTGCCATTGTCATGCATTAGGGTTTAAACACACAGACACTTATTCGGACCCTCTAGCATGATGGTGTAGACGCGCCCGCGGGAGGCCTCTCTACAGTTCGGAGTCGATTTGTGTCACGGTTCTTAATCTGAACCGAAGAGTCCAAATCCGGCAAATCGTTTTGAGAAAACAGATTTTTGAAAGAAGTGCCAAACATGGACTGCTTTGCCAGATAAAGAGTCGCCACCTAAATATTTTTTAAGGGGAATTTAGGAAACCCTGACTCGGTGCCAAAGGCCATGTGTCCGTCATCACCAAAGTTGCCTGGGCTCGGGAGCTAGGGTACGATTGGGGATGGTCATCTATGAGCGCCCCCTCTCGCCCGATCCGAAGATCGGCCTCTACTAACCGTGATATCCGTTTTTGAAAACGCTATGTGTTCTTGTCCCGATTATTAGCCTAGAACTACTATGTTATGCGCACAGCACAAAAGTATAGACTAGATTGCCTAATTTGGGAATAAGCATTGCATATCCTTTTGTTTTGGAAAAATGTTTTGGAATTTGCTACTCGCAAGTAGGCTAAAACATGGATTTCAATGAGCTATTCCAACTCAGACAATCCAACCTTCACCCACAGGCATTTAAGCAGTTTATATCACATAAGCAGCTAGCCTCATAGTAATCATGCTATCATGGCAATACTCACACGCATGCAAGGATGCTAAAGCATAAATACTTACACCGTACTCTGTGCCAAAACAAAGAACTCGTTAGCAATCAACGCATGATCCTAGTCCATGTTTAAATGTCTAATGCAACGCATGCGGAATATCACTAGAATAGGCTCGGCTAGTCTATGAATGACATGTGAAAATGCACAAGTAGCATGTATTCAAGTTAGATTTGAAATACTAATGCAGTTAGCATGATGCGTCGAGCCCGGTGCATGCAATACTGATGAATGATGCATGCATGCATAGCATAAGGTATGCTAAATTAAACATGACCTATTACTAACCATCAAAGCGGGTAAGTAAAAGGGAGAAAGAAGTGGGGGTTGGAAGACATGCACGCACTCACCTACACTTATTACAAATTCGCCCTCGCTCGGAGGGACCAAAAGAATAATACAATTCGAATAATGAATTAACTATCCTAGCTAATTAATTATTACAGACCAACTAAATTAATTAAACAAATTAATTAATTTAAGAAAGCAAGAAAAAGGGCCTCCGGAAGAGGGCTCAATGCACGCGTGCTCGGGTCTTGCTCGAAAGTACACTGCCATGCACAAGCTACCTCTATTTTCCCTGCTCTGCCCGTCTGAAAACTGCCAAAGTCTCATAATTGCTTCCCTGGACATTGGGAGACACCACCGGCTGAGGAGAATGGCCACCGACAGTGATTTGGTGCCGATCGGCCAAAAATGAATCCATCGGCCACATATGAATTGCCGGTCGGCACTCTGTGCAGTCGATCGGCAAAAAATGCACCAACCATATCCCTTATCATGTTTATGACTCAAAGGGACATGGTCCTTGGTTCTCGGACCATCAATCGCGCATTTTAATGCATGATGGCCTAAGAGACCAAGTTATGCATGTTGATTTCAAATGCAATGCAAACCAACAAACAAAGGCCCAACTCCTATCACTAAATCTAGGAACAAGGCATGCATGCTAGATGGAGTGCAACCTAGGCATGTGAGCTAGCATGCAACATGGGCATACAATGCATTTATGCAAGTATGCAAGCAAACATGCAAGGTAAGCATGCAAACAAGCAAAGGATGGACTTAAGCACGATTTAGGCAGCCCTTACTAGGCCTAAAACAGTGGCCAAGGTGCTCAAAAATGAAGGACTAATAGGCACACAAACACGCATGCAAATGATCTCCAACACTTCAAGCATCAAAGAGCAATTCTCAAGCACACTCAAGAGGATGCAAACATGGACAATTAGCATGTAAATTAAGCTTTGAAAATCATGCAAGAACATGGTGCCAAACCAACCCAAACAATGCAATCAAGGTATGCAAGCAAAGTCCAAGATTCAAAGCAAGCTAAAGGGGTACTGAACCACACTTAACAAGACCAAACATGGCATGAATTCAATGACCCAAAACAGAGTTTTAGCGCATAAAACAAAGCCCAAAAGATTACTTAGATGGCATCTAAATGACTTGAATTCAAAAGCATACACAATGACCAAAACATGAAGCATGCAACACAAGCCTTTGACACATCAAAGGGACCATGAAATGCAAGCATACAAGCATACTAAGTGGACTAAAATGACATGAAAAATGGTCCCAACCCACTAAATCAAAGCAAGTGATGCATGCTATACACTCACACCCTTAAGGCCAACAAGCCAAAATGCAAAGGGGCTATACAATGTATGCTAAATTCGACCCAAACAACTAAGGACAGACCTTAATCATGGCAAAATAAACATGAAAGCTTCACAAAGCCAAGCCTAAAACATGCTAGAACAATTGTTTACAACCTAAGGCATGGTAAGGCAACAAAATGGCATTACAAGGCATGTATGCTAAGCAAGCATGGTGTACCAAACCAACTTAAAACAATGCTATTTCATGGAAAAATAAGCATAAATAACAGCTAAGGCATGGTCAACAAGAGCCTAAGCTAGGTGCTCCCTCAAGAGGCAAAAATGGTCCTTTTCAAGGACAACAAGGAGAGGGGGTGGCCCTCTCCTTCTTGGGACCTCAAGGCACCATCCTTACCACTGAAATCCCTCAAGGTTTCAGTGGTGAGGAGGCCCAAACACCAAAGTCCCAGAGCTCACACAAAATAGCACAAAACAAGGGCCAAACAAGGCTTAAGAGGTGTCAAACAACCCCAAAGCTTAAAACAGTCTTAACAAACTATTTAGAGGCCTTAAAAATAGAACTTTTATGTATTATATGCAAAGCCAAAAAACAGTTGCAAGATAGGTAAAAGTAGTGTGCAAAAATGGGGTAAAAGGGGCTAGTTTCTTACCCTTGAAGTACTCCTTCACAAATGATGATCTTGTTGCCTCCTTGAGCTCAAATCCAGTCAAGATCACCAAGAACAAACCTCCGGTCCCTCAACAACCAAGAGAAGGTGTAACACTATGTGTTTGTGTGCAATAGTATAGACAAACACACACTAGACACACACAAGAGAGAGATATAGAGATAGGGGATATGTATCAACCCTAACCCTAATCCAAAACTCCCTCTGAAATTTTTGTAACCCTAATGCCAAGAGAGGAGCCCTCTTCTTATAGGCAACTCCCTCTTGCAAGGCTTCCAAAACAAGCCATCCAAGAGGGAATTCCCTCCATACACGTGTATGGAGGGGAGCAGAGTGGGTGCCAGCTATCACAGCTGGCACAAAATATCTACTAAAAGTAGATGAACAGTGATCGGCCATTCAAAATTGCCATTTTGGCAAAATAAATGGCCGACCGGCAACAAAGAGTGCCGACCGGCAATATACATTGACGATGGCATAAAATCACTGGCCGGTGGCCTCAAGCCATGGCCGGTGATGTGTGGGGATGCCTCACAAGGCATTCCCTGCCCTTCCAAGGCAAAACACAAGTGTTTGGTGCAAAACCAAACACAACACGGTTGAGTCGAGAGATCCTGAGGCAAGGCGCGCAACCGAGACCTCCGGGAACTCAAGACGAACACAAACAAGGGTAATCACCAAGTGTTCCAATGGTGACGTCCAAGTCTTGAGGACAGTCAAAAATGGGGTGTCTACAGATGGCAGATATGTAATTGTGGTGTTTACTTGCCATTTCTCAAGCATTAGGGTTTCAACACTCGGACACTTATTCAGACCCTCTTGCATGCTGGCAGATAAGCAAATATGGTGTTTACTTGCCATTTCTCAAGCATTAGGGTTTAAACACTCGGACACTTATTAAGACCATCTTGCATGATGGCAGATATGTAATTATAGTGTTTATCTGCCATTTCTCTTGCATTATGGTTTAAACACTCGGACACTTATTCTGACCCTTTTGCATGATTGCAGATATGTAATTATCGTGTTTAGTTGCCATTTCTCGAGTATTAGGGTTTAAACACTCGGACACTTATTCGGACCCTCATGTATGATGGCAGATATGTAATTATGGTGTTTACTTGCCATTTCTCGAGCATGAGGATTCGAATAGCCGGACACTTATTCGGACCCTCTTACATTATGGCAGATATGTAATTATGGTGTTTACTTGCCATTTCTTGAGTATTAGGATTCGAACACTCGGACACTTATTCGGACCCTCTTGCATGATGGCAGATATGTAATTATGGTGTTGACTTTCCATTTCTTGTGCATTAGGATTCGAAAATTCGGACACTTGTTCGGATCCTTTGGCTTGATGGCCGATATGTAATTATGGTGTTTACATGCCATTTCTCATGCATTAGGCATTAAACACTCGGACACTTATTCAGACACTCTTGCAAGATGGCAGATATGTAATTATGGTGTTTATTTGCCATTTCCTATGCATTCGGGTTTAAACACTCGGCCACTTATTCGGACCCTCCTGCATGATGGCAGATATGTAATTGTGGGGTTTATTTGCCATTGTCAGGCATTAGGGTTTAAACACACGGACACTTATTCGGACCCTGTTGCATGATGGCAGATATGTACTTATGGTGTATATTTGCCATTTCTCATGCATTATGGTTGAAACACTAGGACATTTATTTAGACCCTCTTGAATGATGGCAGATATGTAATTATCATGTTTACTTGCCATTTCTCATGCATTAGGGTTTAAACACTCGGACACTTATTCGGACCCTTTTGCATGATGGCAGATGTGTAATTATCGTGTTTAGTTGCCATTTCTCATGCATTAGGGTTTAAACACTCAGACACTTATTCGGACCCACTAGCGTGATGGCAGATCTGTAATTATGGTGTTTACTTTCCATTTCGCATGCATTAGGGTTTAAACACTCGGAAACTTATTCGGACCCTCTTGCATCATGACAGATATGTAATTATGTTGTTTACTTGCCATTTCACATGAATTAGGGTTTAAATACTCGGACGCTTATTCGGACACTCTTGCATGACGGTAGATATGTAATTATGGTGTTTACTTGCCATTTCTCGAGCATTAGGATTCGAACACTCGGACACTTATTCGGACCCTCTTCATGATGGCATATATGTAATTATGGTGTCGACTTTCCATTTCTTTTGCATTAGGATTTGAAAAATCGGACACATATTCGTATCCTCTTGCCTGATGGCAGATGTGTAATTATAGTGTTTACTTGCCATTTCTCATGCATTTGGGTTTAAATACTCGGGCACTTATTCAAACCCTCTTGCATGATGTCAGATATGTAATTGTGGTATTTATTTTCCATTTCTCATGCATTCGGGTTTAAACACTCAGACAGTTATTCGGTCCCTTTTGCATGATGGCAGATATCTAATTATGGTGTTTATTTGCCATTTCTCATGCATCAGGGTTTAAACACTCGGACACTTATTCGGACCCTCTTGCATGATGGCAGATATGTAATTATGGGGTTTATGTGCCATTGTCATGCATTAGCGTTTAAACACACGGACACTTATTCGGACCCTCTTGCATGATGGCAGATATGTAACTATGGTGTCGACTTTCCATTTCTTGTGCATTAGGATTCGAAAATTCGGACACTTGTTCGGATCCTCTGGCATGATGGCAGATTTGTAACTGTAGTGTTTACTTGCCATTTCTCATGCATTAGGGTTGAAACACTCGGACACATATTTCGACCCTCTTGCATTATGGCAGATATGTAATTATGGTGTTTACTTGCCATTTCTCATGCATTAGGGTTTAAACAGTCGGACACTTATTCGGACCCTCTTGCATGATGGCAAATATGTAATTATGGTGCTTAATTGCCATTTCTCGAGCATTAGTATTCGAACACTCGGACATTTATTCGGACCCTCTTGCATGATGGCAGATATGTAATTACGGTCTTTATTTGCCATTTCTCATGCATTCGGGTTTAAACACTCGGACACTTATTCGGACCCTCTTGTATGATACCAGATATGTAATTATAGTGTTTACTTGCCATTTCATGAGCATTAGGATTCGAACACTCGGACACTTAGTCGGACCCTCTTGCATGAGTGCAGATATGTAATTATCCTGTTTACTTGCCATTTCTCATGCATTATGGTTTAAACAGCTAGACACTTATTTTGACCCTCTTGCATGATGGCAGATATGTAATTATGGTGTTTACTTGCCATTTCTCATGCATTCGGGTTAAAACACTCGGCCACTTATTCGGACCCTCTTGCAAGATGGCAGATATGCAATTATGGGGTTTATTTGCCATTGTCATGCATTAGGGTTTAAACACATGGAGACTTATTCGGACCCTATTGCATGATGGAAGATATGTAATTATGCTGTTTACTTGCCATTTCTCTTGCATTAGAGTTTAAACAATCGGACACTTATTTAGACCCTCTTGTATGGTGGAAGATATGTAATTATGGTGTTTACTTGCCATTTCTCTAGCACTAGGATTCGAACACTTGAACACTTATTCGGACCCTCTTGCAAGATGGCAGATATGCAATTATGGTGTTTACTTGCCATTTCTCATGCATTAGGGTTTAAACACTCAGACACATATTCAAACCCTCTTGCGTGATGGCAAATATGTAATTATAGTGTTTGCTTGCCATTTCTAGAGCATATAGGATTCAAACACTCGGACACTTATTCGGACCCTCTTGCGTGAGAGCAGATATGTAATTATGGTGTTTACTTGCCATTTCTCATGCATTAGGGTTTAAACACTCGGACACTTATTCGGACCCTCTTCCATGATGACAGATATGTAATTATGGTGTTTACTTGCCATTTCTCATGCATTAGGGTTTAACCACTCGGTCACTTATTCAGACCCTCGTGCATGATGGTAGAATAGTAATTATCGTGTTTACTTGCCATTTCTCATGGATTAGGGTTTAAACACTCGGACAGTTATTCGGACTCTCTTGCATGATGACAGATATGTAATTATGGTGTTTACTTGCTATTTCTCGAGCATTAGGATTCGAACATTCGGACACTTATTCGGACCCTCTTACATGATGGCAGATATGTATTTATGGTGTTTACTTGCCATTTCTCATGCATTAGGGTTTAAACACTCGGACACTTATTCAGACCCTCTTGCATGATGGCAGATATGTAATTATCGTGTTTACTTGTCATTTCTCATGGATTAGGGTTTAAACACACTCTTGCACGATGACAGATATGTAATTATGGTGTTTACTTGCCATTTCTCGAGCATTAGGATTTGAACACTCGGACACTTATTTGGACCCTCTTGCATGATGGTAGATATGTAATTATTGTATTTACTTGCCATTTCTCATGCATTAGGGTTTAAGCACTCGGACACTTATTCGGACCCTCTTGCATGATGACAGATATGTAATTATGGTCTTTACTTGCCATTTCTCGAGCATTAGGATTCGAACAGTCAGACACTTATTCGGAACCTCTTACATGATGGCAGATATGTAATTATGGTGTTTATTTGCCATTTCCCGAGTATTAGGATTCGAACACTTGGACAGTTATTCGGACCCTCTTACATGATGGCAGATATGTAATTATGGTGCTGTAGATGTCCCCGAACGCCCCGGGAGGAACGAGCTCCCCGTTCCGTTCATTTTGGGGTCACTACAGCTCAAGACTCTCAAATTTGTCACGGTTCTAAGTCTGAACCAAAGAGTCCAAATCCGGCAAATCGTTTTGAGAAAAACTGATTTTTGAAAGAAGTGCCAAACATGGACTGTTTTGCCAGATACAGAGTCGCCACCTAAATGTTTTTTAATGGGAAATTTAGGAAACCCTAACTCGGTGCCAAAGGCCACATGTCCGTCATCACCAAAGTTGCCTCGGCTCGGGAACTTGGGTACGATTGGGGAAGGTCACTTCGTGAGCACCCCCGTTTGCCCGATCAAAGATCGGCCTCTACTAACCATGATATCTATTTTTGTAAACATTGTGTGTTCTTATTCCGGTTGTTAGCCTAGTTTACTATGTGATGCGCACAGCATACAAGTATAGGCTGAGTGGATTGAATTGGAGCAAAACATTTCGTGTTTGTTTTTGAAAGATGGTTTGCTACTCGCAAGTAGGCTTAAAATACAGATTTTGCCACCCTCAGGTGGGCTTAGGAAAAGATGGTTTTGCCACTATCTAGTGGGCTTAAAACAAGCAGTTGATAATTTATTCCAACCCAACTAACCCAACCTTCACCCACAGGCATTTAGGCAGTTATATCACATAAGCATATTGCCTCATGGTAAGCATGCTATGATGGCATTCACTCACACGCATGCAAGGATGCTAAAGCATAAAGCTCACCGGGTACTCCAAGCCAAAAAAGAGATTACATTAGAAATCATGCATGATCCTAAGTATACAGAAATGCCTAATGCAACACATGCAAAAATGCAAATATAGCAGGCTCGGCTATTCTAAACATGGCATATGAAATGCTACAGCTAACAAGTATTCAACTTGGAATTAAAATACAAATGCAGTTAGTATGATGCGCCGAGCCCGGTGCATGCAAAACAGATGAATGAATGCAAACATGCTATCATACTGTATGCTAATTGAAATATGCCCTAATCTAACCATCATAAGCGGATAAATAAAAGGGAGAAAGATGTGGGGTTGGAAGACATACAACACACACACGCACACTTACTACAGTTATGCCCTCGCGCAGAGGGTCCGAATAAATATACAGTCCCGAATAAAAGAATATTACAGTCCAAATATTACAGTCCAAATAATATACAAATTCCTAATTAATTAATCAAATTAACTAAGAAAGCTGTAAAACTGGCGTGCAAGCCAGGGACTGCCTTGACTCTGATGAATGATGCATGTCTGGGCTGCCTTGCGCGAAAATCCACTGGGATGCCCCAATTAGCCTCTGTTTACACCTTTTCTTGAAATGCGCGCCAAACTCCAAAAGGTTGCTGATCCTTCATTTTGCTGCAACAGAGAGCAGGAAAAGGGCATGGCAATGTATTTTCACAGATATATGCATGCCTCGATCCTCGTGCCACTAATCACGCATATCGATGCATGATGGCCGAGGGATCGAAATGTGCAACTCAATATAGAATGAATGCACATGAAAACACAACAAAACCTAACTCCATCATGGATGATCCGGAGTGTCGGTGACTGGGGAATTGAGACGCATTCCGTCACTCGGAGTACGAAACGCACCTCGTTTCTCGTGCCCGGGCTAACTCCTATCCCGAACACGATGCAATATGCATGATATGCATGAATGCAACTAAGATACAGCCTAGCATGCACAATGCTATGAAAATGAGATGTCTCAAAATACGTGCACACAGGCACGCAAACTGAGGAAAATGACAGAATGCGATCTAAGATACAACCTAGTATGCACAATGCTATGAAAATGAGATGCCTCGAAATGCGTGCATACAGGCACGCAAATCGAGAAAACGACATACGTAATGCAAATGACATGGAAATATGATATGGGCTTACACTAACATGAGAGAGCCTCAGCCACACTCACATAAGAGGCCAATGGATGAAAATGAAGTGCCTCGAAATGCGTGCACACGGGCACACAAACCGAGGCAATGACATATGCAATGCAATGGCATGGAAATGGCATATAGAATGCAACATGGACTTATACTAACATGGGAAAGCCTCAGCCACACTCACATAAGAGGCTGATGGATGAAAATGAAGTGCCTCGAAATGCGTGCACATGGGCACGCAAACCGAGGCAAACCAAGAAAATGACATACGCAATGCAAATGACATGGAAATATGATATGGGCTTACACCAACATGAGAGAGCCTCAGCCATACTTACATAGGAGGCCAATGGATGAAAATGAAGTGCCTCGAAACGCGTGCACACGGGCACGCAAACCGAGGCAATGACATATGCAATGCAATGGCATGGAAATGGCATATAGAATGCAACATGGACTTATACTAACATGAGAAAGCCTCAGCCACACTCACATAAGAGGCCGATGGATGAAAATGAAGTGCCTCGAAATGCGTGCACACGGGCACGCAAACCGAGGCAAACCGAGAAAATGACATGCGCAATGCAAATGACATGGAAATATGATATGGGCTTACACCAACATGAGAGAGCCTCAGCCATACTCACATAGGAGGCCAATGGATGAAAATGAAGTGCCTCGAAACGCGTGCACACGGGCACGCAAACCGAGGCAACGACATATGCAATGCAATGGCATGGAAATGGCATATAGAATGCAACATGGACTTATACTAACATGAGAAAGCCTCAGCCACACTCACATAAGAGGCCAATGGATGAAAATGAAACAACTCGAAATGCGTGCACACGTGCACGCGAACTGAGGACCGACCCTCAGGCACCGAAATGCCACTCTAATGAGACATGGCAAAGACATGGAAAATGATATGCAAAGATGCAATTTTCAGTAGCAAAATGAGGGGCAAAACAGCCCCGGAACGAGGCGAAATGACACCCGATGCATGGAATCTCTCCCGAAATGCAAATTAGGCGCATAGAATGAACTACAGCTATACAAAGCATGGCAGTAATGGTAATGGAATGAAAAACAGAAGAAGCTAAGCACCCAAAATTAGCGATTTACTAGCGTAAAATCATGTGCAAACAGCAAGCAAAGACTAGGGCAACAATGGCATGCAAAAAATGGCCCTAAATTGAGGTTATTGAGCAATCCAACAGCTGCCTGACCCCAAACAGGTTAGGACCCTCAACACATTGAAGAGGGCCAAAAGTAAGCCACTTGTACATAACTATAAAAGCCTCAAAAAGAAGAACATGATAGGCTAATAGCTACTTAGTGCTTAGGAAAATGGCCAATAGGTGACCAAATTGAAGCAATGTTGCTAATTGCAAGCCGATAACTGATAAAATTCCCTTCTACAACATTGGAAGAGGACCAAAAATATACATATTTACAGAACTGTAAAAAATCCCAAAAACGAACATAGATAGGCTAAGCTCTTATGCAAGAAAATGGGCCAAAAGGTGGCCAAAGAAGCAGTATACCAAAAAAATTCATCAAAAAAGCCAGGACCCTTAATGAAACATGTTAAGAAGGTCAAATAAGACTATTTTCAGTGCTGTAAAATGAACCAAAATGGAAGCATAATGGGCTGCAAGCATGCAAAAATAGGACCAAAGAGGCGGATATAACATGAAGTGGCACATGGAGCCAAACACTGATGACCCTTCTTCAATGTTGAAGAGGCTCAAAATAAGACTATTTTTAGTCTCTGTAAAATGCCCAAGAACATGAAGAATATGGGCTGCCAAAGCATGCAAGAAAATAGCATTCAAGGAGATATTGGAAGCAAGTGCAATATGGGGGGCTCAAACAGGGTTGAGCCCTTAATGAAACAAGAAAATGAGCTCAAAAAAATAACCTTTTCATTTTGGTCGGAGCTCAAATCAGTAAGCACGTATGGCTAAGAAAAGATACCAAAAAATAGGCTAAAAAAGAAAAAAAACTACTTACCCTTGAAGGCTTTGACTTTGGTTGCCTCTTGGCGAGTTGTGCTCCTCAGCCTTGGAGAACACCTTCAAACTCTGGAATGGAGGATGGAAGGGTGGGGGTTGGTGGTGTAGAATAAAATGGTGGTGGTAGGACTTAGAGGTTTTTCAAGGAAATAAGAGAGATAGGAGGGAGATTTGTGTATCAAGGCTTGAAAACCAATTTTCTAAACCCTTCCTCACCAATGCGTCCTGCTGGTTATATGGACCAAAAAAAGGGGGAGTAAAGGTGGGGGAAAAGGAGGCAAGTTTCTCCCCAAAATCCTCGGAGTCAAGATATTTTCTGGGGGATACAGCTATACAGCTGTAAAGTGTGTGTTGCAAGGAACATGGCCGGCCACCTTTTGGAGCTGTAGGTGGCCGGCCGGCCACCCCCCCTAGCCGGCCGACTAGGGGTCAAAAAGGTCAAGTTGAGTTAGTGGCCGGCCACCACATAAAGATGTCTTCCCAGGTCCCCTCATCATAACCCTGTGGTTCGAATTTGGAATTTGTAAAGCAGGAGAGAGAATAGGCCATTTTTAAGAGGGGTTCAAAAGGGTCAAATGGAATTTCTGGCCGGCCATATGATGTTAGGATCCTCCCATGTGTTTACAACACAAATATGTGGTTTGGGGTTGAAGAAAGTGGCCCCAAGGTGTTCAACATTGGCTCGGAAGTGAGAAAAACGGGCGCCGGAGGGCGAAAATGGAATATAACTGGTTGCTAAGATAATTGCTGGCCTCCCACCCTCCAGTGACCTTCCTGGTGATGAAACAGAGGCACCTGCCAAAAAATGAACGAAAACCGATGCAAAACGAATGTTCGGGGGCCAAAACACGCAGTTCGAGGTCCCAAAAATGGGCTGCCAAGCACCGAAAGTGGCGTTCGGCCGCGAAGTGGGTTTCTCAGACCCCAGTGTCCCTAAAAAGGGAGTAAATAAGATGCATGCCAAAAATCGGAGTGATAGGAGATGGTTAAGTGGTCCCGAACCGAGGCACATGGCCAACGGTCCCGAAAAACCGAAAATCGGGCTCCGAAATGGGCAAAATGGCCTACGGCCACAAAATGTAGCCCACGGCCACTGAGAGATGGTCTACGGGACCACTCCCACCCCTCAGGAAAAGAAACAGAGAAAACCGAGTCTGGTTCGCAAACCGAGGCAAGGCACAGAAGAGGGTTCGGAAATCCAGAGGCAGGGCTCACGGTCGCGATTCTGAGACTTCTGAACGAGCGCGATATGCAACATCACCAAGCGCCCAATTAGTGACGTCTGAGTCTTAAGGTCGGTCAAAAATGGGATGTCTACAGGTGCCGACTTTCCATTTCTTGTGCATTATGATTTGAAAATTCGGACACTCGTTCGGATCCTCTTGCATGATGGCAGATATGTAATAATGTTGTTTACTTGCCATTTCTCATGCATTCGGGTTTAAGCACTCGGCCACTTATTCGGACCCTCTTGCATGATGGCAGATATGAAATTATGGGGTTTATTTGCTATTGTCATGCATTAGGGTCTAAACACACGGACACTTATTTGGACCATGTTGCACGATGGCAGATATGTAATTATGGTGTTTATTTGCCATTTCCCGAGCTCTAGGATTCGAACACTCGGACACTTATTCGGACCCTCTTGCATGATGGCAGATATGTAATTATCGAGTTTACTTGCCATTTCTCATGCATTAGGGTTTAAACACTCAGACAATTATTCAGACCCTCTTGCATGATGGCAGATATGTAATTGTAGTGTTTACTTGCGATTTCTAGAGCATTAGGATTTGAACACTCGGACACTTATTCGGACCCTCTTGCGTGAGAGCAGATATGTAATTATGGTGTTTACTTGCCATTTCTCATGCATTAGGGTTTAAACAGTCGGACTATTATTCAGACCCTCTTGCATGATGGCAGATATATAATTATGTTGTTTACTTGCCATTTCTCGTGCATTAGGGTTTAAACAGTCGGACACTTATTCGGACCCTCATGCATGATGGCAGATATGCAATTATGGTGGGTAGTTGCCATTTCTACTGCATTAGGGTTTATACATTCGGACACTTATTCGGACCCTCTTGCAAGATGGCAGATATGTAGTTATGGTGTCGACTTTCCATTTCTTTTGCATTAGGATTCGAAAACTCGGACACCTATTCAGATCCTCTTGCGTGACAGCAGATATGTAATTATTGTGTTAACTTCCTATTTCTCATGCATTAGGGTTTAAAGACCCGGACACTTATTCAGACCGACTTGCTTGATGGCCGATATGTAATTATGATGTTTACTTCCCATTTCTTATGCATTAGGGTTTAAACACTCGGACACTTATTCAGACCCACTTGCATGATGGCAGATACGTAATTATAGTGTTTACTTGCCATTTCTTGGGCATTAGGATTCGAACACTCGGACACTTATCTGGAGCCTCTTGCGTCAGAGCAGATATGTAATTAGGGTGTTTACTTGCCATTTCTCTTGCATTAGGGTTTAAACAATCGGACACTTATTCAGACCCTCTTGCATGATGGCAGATATGTAATTATGGTGTTTACTTGCCATTTCTCATGCATTAGGGTTTAAACACTCGGACACTTATTCGGACCCTCTTGCATGATGGCAGATATGTAATTATGGTGTTTACTTGCCATTTCTAATGCATTAGGGCTTAAACACTCGGTCACTTATTCGAACCCTCTTACATGATGGCAGGTATGTAATTATCGTGTTTACTTGGCATTTCTCATGGATTAGGGTTTAAACACTCGGACACTTATTCGGACCCTCTTGCATGATGACAGATATGTAATTACGGAGTTTACTTGCCATTTCTACAGCATTAGGATTCGAACACTCGAACACTTATTCAGACCCTCTTGCATGATGGCAGATATTTAATTGTGGTGTTCACTTGCCATTTGTCATGCATTAGGGTTGAAACACTCGGACACTTATTCGGACCCTCTTGCATGATGGTAGATATGTAATTATCGTGTTTACTTGGCATTTCTCATGGATTAGGGTTTAAACACTCGAACTCTTATTCGGACCCTCTTGCATGATGACAGATATGTAATTATGGAGTTTACTTGCCATTTCTAGAGCATTAGGATTCGGACACTCGAACACTTATTCGGACCCACTTGCATGATGGCAGATATGTACTTATGGTGTTTACTTGCCATTTGTCATGTATTAGGGTTGAAACAGTCGGACACTTATTCGGACCCTCTTGCATGATAGCAGATATGTAATTATCGTGTTTACTTGTCATTTCTCATGGATTAGGATTTAAGCACTCGGACACTTATTCGGATCCACTTGCATGATGACAGATATGTAATTATGGTGTTTACTTTCCATTTCTCGAGCATTAGGATTCGAACACTCGGACACTTATTCAGACTCTCTTGCATGATGGCAGATATGTAATTATTGTATTTACTTGCCATTTCTCATGCATTAGGGTTTAAACACTCGGACACTTAAGACTAAGCCTAAAACATGCTCCAGACTCATAATTGGCGGAAGGGCAACTCGGTAAGCCACTGGACCCACTTTTTCCAAAACTTGGAAGGGGCCAACATATCGGGGCGTTAACTTACCCTTTTTTTCCGAATCTCGGATGTCCTTTCATTGTTTACGGACACTTATTCAGACCCTCTTGCATGATGGCAGATATGTAATTAGGGTGTTTACTTGCCATTTCTCATGCATTAGGGTTCAAACACTCGGTCACTTATTCAGACCGTCTTGCATGATAGCAGATATGTAATTACTGTGTTTACTTGGCATTTCTCATGTATTAGGGTTTAAACACTTGGACACTTATTCAGACCCTCTTGCATGATGACAGATATGTAATTATGGTGTTTACTTGCCATTTCTGGAGCATTAGGATTCGAACACTCGAACACTTATTCGGACCCTCTTGCATGATGGCAGATATGTAATTATGGTGTTTTCTTGCCATTTCTCATGCATTAGGGTTTAAACACTCGGACACTTATTCGGACCCTCTTGCATGATGGCAGATATGTAATTATCGTGTTTACTTGTCATTTCTCATGGATTAGGGTTTAAGCACTCGTACACTTATTCGGATCCTCTTGCATGATGACAGATATGTAATTATGGTGTTTACTTGCCATTTCTCGAGCATTAGGATTCGAACACTCGGACACTTATTCAGACCCTCTTGCATGATGGCAGATATGTAATTATTGTATTTACTTGTCATTTCTCATGCATTAGGGTTTAAACACTCAGACACTTATTCAGACCCTCTTGCATGATGGCAGAAATGTAATTATAGTGTTTACTTGCCATTTCTCGAGCATTTGGATTCGAACACTCGGACACTTATTCGGAGCCTATTGCCTGAGAGCAAATCTGTAATTATGGTGTTTACTTGCCATTTCTCATGCATTAGGGTTTAAACATGCGAACACTTATTCAGACCCTCTTGCATGATGGCAGATATGTAATTATGGTGTTTACTTGCCATTTCTCATCCATTAGGGTTTAAACACTCGGGCACTTATTCGGACCCTCTTGCATGATGGCTGATATGTAATTATCGTGTTTACTTGTCATTTCTCATGGATTAGGGTTTAAACACTCGGACACTTATTTGGACCCTCTTGCATGATGGCAGATATGTAATTAAGGTGTTTACTTGCCATTTCTCGAGCATTTGGATTCGAGCAGTCAGACACTTATTCGGAACCTCTTACATGATGGCAGATATGTAATTACGGTGTTTATTTGCCATTTCTCGAGTATTAGGATTCGAACACTTGGATACTTGTTCGGACCCTCTTGCATGATGGCAGATATGCAATTATGGTGTCGACATTCCATTTCTTGTGCATTAGGATTTGAAAATTCAGACACTCATTCGGATCCTCTTGCATGATGGCAGATATGTAATTATGGTGTGTTTACTTGCCATTTCTCATACATTAGGGTTTAAACTCTCGGACACTAATTCAGACCCTCTTGCATGATGGCAGATATGTAATTTTGGTGTTTACTTGCCATTTCTCATGCATTCGGATTTAAGCACTCGGCCACTTATTCGGACCCTCTTGCATAATAGCAGATACGAAATTATGGGGTTTATTTTCCGTTGTCATGCTTTAGGGTTTAAACACACGGACACTTATTCGGACCCTGTTGCACGGTGGCAGATATGTAATTATGGTGCTTACTTGCCATTTCTCGAGCATTAGGATTCCAACACTCGGACACTTATTCGGACCCTCTTGCACGATGGCAGATATGTAATTATCGAGTTTACATGCCATTTCTCATGCATTAGGGTTTAAACACTCAGACACTTATTCAGACCCACTTGCATGATGGCAGATATGTAATTATAGTGTTTACTTGCCATTTCTCGAGTATTAGGATTCGAACACTTGGACACTTATTCGGACCCTCTTGCGTGAGAGCAGATATGTAATTATGGTGTTTACTTGCCATTTCTCATGCATTAGGGTTTAAACAGTCGGACTCTTATTCTGACCCTCTTGCATGATGGCGGATATGTAATTATGTTGTTTACTTGCCATTTCTCATGCATTAGGGTTTAAACACTCGGACACTTATTCGGACGCTCTTGCAAGATGGCAGATATGTAATTATGGTGTCGACTTTCCATTTTTTTTGCATTAGGATTCGATAACCCGGACACTTATTCGGATCCTCTGGCGTGATGGCAGATATGTATTTATCGTGTTTACTTGCTATTTCTCATGCATTAGGGTTTAAAGACTCAGACACTTATTCAGACCCTCTTGTTTGATGGCGGATATGTAATTATGATGTTTACTTCCCATTTCTCATGCATTAGGGTTTAAACACTCGGACACTTATTTGGACCCTCTTGCATGATAACAAATATGTAATTATAGTGTTTACTTGCCATTTCTCGAGTATTAGGATTCGAACACTCGGACACTTATTCGGAGCCTCTTGCGTGAGAGCAGATATGTAATTATGGTGTTTACTTGCCATTTCACATGCATTAGGGTTTAAACAGTCGGACACTTATTCAGATCCTCTTGCATGATGGCAGATATGTAATTATGGTGTTTACTTTCCGTTTCTCATGCATTAGGGTTTAAACACTCGGACTGTTATTCGGGCCCTCTTGCATGATGGCAAATATGTAATTATGGTATTTACTTGCCATTTCTCATGCATTTGGGTTTAAACACTCGGTCACTTATTCAGACCCTCTTGCATGATGGCAAATATGTAATTATCGTGTTTACTTGCCGTTTCTCATGGATTAAGGTTTAAACACTCGGACACTTATTAGGGCCCTCTTCCATGATGACAGATACGTAATTGTGGTGTTTACTTGCCGTTTCTCGAGCATTAGGATTCGAACACTCGGACCCTTATTCGGACCCTCTTACATGATGCAGATATGTAATTATGGTATTTACTTGCCATTTCTCATCCATTAGGGTTTAAACACTCGGACACTTATTCGGACCCTTTTGCATGATGGCAGATTTGTAATTATCCTGTTTACTTGTCATTTCTCTCGGATTAGGGTTTAAACACTCAGACACTTATTCGGATTCTCTAGGATGATGACAGGTATGTAATTATGGTGTTTACTTGCCGTTTCTCGAGCATTAGGATTCGAACACTAGGACACTTATTCGGACCCTCTTGCATGATGGCAGATATGTAATTATTGTATTTACTTGCCATTTCTCATGCGTTAGGGTTTAAACACTCGGACACTTATTCGGACCCTCTTGCATGATGACAGATATGTAATTATGGTGCTTACTTGCCATTTCTCGAGCATTAGGATTCGTACAGTCAGACACTTATTCGGAACCTCTTGCATGATGACAGATATCTAATTATGGTGTCAACTTTCCATTTCTTGTGCATTAGCATTTGAAAATTCGGATCCTCTTGCACGATGGCAGGTATGTAATTATGGTGTTTACTCGCCATTTCTCATGCGTTCGGGTTTAAGCACTCGGCCACTTATTCGGGCCCTCTTGCATGACGGCAGATATGAAATTATGGGGTTTATTTGCCATTGTCATGCCTTAGGGTTTAAACACATGGACACTTATTCGGACCCGGTTGCACGATGGCAGATATGTAATTATGGTGTTTACTTGCCATTTCTCGAGCATTAGGATTCGAACACTCGGACACTTATTCGGACCCTCTTGCATGGTGGCAGATATGCAATTATCGAGTTTACTTGCCATTTCTCATGCATTAGGGTTTAAACACTCAGACACTTATTCTGACCTCTTGCATGATGGCAGATATGTAATTATAGTGTTTACTTGCCATTTCTCCAGCATTAGGATTCGAACACTCGGACACTTATTCGGACCCTCTTGCGTGAGAGCAGATATGTAATTATGGTGTTTACTTGCCATTTCAAATGCATTAGGGTTTAAACAGTCGGACACTTATTCAGACCCTCTTGCATGGTGGCAGATATGTAATTATGTTGTTTATTTACCATTTATCATGCATCAGGGTTTGAACACTCAAACATTTATTCAGAACCTCTTGCATGATGGTAGATATGCAATTATGGTGTTTGGTTGTCATTTCTAATGCATTAGGGTTTAAACACTCGGACACTTATTCGGACCCTCTTGCAAGATGGCAGATATGTAATTATGGTTTCGAGTTTCCATTTCTTCTGCATTAGGGTTCGAAAACTCGAACCCTTATTCGGATCCTCTTGGGTGATGGCAGATTTGTAATTATGGTGTTTACTTGCTATTTCTCATGCATTAGGGTTTAAACACTCGGACATTTATTCAGACCCTCTTGCTTGATGGCAGATATGTAATTATGGTGTTTACTTCCCATTTCTCATGCATTATGGTTTAAACACTCGGACACTTATTCGAACCCTCTTGCATGATGGCAGATATGTAATTATAGTGTTTACTTGCCATTTCTCGAGCATTAGGATTCGAACACTCGGACACTTATTAGGACCTTCTAGCGTGAGAGCAGATATGAAGTTATGGTGTTTACTTGCCATTTCTCTTGCATTAGGGTTTAAACAGTCGGACACTTATTCAGACCCTCTTGCATGGTGGCAGATATGTAATTATGTTGTTTGCTTGCCATTTCCCATGCATTAGGGTTTGAACACTCGGACACTTATTCGGACCCTCTTGCATGATGACAGATATGCAATTATGGTGTTTAGTTTCCATTTCTAATGCATTAGGGTTTAAACACTCGGACACTTATTCGGACCCACTTGCAAGATGGAAGATATGTAATTATGGTTTCGAGTTTCCATTTCTTTTGCATTAGGATTCGAAAACTCAGACACTTATTTGGATCCTCGTGCGTTATGGCATATATCCAATTATGTTGTTTACTTGCTATTTCTCATGCATTAGGGTTTAAAGACTCGGACATTTATTCAAACCCTCTTGCTTGATGGCAGATATGTAATTATGGTGTCTACTTCCCATTTCTCATGCATTAGAGTTTAAACACTCAGACACTTATTCGGACCCTCTTGCATGATGGCAGATATGTAATTATAGTGTTTACTTATCATTTCTCGAGAATTAGGATTCGAACACTCGAACACTTATTCGGACCCTCTTGCGTGAGAGCAGATATGTAATTATGGTATTTACTTGCCATTTCTCATGCATTAGGGTTTAAACATTCGGACACTTATTCAGACCCTCTTGCATGATGGCAGATATGTAATTATGTTGTTTACTTGCCATTTCTCATGCATTAGGGTTTAAACACTCGGCCACTTATTCGGACCCTCTTGCATGATGGCAGATATGCAATTATGATGTTTAGTTGCCATTTCTAATGCATTAGGGTTTAAACACTCGGACACTTATTCGGACCCTCTTGCAATATGGCAGATATGTAATTATGGTTTCGAGTTTCCGTTTCTTTTGCATTAGGATTCGAAAACTCGGACACTTATTCAGATCCTCTTGCGTGATGGAGTATAATTTTTTTTCTATAGTTGTCAATTGAAAGGAATTGTGAATCGTTTTGGTATCTTTTTTAATTATGCATCTTAAGATTTTTTAGCATCTTTTAAAATAGGTAGAAAAATAAATATTTTTATAGAAAACAAATATCTTGCAAGATCAACATTAAACAATGTATAATCATCAACGTTACAAAAGCAAGGTTCCTAGAATTAAAGATATGCATGCATCGATACTTCATACATAAAAATGCAGAGCGGAGATAAGAATAAGTATAAAAAAAGATATAGAACTATAGAACATTATTATGTCCTTGAATCAAATTTACTCCCAAAATTTTTCTCATTCTTAGTAATTGTATAATATATTTTTCGCATCGTCTTAAATCATCAGTGATGTTTTAAAATTTTGGGTTAATCACATAGACACGTCATCAACTATCACTTTCCCCCCTCAACTTCAAAATCGTACATTTGGATCCCTTAGTACACAATTGCATCACTTTCACCCCCTTTGGAAGGGAGGGTTATTTGTACATATATATATACGAGGGTTCTAAATATATAGTTTTAAAGTTTAGGGGGTAAATTAAAATTCAGTGATAGTTCAGTGGGTGCCTGTGCAATTAACTCTTTAATTTTTAATTTACAACATTTATGTTTTCAAATAGTTTATCTATAATAGAAAACTTTAAGCTTTACTTCAGGTATCAATCAATATCATAAGATACTTAATACCAAACGAGTAGATATTTGTAGAAATGTTAGACAAAGCAAAAGAGAAAGTATCATTGTTATTTTAACAATATATATTTTTAATTATTTAATTAACCTTTCTAATAATATTAACTTTCACAAAATAAGTTCTGCTACTTTTTTTTTTTCAAATAATGTTAAAAAACAATTTAAGTATTCATGTATAATATGTAGCAGGTCATGTCACATGTATCGTAGGATATATTTAAACCAAGACACATATTGGTGATATGTATTGATTTTCCTTTAAACATATCAAATCGTAAGTGACGTATCGTGAATTGTAAGATACTCACAACCCTTATCTTTCTCATATGTTTCTCTCCAGCTATCAGGAAATAATGTTTCCCATTTGACCATCTGTCAATGGAATATCTAGATGCCAAGAAATAGTTTAAATTTTTGTTACAAATAAGAAAATTTTATAGTTGCAAGGAATTATCCCTTTATTGATTTTTCTTTCCTAACGCATATTTTATGCATGTGCAGTATTCTTCTAATGACAGCTTAACAAAACCGCTTAAGACATGAGCCATTGGCAGCTTGCCAACATAAAATGTATATATATATATAAGACAATGAGAGATGAAGATGGTTGAGGAGGAGGAACACTTACCGAGAAACTCTGCTAAAAAGTGGAGGAGAGGTGAGGCCTACTGCTTGATAGAGAAAATGAGGATGGACTTTGGGGAGAGAGAGAGAGAGCTTTGAACATACACACGTAGCTATAGAATGAACATGTGATGGTGTATATATATAATAGAAAAAGTTAATGAGAGAGATGACAAGATATGATCAAATAATGAAGAATAAATGGAAGATTAGGAGAGATTAAGAATGGACATAATAGAAATACTAAAGAGGAAAAAAAAAATATATACATTACATTTCTTTCCATTTAGAATGGACATATGATGACATTTATTCTTAGTGATATATACATTTCTTTCCATATTCCCTGTCCGATTTAATAAAGTTATTTAATGTTTCGTGTCTACTTGGTAAATGGTCTGTTGACAACTACTTCTGTGGTAGCCTGAACGTTTAATTAAATACTACATAAATAATTATAGTTAAATATAATTGTGGTTATATGTGATAATATATTATTAAATAAATAAATAATAATAAATATATAAATCTAATTCGGCGTTGGGTTATCAAATATGCGATTAATTAGGGATTATTATTTGGGGCCAAATTAACACAAATATGGAATTATAATACTAATTGGGTCAAATTAGAGTTAAAGATAGTAAATAAATAAATAGGTTAAATAAATAAATAATAATAACAATAATGATAAAATAAATATATGGAATAAGAATAATAATAATGGCAATAACAAAATAAATAAGTTATATGTGCTATGTAAATTAAATTGTTATTATGGTTATCAAATATATGATGAGGAAATTTATTAGGATAAATTAAGTACCAGATTTATTTGGGGGTATATTAGCTGCCCAGATTTATCAAATAAAAGCAAATCAAGGACCATTAATTATCTAGATTACAAATCTGCTGAAATAAAGAAATGGTTGGGCCATCTGGACACCAAGGCTTAGGTTGGGGGAGTGAGTCATCACCTTGGGGCCTTAGGATAAAGTTGAGTCATCACTTGAAGTATGTGTATAAATGGGGGTGGAACTGCTCTAAGTGAACGGAGAAAGGAACGAAAAGAAAAAACGAGGGAGAGGTACGAAAGTTGAAAGTAAGAAACTTATAGTAGTAAGGTTGTGATAGTGGAGTAAGGTTAAGGGTCAATATTAAGGTGAGTTATATTATACCTTGAGTTACCATAATATATTTTACGTATGTTTCGACTTACCATAATTTATTTTATACAAGTTATATTTTATAAGTTATATTAATTCAAGTTATGTTTTAGAAATGTTTCAGTTACGTGGGTTATTTTCTAAACTCTATTTGTTTAAAATGAAACCCATGGATATGTTTGTTTAAACTTTAGTATATATTTGACTATGACCTCATAAACAATTATGTTTTGTAAGTACCACCACGGGAGTCCCACGCCTTGGGGGACTTAAATAACCATTGGCCTCTTGTTTGACCACTTTGTGGTTCTCTGTTTGTCATGGATCCATTGACCTCTATTCTGATTGTCACTTCTGTGACCTCTGTTTTGTTCTGTTCTGTACCGTGGTTATGGTTATTTATTTACATAATTTCCGTATTTCAGTTTCTGCCACTTAAATGATTTATTTACCAAATTGAGTTATGTAAATGTTTTGGCTTAACTAACTATCCATGGTTATTTTGTATTCTCTGTACTCTTGGCATAATATTTCTCATTCTGCTGTGTGCTTACAGCTGTTACCATTTCAGGTGACGAGATGTAGAGGAAAACCTATAACCTCACGAAATGGAACCGCACGTGAATTGATGTTGAACCATTTTTTTCCCTTCTTCTCTTCTTTTTTTTTAATATATATTTTGCTCCCTTTTTGTTCTACTCGGGGCCAATCACTGAATACTAAAATAATAAAAGCCCTATTAATGTATTTTCTCTTATTAAAATAGTAAAATGGAGTAATTTCTTGTTTAATTATTTTTATTTCCGCTTGCACAGTTTAATTTGCTACAAATAGAAAAAGTTAGTAAGTTGCGATTCCAACCCAAAGACCCTGGGATTAGGTCGTGACAACTTCTTCCATTTCAAATTGTTTTCCTATTTAATTTTATAGCATAAGAAGATAAATAGGGGTCTTTTCTTCTTTTATTTTATTTTTTTTTGTGAATAAGATTGATTTTTGGGGTTTTATTTTGTTTCCGAAATTGGCGGCCCAAGATAGTTGATTGGGATGACTTAATATTGGGAAAATTGTAAATTAGTGGATCTCTTCAAAATAAATGTAAATTCATAAAGATGGTTTTTGAGCACTTCTAAATTTAATGAAAAAAAATATGTGAAAGATTGGAAATGCTTTAATGCATTAATATTAGGTTGAAAATGTAAGATTGATTACATTTGCTTGTACACTTAGCACATGTTTAATTAGCAAGATTAATGATGAGGAGATTAATAATTCATAGAGTTGGTGTAAAATTGGTTATTCGACTGAATTAATGAAATAAATAATTTTCTCCTGTTCACTTTGTTTTGCAATAGATATGAAAATATATAATTCAAATTATATATTTGTATTACATTATTAGTTGTATGATGAAAAATTCGTCAATTTAATTGGATAGAATGTTTATCCATGCTTAAAGTCCTTCAAAGTCTATTTTCCAGACCTTTTTGTGAAAATTGAATCGATCAACTCAAAGAAAATAAAGCAAAGAGAACAAAGAGAGACTAATCAAGAACTGACATTAAACTTAATTGCTTCCAAGTAGAGAATGACTCGTGCTACCTTGGAAGCCACCAATCCTACCCGTAATGATTCCCTAAGCTAGTGTTTGGTTCACTGGAATGGAATATGATCATTCCATCAAAATATCCATTCTCATATTTACTTGACTAAAAAAAACAATGGAAAATGCATTTGAACCAAATAGAGTATAATCCTATCTTTTTTTTTTTCTTTTTATCTTTTTATCTTTTTTTTTTCTTGATGACGAGGGTGTCCTCACCAGGCAGCAAGACTAATCCCTCGGAGGGCAATCACAGCAACCCACCGCCGCGGCCCCACTTAAATCACGAGTTTAATCTCAGGTGGAATCGAACCCATGACTATGCGCCTTACCCACACAGTCCTGTGCTTGCCCTTACCACTGGGCCACCTCGTTGGTGGGTGTCTAATCCTTTCTTTCTAAGTGTTTGGTTGACGGATTTGAGAAATGATTTGGAAAGAGATAGGGAAAAGATAGGTGAAATGTAGATAAAATATACTTAGGTGAAATGTGAAACTAGGTGAAATATAAGTATATTTTATTCACATTTCACATACCTTTTTTATTTTCCTTTCTAAATCTCTTCCCAAAACGCTAAACCGAACACAGAGTCCGGGATTTTTGTCTAGCCTCGTCACAAAATGAAACTCCAACAGGATGGGCAACACGGTAGGCATTTTGCCTCATTCTTTCTTGGCTAACTACATTTGGAGATCCTTGGAGACTAGGCAAACCAATTTTAGTAGCAGAGAATGTTGTTGGAGTACACACTAGGCAAAGTGGTTAGGCAAAATACAAAATGTACTATTTATTTTATTTTATTTTATGTACTTTTGTTAGGCAAAATATCGATTAGTGCTAGAAGTGCTCCAAGTCCCAAAATCTAATCCTAAATTTTAAGGATAACTCAACAGAGTCCGGGTGTGTTAGATGATTTGATGATGCCCCCTTCTTCGCCTAGTGAACTGAAATTGGATAGTGGTCCTTCTTAAGATTATATTTGGTTTAATTTTTTTAGAAACTATATGTCATATTTATATACTTTAAATGTATTTACGTATGGCAACACAAATTTATGAAATATTTGTGACGTGTTTATGTGATGTCACCTCATAAGTCTATTAAATTTGATATTCATGTCAGCCAATCTAGTTAGTAAGTACACTGCAGTAATTAGACTCGGTACATTAGGATGTTTAATATCTTCAAGATTGCTACAAATAAGTTGGAAAGTTGATATTTTTATTGTTTCTCCACTAGACATTGTGCATGCTAGATTTCTTGAGAGACAATTGATGCATGAACCACATGTTTTTACATCTTGAGTTTATATTTGAGATAATGGCATTGATGATGTTTACTCTTCCCAAATCATGATTATTTGATATAAAAGCATGGATTAGTGAATATTGAGCTGGAATGCATCATCTATCATAAATATCTATCTATACATATATTTATTTTTAGTGGGTTGGATTGGTGTTAGGCAACAGACTACTTTTGGTTATCATAGACTTGTTGGTAGGATCCTTGTGTCATAGAGTAGGACCAGTTTGTCTGTAGCTTCGTGTGGACTGAACAAATAATGCCACTTCCTGCTAAGTCCAACAAGTGCAAGTTGCTTGGGTTGTGAATGTGATGGTGTGAGTTTGAGTTCGAAGGCAACCACATTTAGCAATAATGCCAAATGTTAGGTTTGTATACAATCCACCCTCACAGCTTTGTGTGTCAGTGAAATAATGCTAGCAATAGACTCCTCTCCCCCCTTCCAACAAAAAAATAAAAATAAAAATCAATGGGGGCAACATGGGCTCAAATAAAAATCCATCCCGAAGTACTTCCGTTCTGATACCATGCTGCATGGTCTTGGGTAGAACTCAACCCCAAAAGCTAGCTCAAAAGGTGAGGGTGCCCTCATGCTTATATGCTTAACATTATTTTAGTAGTTGGGTGATTTGGGACTTCGCTTCACAACCGCCACCCCCCAACCCCTTCCCAACCCGCAACCCTTCTCTACTATCTTCTCATTACGTCACAACCCTAAATCGCCGCCATGCGACTCCTTCAGTGGCCCCCATCCCATGCGAAACCCTAGTCACAAAAGAGAAATGAGTTGCAATTGTGTGCATGCGTGCACGAGAGAGAGAGAGAGTTGCGGGGGGTTCAGGACCGCAAGGTGAGGGGCTGCGGGGGGTTATGTGTCAATATCTTATGATGTGGTACAACATATGTAATTGCTCGTGATTTTAATGCCAAATATGCATGCCATATGAAAAATCTATTTATTTGTTTGTTTGGTTGGTTTCAACAGCAAAGCTCTTGGGGTGTACTTTATCTTCTAAAGCATATTCATATTTATTTAGCGGAATTGATGGATTACATATTCCTTCTACCTTATAGTTCTGTATGCACAGGAAATAGGTACCAATTGACATGGAGCAATCTTTTAATCATATTAATGCTTTCATTTTGGAATGCATTTTTTGTTTGTTTGTTTTGTCACTGGAATTTCAAGGATCTTTCTTTTTCTTGTTGCTATTCAATTCCTTGTAATTACATACTTACATCAAAATTATAATAAATGGAACTTGATGGAGTATAATGTCTTTTCTATAATTGTCAATTGATAGGAATTGTGAATCGTTTTGGTATCTTTTTGAATTATGCATCTTAAGATTTTTTAGCATCTTTTAAAATAGGTAGAAAAAAAAATATTTTTATAGAAAACAAATATCTTGCAAGAACAACATTAAACAATGTATAATCATCAACGTTACAAAAGCAAGGTTCCTATAATTAAAGATATGCATGCATCAATACTTCATACATAAAAAAGCAAAGTGGAGATAAAAATAAGTATAAAAAAAGATATAGCACTATAGTACATTATTATGTCCTTGAATCAAATTTACTCCCAAATTTTTTCTCATTCTTAGTAATTGTATAATATATTTTTCGTATCATCTTAAATCATCAGTGATGTTTTAAAATTTTGGGTTAATCACATAGACACATTATCAACTATCACTTTCCCCCCTCAACTTCAAAATCGTACATTTGGATCCCGTAGTACACAATTGCATCACTTTCACCCCCTCTGGAAGGGATGGTTATTTGTATGTATATATATATATATATTTTTTTTTTTTATAGATGAGGGTTCTAAATATATAGTTTTAAAGTTTAGGGGGTAAATTAATATTCAGTGATAGTTGAGTGGGTGCCTGTGTAATTAACTCTTTAATTTTTAATTTACAACATTTATCTTTTCAAATAGTTTATCTATAATAGAAAATTTTAAGCTTTATTTCAGGTATTAATCAATATCATAAGATACTTAACACCAAACGAGTAGATATTTGTAGAAATGTTAGACAAAGCAAAAGAAAAAGTATCTTTTTTATTTTAACAATATATATTTTTAATAATTTAATTAACCTTTCTAATAATATTGACTTTCACAAAATAAGTTCTGATACTTTTTTTTTTCTTCAAATAATATTAAAAAAAATTCTAGTATTCATGTATAATATGTAGTAGGTCATGTCATATGTATCGTGAGATATATTTAAACCAAGACACATATTGGTGATTTGTATTGATTTTCCTTTAAACATATCAAATCGTAAGTGACGTATCGCGAATTGTAAGATACTCACAACCCTTATCTTTCTCATATGCTTCTCTCCAGCTACCAGGAAATAATGTTTCCCATTTGACCATCTGTCAAAGGAATATCTAGATGCTAAGAAATAGTTTAAATTTTGGTTACAAATAAGGAAATTTTACAGTTGCAAGAAATTATCCCTTTATTGATTTTTCTTTCCTAACGCATATTTTATGCAAGTGCAGGATTCTTCTAATGGCAGCTTAACAAAACCGCCTAAGACATGAGCCATTGGCAGCTTGCCAACATAAAATGTATATATATATATAAGACAATGAGAGATGAAGATGGTTGAGGAGGAGGAACACTTACCGAGAAACTCTGCTAAAAAGTGGAGGAGAGGTGAGGCCTACTGCTTGATAGAGAAAATGAGGATGGACTTTGGGGAGAGAGAGAGAGAGCTTTGAACATACACACGTAGCTATAGAATGAACATGTGATGGTGTATATATATAATAGAAAAAGTTAATGAGAGAGATGACAAGATATGATCAAATAATGAAGAATAAATGGAAGATTAGGAGAGATTAAGAATGGACATAATAGAAATACTAAAGAGGAAAAAAAATATATACATTACATTTCTTTCCATTTAGAATGGACATATGATGACATTTATTCTTAGTGATATATACATTTCTTTCCATATTCCCTGTCCGATTTAATAAAGTTGTTTAATGTTTCGTGTCTACTTGGTGAATGGTCTGTTGACAACTACTTTTGTGGTAGCCTGAACGTTTAATTAAATACCACATAAATAATTATAGTTAAATATAATTGTGGTTATATGTGATAATATATTATTAAATAAATAAATAATAATAAATATATAAATCTAATTCAGCATTAGGTTATCAAATATGAGATTAATTAGGGATTATTATTTGGGGCCAAATTAATACAAATATGGAATTATTGTGACAACCCTCACCTCTGATTAGTGCTAATCTCTGATTGAGCATGATACGTAATTGAACAGACTGAAATTCTGAACTGAACGCATGAGTATGCTGTTTGATCGCATTTCTATCTGTTTGATTACTTAATTGATATGTTCATGTTTTAAGTTTTGAATTGCAAATTGAAGGCCTTATCGGCGGCCGAATCTGAAATTGATTAGTTTTATAAAATGGAAAAGTCATTGCTTATGTGTCGCGAAAATTAAAGACTCACGAAAAGAACTACCTGACTCATGATTTGGAATTGGCTGCGGTAATTTTTGCCCTCAAAATCTGGCGTCATTATCTCTACGGTGCAACCTGTGAGATTTACACTGAGCATAAGAGCCTTAAATATCTGTTCACGTAGAACGAATTGAATATGAGGCAGCGGCGATGGCTAGAATTTATGAAAGACTATGATATAGAGATCCATCATCATTCAGGCAAAGCTAACGTGATGGCAGACGTTTTAAATGCGGTCAAGTTGGCCACTTGCTAAGGGATTGTTTAAAGCTGACTAATCCTACAGCCAGCCCCTCTGGCCCAGTCAGGAAACCCGCAGGACCTGGAGGAGAGATAAAGGACCAAAAATGTCAAGGAAAGGCTTTCGCCTTGGTACCTGGAAAACTAGTAGTTACCGAAAACATTGTGTCAGGTACACTTTCTGTCTGTGGTCATTTAGCTCATGTCCTCATTGACTCTGGGTCAACTCATTCTTTTGTTACACATATTTTGCTGCCAAGCTGGCATTAATACCCGAACCCTTAGGATATATATTGTCTGTGT